>OY757905.1:16002627-16178064 GCA_963585895.1 Sepioteuthis lessoniana
TTTTAAATAGTTCTGCTTAATCTTCCCCTTTAAGTAAAATATGAACTTGTTTCATGTTCCTAATAAGAAGCAATATAAAATTAAAAGTTGACTACATTTTATGAATACTACTGTCATTTTTATGGCCTATCGTTTTCTTATTTTCCATTATTTGGATTTTTCCATTTCACTATCTTTCAGGTCCTCTCCATCGATGTCACCACATTAATTATTTAACCGATGCTTTGTCGATTAAAGTTTTGTCTGGTTAACTTGCTTTCCAGAATTGTTCTAAGTCTTTCTTTAAAATCCCAAAGCAATTTGTTGTTTCTCATTATTTGAAGTTAGCAATTAAATATCGTTAACTGAAGCGGCCGAGATTGGGTTAGATGTCAGGATTGTTCTCAGTTGAATTTTATCATGGTTACTTTCTTTTACTGAGAAAGACTAGTTTACTATAGCTTTTGTACTGAAAACAATTCTCTAAAATATTTTTAGCTATCGTCACTGTTATAAGTGGGAGGAAGTTAAGGGGTTAGCAACTAAGAAATGCGTAGGTTGCTTAATTTATGAAGTCTCGTAAAATGCGACATAGCTAATAATGAAAATGGAAACTTGTTTGGTTAAATGATTTATCGATATAGTAGTACGTAAAGTTAGCGACTTTACTCGAGGGCGACCAGAAGGCTCCCTTTTCATTAACTACTACACCAAGGTGTAGGGGGTGCGCAACTCCTTTCTCTGGATTGCTCCACTTTACCCTTGATACGTACCTTATATTGCTTAGTCTTAAGCAAGGAGTTATCAAGTACCATTTTAAAAGTCTTTGGTATGACGCAACCTGGGATTAAACTCAGGTCTCCCGGACCATCGGCGAACACTCTACCCACTTGACCATACTGGATGCTATGAGGTTTGCGAATCACATACATTGTACGTTAATATTTACATGTTATGTGGGGTTGATTTTTAAGAGTTTTTTTTGCACACATTTATATAATATGAAGTATTCTTCTTTTTAACAAAGGAGTTTATCCTAATTTCTCTAATCTATCTTTGCCCAGTCGGCTGGGGCTGTAGAATACACTGACTGCTTCTCTGCAGAGGGGTAAGCCCCCACCTCAAACGAGTGTCCTGGATATGACACTAAACAATCTGATGGTGAGGTTCCAGCAATGCTGGTGCTTTGGGGAATGCGGAGTACCCCTTCATTGCAATCGCTCCCAGGTCCACTCTGGCTCAGAGTGGTAGCACCTGATAGGGCTCTATCTATGGGTTAAATATAACTAACAGCATTCTTATGCTAGACTGAATTGTTTGAGTAAACTGAATAGCTTAAAATAGAAATGTTTTTGGCAATTAAACCGTATTTACATCTAAACTGTGTGCTTATGCTTAACTGAAATATTTGAAATAGAACTGTTTTTCGACATTAAAACTGTATTTACACTTAACTGAATTGTTACATATAACTTCTTGAATAGTTTGAAATAAATGTTTTTGACAATTAAACTGTGTACTTATGCTAAACTGAATTGTTTTAAATAGAAAGATTATTTACATAAAAATGGTTGATATGCAATAAAACCCACCAAACCAAACCAACCATCTAATCTCTCTCGGTAACTAATCTTTTTTTTTAAATTAGCTTTGTCGCTTTTATTTGTATGTTTTCCCAATCACAAAATTATTCTTAAATTTCCATGTTTAGACCAGAGTACAATATTTTAGAAGAGATCTTATTAAGGTTTATGAATTTTTAAAACAACTTTTGCCGATTATGAAATAAAATTTCTAATCATACTGTCCATCATTTCCTTTGTCCTCGATATAATTGACCAAAATTTTTTTGTCAGCTTTAAATGAATCATTAAAGCAAGCTTTCCTCTTGTTTAATTTATTTTCGACTTTAATATTTTTGTTTGGTTTATCTATTTTAATGACATATAAACCTTCGTGTGTTATCTAATGCCAAAGCCATCTCGTAAAAGAACAGTAGGAGTTGTATTATGTATAAGGTGTTCATATATTTTTTCAAGTGTATTTATCTGAAAAACATAATAGCGTCACTTGAATTTGAACTCACTTACAATGTCCCCGTCCAGCACACTGCCACTATACCATGTTTTGGATCCAATGTATAGTTATTGGCATTTTTCTATGTCAAATTTTGATTTCTAAATATTTTCTCATTATGACAATTTATTTAGATCTATCTGTGAGGTTTTTTTCGGTGATGGTCTTGCAAGGAGTTTAGTAAAATCGTGAAATAGTTTTATCCCTGATTTCATATCATTAGCTGAATCGCATATACATATTAAAAACCACAAATATCACAGTAATGATTTCTGAGGAAAACCGTCGGCATATTCAGTGATACAGAATAATTGCGACCCATTTTTACTTTCATAGTTCTGTCTGTGAAAAAGATATCTTATTATAGCTTAACTTGACCTCTTGGTCCAGTTTAAGCTATAATCAAGCATCCGTGCCTGGACTCACATTTCAGCCCATGTCTAGCAATGCTCATCAGGTTCACATTGCACTAAGTAAGCAGACAACCATCATAGTCCAGCAAGGTTCGAGCCTCGGCTTAACCCGACCTTTCCCTCCCCCAACACCCACTTTAAGCCGACATTCTGGTCATTGACCTTGTATCAAGTCAGGTCTGGTTGAAGGCAAAGACAAGTATTTTAATATCTGCATTATCCACTTCCATCAAATATTAATTTATAAAATCAATACTTTCCAAATATTAGATAATGTTGACTAACAGTTGACGAAACCATATTAATTTCAATTCATATCTTTCTTTATAACATTTATATGATTTCTTGTACATTTTTCTAAGTCATACATAAAGTACCGAATTAACGGGGTCATTTCATATTCAATAAATTTCTCAAACTACTGATTAATTGCATTAATAAAGCTTTTATTTAATGATAAGTAATGAAATATTTTAGGGTGGATTTCATTAGATCCAATACTTTTACTAAAATCCATCAGGGATAAAACATCTTTTATGTCTTTAGTTTCTTTTTTAAGTTAATCCGTAATTTTTTGTAACTTCATCATTACAACTATTCAGTCGTGAACCAAACTCTTTCAAAGAGTGAACCTGATTAAAAAAAAATCTTGCTTGTGCACTTACTGTTCCAACTGGTAAGCCCGTTAATACACCTGTCTTATTCTTTTCTAAAACCTCTAATGTTTTGTGAACTTCAATTTTACCTATTTGAATAATGGTTATACAATTGTAATAAATATTTTAACAATTTTTTCTTCATGTTTAAATGGGTTTATTCTTTGTTTAATGTCATATCAGTATTCGTGGGTTTTTTTAATGCTGAAGCCATCCTTAAAGAAAAACAATTGTAATGCTATTCAACCGATCAGGGGGTTCATATATTTCCCAAGGGTAAAGTTTGAAAGAGAACGTAATAGCGAAAGTTGAGTTCGAACTTGTAGGGGAATGGACCTGTATTTAGTATTTAAGTTCCCCGACGATTTTATGTTTTCCCACACGTTTAATGTTGAGGTTTGATATAGAGTGTTTTGTTTAGAATAAAGGTGGAATAGGGCATAATATAGGCACATGGATAAAGTAGTAAATGAAAGAAGCCAATGAGTGAAGAATATGCAACAAAAATGAGTAAAAGATATGAAACAAATGAAAGTTGTAAAACGGCGTGGACAAAATGAACATTTAAACAAGGCGACAAACAAAAACAAATTTATATTCTACAACAATAAAACTTACGTTGATACATAAAAGAAATTACTAACTCTATTAACAAAATAATAGTGTGTGTATATGTGTGAGTGTGAGTGTGTGTGTGTGTCTAACACAACTAAGCTACAAAAGAATTACATGTTAAAATGTCTTTTTTTTATGGTTAGAAACGGGCAGTTTCACTGAGACTGGAAAGCGTCTCATAGTCATTGTATATGAATGTCTGCGAGGCCCATCCATGGTGTTGCTTTTCTCTCCTGTTGATTCACGCTGAAGGGAGTGTGTTGCTGCTGCGAAGAAATTTGGTAAAAGAGAACAAGGGTGTTTGAAGACGACGTATTTATAGAAAATACGCGTCTTGTAGGTGGCTCAAAAACGCAGGACTTGAATTTACGCGCCGACGTAGTTTTAAGCATGCCACGCGGTCCTCCTGGTCAATGGTTTCCCGAGACTGAATATTGAGCGTCCGCCATCTTTGTGGGAACAAGTGGCATACCGCCCAAAATAATTTATAGGAGTGTAAAGTCCTATAAACTCGCTTACATAGAGATAGCAATTGAACACTACATCGCAATTAAGCACTACATCGCAATTAAGCACTGCATCATGACACCCCCTCTCTCTCTCGTCAGTTTTTCATTTATTTACAATATTTCGTATTCATTTTGATTACATAATACATTTGGATAGTTTTCCATACTTGGTTTAATTTTTAATTCGATCAAAACTTCATCTGTTTCATTTCTTTTACGAAATAGTCGATTACGGTTTTTCTAACAGATCTCCTTGTTTAGATAATCTTATACTAACTTGAGGATTATTTTTTTTATTGATTTTAATTCTTCCCACATCTAATTAACATCAAGAATACCAGAATGGTAATTCCAATCAATATTATCTCTCTTTTCTTATACACACACTTCTTAGAGATTAGACGTGTTTCTCAGTTTTTGTTTATATATTCAAAATCCAGTTTCACTTTAACTACCGTTTCAATACATTCTTAATCGCATTTACCAAACGGTGCTATTAAACTTACATTTCAAATAAAATATTCATCATTTGAAAAAACCTGAGCCAATGTAGCTTTATCTAATCTATTTCCTATTAATTTACAGCTATTACCTTCTGAAAAACAATAAAATCCCTTTGTCGAAAATAAATCCAAATATTCGGTTTGCATTCGAAAATGTCGACTAATTGATTATACCAGAGACATAACCAAACCATTTACCTAATCTACATTAGAACAGTTCAAATCTCCGACCATAATTATATTTTCAGATTTATCTAACGTAAAAGGTACCTCATCCAAGTGTCCTCGCAGTTTATAATCGTCTTCTTTACTTAAATTTTGCGATCTATATTTACATCTATTAAAACTTTAATTTTAGAATCTGTTATTCTTAAAGCTAAAGATTCATTTTTTTTAATCGATTCAATTAAGATATTTTCATAGTGTTATGTACATAATTAGTAACCCACCAATAATTTATATATTTTTTTCTATCTTTTCGTATTAATTTAAAGTTGGGTAGTTATATTGCTGCTTCTTTAAAATTTTCCCAAGAAAAATGTTTCTACAATACAAATTATTCCATATTTGTTTGCAATGATATTAAGTATGTTTTTTTTTAATGAATTAAGTGCGTATACAATTTAAAGATTTTCTTTTTTTTTTTTAACTCGTTTAGATTTTCATTTTACATCGACAGACTTTCCTTTGTTATTTTAGTTTTGGTTATTTTATTTTTACTTTATTCTTTTTACTTTTTTAATCTCTCACCTTCCATTTTTAAATAGTTGATATGATTTACAGGAACATATAATAATCCTTAGTAAAAAAATAAAGATTTTAAATAACTATTCTTTATAGAAATAACTTACAGTTATATGATATTAAGTATTCCTACCGTATACAAATACCTTTTAAACATACCTATTTAACTGATATGTTGGTTGGTTGGGTTTTATAGCATATCAACCTTTGTAGGTTATTGAACACCAAATCCATTTTTATGTAAATAATCAGATCTATTTCAAACAATTCAGTTTAGCATAAACACGCAGTTTAAATGTAAGTACAGTTTAATTGTCAAAAACATTTCTATTTAAAGCTATTTAGTTTAGTCAAACAGTTCTAATTCAGCTAATTCAGTTTAGAATAAGTACAGATTTTGTTTACACACAGCTAAATGTCAAAACAGTTCTATATTAATCAGTTAAGTGTAAATACAGTTTCAATGTCAAACAACAGTTCTATTTAAAATAATTCAGTTTAGCATAAGCACCCAGTTTAAACGTAAGTATGATCTGATTGTCAAAAACATTTCTATTTCAAGCTATTCAGTTTAGTCAAACAATTTAGCTTAGCATAAGTATGCCGTTAGTTCTATTTAACCCATAGATAGGGCCCTATCAGGTGCTACCACGCCGGGCTAGAGTTGACCTGAGAGTGATGGTGATGAAGGGCTTCTCCACATTTGCTAAAGCCCCAGCATTCCTGGAACCTCACCATTAGATTGTTTAGTGTCATATCCAGGACACTCATTGGGGGTGCGATCTTAACCCTCTGCAGAGGTGCAGTCAGTGTATTCTACAGCTCCAGTCAACTGGGCAATATTTAATTTATGGATGGGTCCCTAACAAGTACTGACACTCCGAGGCAAAGTATATTTTGGAGTTATGTCAATGAAAAGGTACTTCACATGTTCCAGATCCCCAAGACTGGAGACTCATTATTAGATGTAATTTAGAAACATAGCCATATCATAGAAACTATATGAAAGCAAATAACTATTGTTCAACATAAATTATTATTTGGAACTTTATACTATTATGTAGGAATAATTGAAAGAATACAACTGTGTGTAAATTAACTTTATCAAATGTAAATATTCCATATTGTATAACAGTTTAAAAATATTTAAGAAACAGTTACACAAAAGGAAATGTTAGCATAACTGTATAATAAATGCAATTCCCTTCTATTTCTGCCAAGTCGGCTGGGGCTGTAGAATACACAGACTGCACCTTTGCAGTGGGGGTAAGACCCCCCCCCAACGAATATCCTAGATATGATACTAAACAATCTGATGGTGAGGTTCCAGTAATATTGGAGATTTAGGGAATGTGAAGTACCCCTTTATTGCCATCGCTCACAGGTCCACTCTGACCCGGTTTGGTAGCACCTAACAGATCCCTATCTATGGATTAAATAGAACTAACGGTATACTTATGCTAAACTGAATTGTTTGACAAAACCGAATAACTTGAAATAGAAATGTTTTTGACACTTAAACAGTACTTACATTTAAACTGCGGGGTTATGCTAAACTGAATTATTTGAAATAGAACTGTTTTTGACATTGAAACTGTACTTCCACTATAACGAATTGTTTAATATAGAACTGTTTTGATATTTAACTGTGTGTAAACAAAATCTGTACTTATACTAAACTGAATTAGCTGAATTATAACTGCTTGACTAAACTGAATAGCAAGCAGTTCTAAATAGAAATGTTTTTCATAATTAAACTGTACTTTCATTTAAACTGCGTACTTATGCTAAACTGAATTGTTTGAAATAGAACTGATTTTTACATAAAAATGGATTTGGCGTTAAATAACCTACAAAGGTTGATATGTCATAAAACCCAAACAATCAACCAACTATCCGTTATATCTATGAATAAAACGAACCCAGATCTGTTGACATACAGTTAAAATAAATAAATTAATTAATAAACAATGACTGTTGAAAAACATATCAATAATTTTGAAGAGAAATGCATTTTTAAATCATGACTGTCTGAACTGAAATGCGTTCTTCTGGATTAGACACATTATTTATCAATCTACCTTCGCATATTATCAGCAGGTTTAATCTGAATTCTGCTTGAGGTTTTTTGGTTTCTGGTTTTTACAATTATCTTATCTTTGCAATGCAGTTCTCACTGTACTTTATCCAATCTTTAGACATCTTGACTATTATCTTATTCCTGACTAGTAACGATGATGGTTGCTGAAAAAATGGATTTGTACAAGTCCCACTAATTTACTCATAATTAACTTGATTCCCCAGACATTAGTTGTAAAAGAACGGAGGAATAAGTCATTTTAACTCATTAATAATAACTGCTGGTTTTCCCAGATAGATTCTAAATCTTCACGGACTTTGTGTATCATAAATCTTGTATGAAAGTAATTTTGCGGAGTGGAAGCATATAGGATAAAATAATCTGCATATGAAAGCATAAAATGGAGCTCCTACCGATGTCCCAGACAAACACACACTCATTGAAATGAGTGGATGTTTTGTCTGGTTTTATGGCACATCAACCATTTTAGATTATTTAATTCTAAATCCGTTTTTATACATATAAACAGTTCTTTTTCAAACCATTTAGTTTAGTATAAGTATATTTTTTTGTTTTCTCACAGTTAAATGTCAAAACAGTTCTATTTAAAACAATTCAGTTCAGCAAGTAAATAGTTTCTTTCTATTTGACTCATAGATAGGACCTTATCAGGTGCTATCACCCAGGGGCATATTAAACCTGGGAGCAATGGCAATGGAGGAGTACTCTGTCTTCCCCAAAGCTCCGGATTACTTGGGCCTCACTTATCAGATTATTTAGATTCATATACAGGACGTTCGTTGGGGTAGTCTTACACATCTGCAGAGATGCAGTCGGTTTATTTTACAGTTCCAGCCGACTCGATCAGGAAAGTATGTCATAAGGAAACAAGAGGAAGAGGCGAACTTTGATAAATCGACCAACTTATTCGAAACGAGATGATGACAAGGAGGAAATATCTTGTCATAACCTGATTAGATTTTAAGAAAGCATTATACATGATCCCCAAAATATTGATAAGAGAATATCTAAAAATGTTTAAAATCCCTCGGAAAGTAAACTGTAGTACAAGATCTTTGGAAAAATGGTTATTCCTCTCCATAGGCTTTGTATATCATAAATCTTGTATGAAAGTTCTTGTGCCAACTAGCAGCGAATGAAAAAGAATATTCAGTATCGGGATGCATAAAATATAATTCCTACCGATGTCCCAGACAGCCACCTTACATGCATCGAATGAGGTGTTGTTACGACATTTTGTCGGGCAAACGTTAAAGTGGTTTCCTTGTCAGTATGCTGAATGTACAGACAGCATACTCATATCTGAAAATGTCTTTTAACGAATTTATTGATCCAATATATCTGAAGCTTAGCTTTAACATTATTTTTCCCCTCTTTATCTTTACTTCTTTTTTTAAATTCTGATGTGGACGTTTGATTTTTGTCGGTCGTCCAACAAGGGAGAACATTTTCAGAGATCAGCCGTCAAACCACAAGAAAAAAAAAAAGGACGTATCTAACAAAATGGATAATCTGATAGGTTGCTTCGAAATAAAACAATTTTAGTTCATGAATAGAGCAAAGAAAACATTAACAGAATAAGAAATCAAAATGTCTTGATCCTTGCAATTTTTATTTCATTGATCTAAAAATATTGATTGCAAAGAATCATGACATTTGATGAATTTGATCGCAAGAAAGAATGTCATTTCATGTTTTTGTGATACTTATGTTTTCATAGATTATATAATTTGTGTCATGGATATTTTTTCCTACAGCAAAGGATAATAATAAAATTAGTCTTCAGATAACACCAAATATTTTTCGGTTGGTGTATTTTTCGACAAGAAACCCAATTTTTTTCTGGTTTTATTTCGCATTAAAAAAATCTTATAGAACCAAACTTTGCTTTAAGTTTTAAAGTTTACGTAAAATTTTTAAAATATTCAATCTTAAATACTCATGAGGCAGTTGCTGATAATTTCATCAATTATTGTATACATACATAGATACATACATGCATTAAAATGAATAGATCCACAAATGAATTTGGTACTTTCGATTTCATATCATAAAATTATGCTCTTCACGTGTTTCAGACTTCATAGTTATCGTCAGGCAGCTAATAATGGTTTGGGCATTCTTTTCGGCTTTTAAAGTGGGGATTGTTTTGATAGGGTTCTGATTCAAGTTCAGGGTTTGTATCTATGAATGTCCTGTTGGAGTTATTTGTCCGTGAAATCCTTTGGCCTCAACAAATGTTTTCTACAAGGATGTGTGGCTGTGTCTGTGAGTATTTGTATCCATGTATACACATATATTTTCAGGGTTGTTTTCCTTTCTTTCTTTTCCTCCCTGGGATGATTGAGATAGTTTGTGTATATGTATATTTGTGAATTTGTGAGTTTGTACGTGAAGTTTGATTTTGTTTGCGCACGTACGTGCGTGCGTGCGTATGTGTATGTGTGTTGTGTGAATTTAAGCTCTGTTTAATGTTGGTTTAGATTTCCTTATGAATTTATTTATCTTTTCTAAAGTAAAGAGTAGTCGTCAGTTTGGAACAATTTAAAGATTCCATCACTGCATTGGTAAAAGTGTTTTGAATCAAGGATGATTCTATTTTCTGGTAAATTAATATTACTTTTATGAAAGGAAACCCTGTATTTCAAAGACTGAATTGATCCTCCCCCTCTCTCCCTCTCCTCCTCTCTCTCTCTCTATATATATTCATCAGAGAACGTGTGAAATCACGTGCAAAATCCTGCTCTCATCAGCCGCCAACTAGGAGTGATAACATTGTTTCGGTTGCTCAAGCCGGTACTGCTACTCCTGAATGTCCAGCGTTTTTCATTCATCTCAACATTTTCTTGGATTACATGTATCTTTAATACGCTGTGCCTTTAAGCTTATATTCATATTTTAGGATTTTCCTAGGCATATACATTTAAAAAAAATACAGATTTATCTGATTTGAATTTTGTCGAAAACGAGGAATGATTCGAAATCTCTTGATGAACAAACGGGACGTGGATTTTGCACAATGTTTCTAATGTCAGGTGACGTATTTTAAAGAAACGATCGCTGATTCATTGATCAAATGGCCATTTTTTCTTGTCATAAACAGCCACTTTTTCTTGTTATACAACTTTTCCAAATTTTTATATATTTTTACACTTTTTATACATCCATCTATACTTAACATCACTAATATAACCCCTCATAGCCCTGATGATGGTTCAGCAGAACCGAAACGCTATAGTGTTGACTTTGTTTCTCTATAAATCCCCCCTTTCTATTTAGATTACTTGTTGTCAATTTTTCTTCACAAATTGTCGGATTACTATCCATTGTTTTCTTCCATATATATATGTTTTGTTTTATGCATATATATATATATATATATATATATATATATGTGTGTGTGTGTGTGTGTGTGTGTGTGTGTGTGTGTGTGTGTATAGATAGATAGATTTCTTAATTATAATTCCTTAAATACTTTACTTAAAGTAAATGTATTCCCCAATAGTAAACGGTTAAAAAGAAAAACGTTCTGTTTAAACCCCATATGAAGAACCAGTTAATTAGCTGGTGAAATGAATTAATAATGGAGTATATCAATTGGGTTTTCTTATTATTAATGGTATGTTTTGCTCTGTATCTGAATGTTGTTTATATATGTTTCTATATACAATAATCAGCTGTCCACTGAGAATTCTATTTGGATGACTTCTTTTAAGTTTATTAGCAGACTTAAATCATTTGGTACACACACACACACACACACACACACACACACACACATATATATATATATATATATATATATATATATATATATATATATATATCGGAAATAGCGAAACCGTAGCAGCGATAATGATTCTCTACAGAAACACCAAAGTAAAAGTACGTTCACCAGATGGAGACACGGAATACTTCGACATTGTTGCAGGAGTACTACAAGGAGACACACTAGCCCCGTACCTCTTTATCATCTGTCTAGACTATGTGCTTAGGACTTCGATCGACAAAATCAGAGAAAATGGCTTTGAGCTGACTAAGAGAAGAAGCAAAAGGTACCCCGCAAAAACAATCACGGACGCCGACTACGCTGATGACTTGGCGTTACTAGCGAATACGCCTAATCAAGCAGAGACACTACTACATAGTCTGGAACGAGCTGCAGCTGGCATTGGCCTACATGTCAATGCAAACAAAACCGAATATATGTGTTACAACCAAACAGGCAACATTGCCACACTAGACGGAGCCTCTCTGAAACTAGTCGACAAATTCACCTACCTAGGAAGCAGCGTCTCATCAACCGAGAAGGACATCGACACACGACTGACGAAGGCATGGACAGCTATCGATAGGCTCTCGATCATATGGAAGTCGGACCTAACAGATAAAATGAAACGCAGCTTCTTCCAGGCAGCGGTTGTGTCGATACTGCTATATGGATGCACCACATGGACGCTTACGAAGCGGCTGGAGAGGAGGCTGGACGGAAATTACACAAGAATGTTGAGAGCAGTATTAAACAAGTCCTGGCGACAACACCCCACGAGACTCCAACTATACGGACACTTGCCCCCCATCACAAAAACTATACAAGTTCGACGAACCAGACACGCAGGACACTGCTGGAGAAGCAAGGACGAGCTCATAAGCGATGTACTCCTGTGGACCCCCACTCATGGATGTGCAAGAGTGGGACGACCAGCACGAACTTACATACAGCAGCTATGTGAGGACACGGGTTGTAATCCTGAAGACCTGCCGGAGGCGATGAATGATAGGGAGAAATGGCGAGAGACGGTCAGGGATATCCGCGCAGGCGGCGCGACATGATGATGATGATATATCGGAAATAGCGACGTGCAAGTCAAATTTTCAATTCTTCAAAATTTCTTCTAAAAAAGTAGGGGTCGTTTTATATGGCAGGGTTAAAATCCATATCTTTACCAGAGTAGTCATCCACGGTAACAGTAGTCCTAACGAACAATAATCACCCCTGAGAACAATTCCAGCAGACTGCTGCAGACATTTACAACTTAAACCCGTTCTTGGCTAACATATTTCAGGAATTAAAACAGCGAATAATATGAAATAATAAAACTGTAATACAAGTTTATATTAACGCTATCACACTTGCCGATACAAACAGATGAGGTACTGATAATAAACACTAACTGGAATATCATATTAGATAAGCAGCCAGTCAGACAACTGTGCTATGTTGTTTATCTGCGCAATTTCATGAAAGTACAATAGATTGTGAATGTATATGAATATAAACTCTAATGTACAATATTTTCATGTTTCCAAAATGGCTGTTTGAATTCTGATTTCAGAGAAAAAATACGTACATCATTCACAGTTGAATTGTTGATAGTTTAATGAGACCTAATGATTATTTGCTTAATATGCACACATTGGCTTTAGTACTGTACTGATATATTACAACATCTAAAAAAGGTTATCTGATTATTTGATGGATGATTAAAACCCTTATTCTAATACATTGCACTGTCATTTGAAAAATACTTTACGTATCTATAAACTTTAATTACAATGAATTTATCATATGCTTTTGCGACAGGCAATCAAATCCTATTTTCACTTAGGCTTACTGCGTAAGTTATGTCCTACTAGTGCCTACACTGTGTTAGGTGGTCGAGCTCTACCGTAGTAATAGATATAACCGTGATTTTTGAACAAAAAAATCTTGTCGTCGACTTAAATGCCGGATCTGCTTGTACGCCGAAATTTAGCGTATATATATATATATATATAATGACTTTTTGAAAAGTTATGATGTGGCGGTACACTCGTTACGCCAGATACAGTGTTAATTCCACTTCGAATCCGCTGATGGTTTTCTGGTCAGATATAACTTTAACTCGTTATCTGCCCACGTTATGTTTTTTTTTTAGATCGAGACAACAGATCAATTGCTAATCGGAGTCACCGGTCTGCAAGTAAACGAATGAAACCACACAATTTAGAAAGAAACAAAAAAAAAATCGACGCCGACCAACAGAGAACAAACACGGCTTTGTAACAATGATAATATCTAGTAAAAAAAGAAAAAATGTCTTTAACTATCGAATAACCATTTGCAAGGGTGGTGGGGTTAAGTCAGAGTCCCGGTTCACAAAGCATCAGTTAGTCAATTATTCGTATAAGTTTAGGCTTTTCTATTTGTGCTTTTTACTGCCTGACTTTAGGCATTCTCAATGGCTTTATATTTGCTTTCTGTCCATCCGTGGGATTATTTTGCAGTGTTGTAGCAAAACCGGCTTTCTTCACTTTTTATACCCAGGATAGTCGGGTAGAAGCCCAAGATGTGGGATGTAGTTGTTACCTTTATCTACTGACGCATTATTTCGAGCTTATTTGTCTTTCTACAATTGTCGTGCTTTCTTAGTTCACTTCGCTTTTTCTGCACCCGGAGTAGTTTGGTAGAAGGCCAGATCTCAGAGTGACGGGGGTAACCAACTTACGTTCTCTCTGCAGGATTCTTCTTTTTTCTCTTGTCATGTTCTCTTAATTTACTTCACGTTTTCTGTAGCCATGGCAACCTGGTAAAAGGCCCTCTCGATGTATCGATTCCTCCTGGCTCCTTTATATTCACGAGTATAGCACAAGGGCATCTCTAGGTGTCACATTAGCTCAGTCTTACTTCGCTTCTTTCATAATGTTTCATATAGGTAAGACAACATGACGTTCAAACAGCATACAATAAGGCTTTTCTCAGCCTCTACACTCTGGGCAGTCTGGCACATGGCCAGAGTCCAGAGTGGCACAAATCTAGTAGTCACTTCGCGCGCTCTCGTCGTGGAACTCTCCGTGAGGAAGAAAAAACACTTGTATTTTATATACATCTCTATCGGAGGGGTGGTGATGGGTGAAGTTAATAACCGTTAGTCCTCTCCCAACCTGCCTTCGAACAATCCATTTCGTCTCCCAATATATGTCACACCCTTCATATTAACTTCACTCTTAGGTGCAGTACTCCCAAAACTTGGAATTATTATAATCTTATTTTCACATATAAGTCGCCAGTAACCGTTCATTCCTTCTGGTTTGAGAAATGAATTAAAATTTTCCATACTTAAAATTTTAAAAAAGAATTGCTGTTTCCAGAATTTTTTGCTCTCAGGCACATATAGACAAGGGCTGACCTCCAGGTCAAATATTCTCAGTCGATTTTCCGCTTACCCTGGCTTTGTAGCCCAAACAATCCTAATTCATGAGGATAATGAATAAGAATCGTTTCAATATGTATATTTTTTGAGATTTTCTTTTTGGTCAAAACAACATGTTTCTTATTTACTCCTTCTGAATCTATTTTAGTTAATTCTCACTTTTTACAATGTACTGAGTTTCTTCTTCTAAAATTGGCCGCTGTTAACTCTTATTTTTATGATCAATAAATTTCTTCGACTGACCTCTGACCTGTAGTGTCAAAAGGAAGCTAACTCTGTGATGGGCGAAAGAGGGGATAAATGGATTGTGTTATCATCTAACATGTCATCTTGGGACTATGTAACTGTAATCTAAGCTTTCTGAGACTATTGCGTTTTTGTCACATGATTTTGTTTACATTTTCCCTTTTTCAGTTTTGTCAGCTTTGGATTCTGAGGAACGAATAAACCTAAATCTTTTGGTTCGGTTGAAGTAAACTCGGCCACGAGTTCTTGAAATACTTCAACAAGTGTATAGAGATACTACCATGTCACGAATACATGTTTATAAGTGGTACAAGAGGTTCAAAATAGGTCCGGAGAAGGCGAAAGATGACTCCCTGAGCGGGAGGTCTTCAACCAGAAGGACTGAGGTCAGCGTCGAGAGGCTAAGTGATTTGTGTTAATCACCGTTTGACGGTTGGAATAATAATAAGTCAGCTGGATATGAAAAACGACTGAGAAAGACATCACCGACGTTTTGGGCATGTCTGAAAATAAACGGAAGTAGGTTTTCTGAGCATCCGGCAGTTCTTGCCGAGAGATACATCGACATAATGGAAAAAAGTCCATATTCACTTGATTTTGTTCCGTGTTACTTTTTTGCTCTAGCTCAAGGGCTCACGAGGAGACATTTTGAAGTGCATAGAAGCGTGGAAAAGAGTTACTAATGTAATGTGACTTTGAAGGAGGAAACTATATAATTTGATGTTTGAAATTGAAATTAAAATAAAGACTTTGTTACATCAGTCCTGTTACTTTTCAGACGCACCTTACACACACACACACACACACACACACACACACACACACACACACACACACACACACACACACACACACACTCATATATATATATATATATATATATATATATATATATAAATGAAAGCTACTACATTATGCCTTATAATTCCCGAGCTAAAGTGGTTCACCTTCTGGCTGAGCAGTATGATCCTAAGTCTCACGTAAACTTGGGTGGGTTTCGATCCCACCTTCAAGCATCCAACGTGTCTAGCCACACTACGATACAACGAAACAGTCTCTCTGTATATATATATATATATATATATATGTATTCAAATTGACTGAAATTTGGATGACTATATATATATATATGTATTTATATACATAGTCATTTATATATGTATATATATATATATATATATATATATATATAAGATGAAGAAAATGAATAGGAAGAAAGATTATGCATTGTTAGGTGAGTGAAGATGATAATAGGAATGAAAGGATAAGAGGGGAGTGACTCAGGTTCTAGGATGACTAGATACGTACCGAGACTACCTGGGCAAGGTTGTTTGCATTTTTTTGCGCTAATATCGTTGGGTAAAATATGAATCATGGCTATCAGTAAATAGTAGGAAAGACTGAGATCTTTAGCCTTGATAAGTCAATGAGTCAATGAGAAGAAAAGATGATTTGAAACCAATTTTTTTCCGCTAAAATATTGACGTTGGCATTGGAATTGAATTTGAAGGTTCAAGATGATACGTTGTTAGAATACACAAAACAATCATATCATTTTTAGGAAGAAATTTGAATGGAATTTCTCCAAAGAACGCTGGACGTTTAGAAAACGTGTAAAGTATTTGTAAGACTAATAATCCCTTAATTGTTGGTTCTCGGCTGCGGAAGTCGTTTGATCGCTTTCCGTAGAAGAAAGGATCACAATAGATAAGTGAGAAAACAACCACAAATTACGGTCTTATATTTCACAGAGTCTATCAGAATAAACAACAGCATAGAAAGCTAAGAAAAAATATCGCAATATCAGCTTATTCACTTTTGAGCTGAAACTAAAATTGAACAGAGACGAAAATTTGAAATCATTTTAATGGAAGCAACGAAGTGCATCGTACGAATCTATATCCGTTATTATAAAATAGATAAATATAAAAAATTAGTGTAAATGTGTCTTTATTTTGTCGAGCGTTGGAATTTATTGGTATTGTAATATCACCATAATCACCTCATATTTAGGATGTATATATTCTTGTATTTTGTTCGAATTACATATTTTTCCGATAATAATGGCTTTCTTCTCCAGAACTGCTTTGTAGTTAATTAAATTTCTTTTTGCTAAAGACGGGAGAGGAATTGACTAAATTATCATAAAGTACCTCATTTGTGCAAGTCATATAACTGCAATTTCAAAATAGAATTGGATGTTATGTATATGTAATATAATTGCGGGGAGGATTTTTTTGTATTATCATTTTTCGTTTTGCCTTTCGGTTTAGTTAGGCTGAGAACCATTCGCTTAGTGCATGGGTTAGTTAGTGCATGGTTTAGTTGAGTGCAGGTGTTCACGCGCGTGCGGGGCGGATGTGATGTCACAATAAAAACCCCAGATAGGAAATGTGACCGGGGACGTGAATGACGTCATGCCCGGAAGCGCTGAGGATTTTGGGGATTTGAAAAAAAAAAAGCAGTTAGTTGAGTTTCGGACTTAGACGGGGCAAGTTGATTTTTGGGGCTCGCCGACGGGAGACCAGTTTGGGTCTACGGGATGCCCGCGCGTTGGTAAAGTTGAGATTCAGACCTGGGCGAGGCCAGACGACTTTGTGCGCTACGGGCGCCGCGCGTTTGTTGAAGAAATTGTGTCTCTCTCTTCTCATGTCGAAAAACCTTTAAACTCAAAAAGGTGAATAAAAGTTTCGGACCTGAACCAATTTCGTGTTTTTCGGATTCCTATACATTTTATGAACATTATGTCTATTTTACGTGTTCATATCTGGCTATGTAACATATATCTTTTTTTACGAATAGAAATAATTATATATACCTATGTATTTATGTACGCATCTGTGTATGAGTGTATTTTATATTTCAAGTAGAGACGATGCATAAGGCTTTTCATCTGAGTGATGACATAGACAGGCTACATTTGTTAAGAAAAGAAGGAGGGAGAGGACTCACCAGCATTGAAGATAACATCGGTAAATCGATAAGATGACTCAAAAACTACATGAAAAAGAGCAAAGAAAGACTGTTTACTGCGATTAGAAACAATACAAAGACAAAAAGATCAATAAAACAGCCATAACTAGGAAACAAAACTGTGTAGAAAAGCAATCGTATGGATATTTTACGCGACAAACAAGTGAAATTTCATTCGATAAGACTTGGACATGGTTAAAAAAGGAAGGCTTAAGAGAGAAAATGAATCTCTTCTAATCGTAGCGGAAAACAATGCATTAAGAACCAACAATGTTAAAGCAAAAATAGACAAGACACAATAAAATACTAAATGTAGGTTATGTGCTGATAGAGAGGAAATGATCAATCATATAATAAGTGAATGCAGGAAGTCATCATAACAAAAGTATAAGACCATTAGGCGAGTGAGGTATATGCACAACTCAGAGTCCGTCCTGGAGAATGACACGCACAAACTTCTCAGGGATTTTGAGAAACAAACGGATCATCAAATCTCAGCCAGACGGCCTGTCCTACTGAGATTCTACTAAATAAAGAGAACCAGCTGAATTGTGGACATTCTCCTCCCGGCAAACCACAGAGGGAAATTAAAAGGTGAAAAGTTAAGTACCAAGACATTGCAAGAGAACAAAAAAAAAGGATCCTGAAGACAACAGTGATACTAATTATGGTGGGTGCACTTGAACAATCCCCAACAGATTGCTAAAAGGGACTGGAATACTTAGAAATAAGAGGATAGGTAGAGACCATTTAAATTACAGCATTATTATGTTAGACCAGAATACTGAGAAGAGTCCTAGAGACTAGGGGAGACTTGGAATCACTCTAACTCTGATGAAAAGTGGTATGAAAAACTCTCAAAGAAGCATAATAATAATAATAATAATAATAATAATAATAATAATAATAATCCTTAGTTATATATTGTCGGGTGAAGAAGTAGCGCTCTCCCCTACACCTCGGTATAGTAGCTATTGAAAAGGGAGCCTTCGGGTCGCCCTCGACTACAGTCGCTAACTTTACTTCATATAAGCAGTTATATGGCATCAAGTAATATATCTATATTTATAATTAGTAACTATTTTTAACGATCATCTATAGTTATATTGCATCAAGTATTCAAATAGAATGCTACTAATTTTTTAACAGATCTCTTTGACCCATAGATTTGACTCTAATAGGTTCTATCACCCCCTGTCAAATAAGATTTGGGAATAATGGCAATGAAGGGGTACACACACTCCCTAGATATCCAGAACTGCACCCTCACCATTAGATGCATTTTAGTATCATACTCAGGATACTATTGTTTTTCCCCCTCTGTAAGTGTATATTTAGCCACACCGATGAAAATTGAGTTGATGTAACTCCAATAAAAACAGTAATAACAAAGAAATGGACAGTATTGTATTTTAAAAATGTTTACAATGTAAACCGATGTTTCCTAGTAACCTTTTACTCAAATATTTATGAACGCATCCCATCTCGATTTTAAAAATCTACCAAAAATCAGCTATCGATCTAATTTCGATAAAATATTCAGTATTTATTCATTTATAAATGAATTTATTCATGAATTAGATATTTTGCACGAAAACATTCGGAAAATGAATTCTTAAGGGAGTACCAAAATTTATATTATCAAATCTAAATAAAATATTTTTAAACATTTTATTTATACCCTACAAACATTTACATGACAGTTATGATGAATCTCCCAGTAAAATTAAATAAAATAAAATTTGATTTACCCAAATAATTAATTTGGTCATCTGTCTGATACATCGCGCAATTCTTTTAAATACTGTTCATTATCCAGCAAAAATGATACTTTATTGTGGGAATAAGTCCTTCATATAATATTGCGGAATCAGTCCTGCACATAATATCTCGGGAATCAGCCCTTCATATAATATTGCGGGAATCACTCCTTCACATTATATTGCGGGAATCACTCCTTCATATAATATTGCAGGAATCACTCCTACACATAATATTGTGGGAATAACTCCTTCACATGATATTGCGGGAATAACACCTTCATATAATATTGCGGGAATCACTCCTTCATATAATATTGCTGGAATAACTCCTTCATATAATATTGCGGGAATCACTCCTTCAAATAATATTGCGGGAATCACTCCTTCAAATAATATTGCGGAAATCACTCATTCATGTAATATTGCGGGAATCAGTCCTTCACATATTATTGCGGGAATAACTCCTTCACATAATATTGCGGGAATCACACTTTCATATAATTTTGCGGTAATAACTCCTTCATAAAATATAGCAGGAATCAGTCCTTTACATAATATTGCGCCAATCACTCCTTGACATAATATTGCGGGAATCACTCCTTTATATAATATTGCGGGAATCAGTCCTTCACACAATATTTCGAGTATCAGTCCTTTAAATAATATTGCGGGAATCACTCCTTCACATAATATTGCGCCAATCACTCCTTTATATAATATTGCGGGAATCACACTTTCATATAATTTTGCGGTAATAACTCCTTCATAAAATATAGCAGGAATCAGTCCTTCATATAATATTGCGGGAATCACTCCTTCACATGATATTACAGGAATAACTCCTTCACATAATATTGTGGGAATCAGTCCTTTACATAATATTGCGCCAATCACTCCTTGACATAATATTGCGGGAATCACTCCTTTATATAATATTGCGGGAATCACTCCTTCACACAATATTTCGAGTATCAGTCCTTTAAATAATATTGCGGGAATCACTCCTTCACATAATATTGCGGGAATCAGTCCTTCACATAATATTTCGAGTATCAGTCCTTTACATAATATTGCGGGAATCTCTCCTTCACATAATATTGCGCCAATCACTCCTTGACATAATATTGCGGGAATCACTCCTTCACATTATATTGCGGGAATCACTCCTTCACATAATATTTCGAGTATCAGTCCTTTACATAAAATTTGCGGGAATCACTCCCTCACATAATATTGCGGGAATAACTCCTTCTCATGATATTGCGGGAATAACTCCTTCATATAATATTGCGGGAATCACTCCTTCACATAATATTGCAGGAATTGTTGTGTTCATCACTTAGAAATTTTGTTAGTCTTTTAGTTCATAGATTTAAAACTTCAAAATATTGGAACACAGGATATTTTCGAAAAACGTACATTTAAAAGTTCATCAAACAAATTCGAACTGCTTTTTATAATGGTCATTTCTTTCACATCAAGGTATGTTATCAAATTATCATCTTATAGTAATCCTCGTCAGTTGAAAATTCGTGGATGTATTTTTATCTAACCTCTGCGCTACGAGCAGGATTTGGCAGAGGGTCAGATTTAAGCGGATTGCAACTGGTTTAAATTCAGAGTCTTCCTTCTCCAACACTGGTTATCATACCAAATTTAAAGAACTCAGTTTACCCTGCTATTTAACCCCATATGTTGTGGCAGAGAGTTGGATTCATATGTCTTCGAAGGATAATAGCATAACGTGGAATGCAATCAGATTAATCGAGGATGTGAAATCAGTTTGCTGCATCCATTTCCGACAGTAATAATAATAATAATGATAACACGAGAGCCTCCTTAAAAGTTTGTATAGTGATACTGGACAAATGTTGTATGTAATTAGCATGTGAATGAGTGGGATAGATATACGAGGTGCATTCGATAAGTTTCCAGACTTTTTTTGTATGGGCAGTTAAAATTGTCGTTGACTCTTGAAAATTCAGTATGTTAGGGCTATACATTGTATGAGATGACTTATCAATTTTTATGATTTCAGGTTCAAATCAACAGCTAAAGCACGAATTGGAATACACCCTACTAAAACCTGATTGTTACAGCTGGTGAATTTCAAAAATGCAATCTGACACTTTAGAAGAACGATATGCTATAAAACTCTATTTTAAACTTGGAAAAAATGCCACGGAAACGTATGGAATGCTTTAGACTGCTTTTCGACCATCTTGCATGAATTGAGCATCAGATTTTGAGTGGCATAAGAGATTCAAGGAAGGCACGGAGTCTTTGAGGGATGAGTAAGGAAGTCAATACACCAGAGTTGATTGGCCAAAGGGTTAAGGTTAAGGCTAGGGTTACTATGTCGGGGTTTTAAGGGAGTTCAGGAGGAGATTCCGTCGGAAGAGGCCAGCACTCTTCAAATCGGGTCAGTGGCATTTCCACCAAGACAATACACCAGTCCACAATTCCACCCTTGTCACAGACTATTTGACCAAGATGGCCATCAAAACAGTTATTCACTCTCCCTATTGTCCAGACCTTGCTTCCTGTAACTTTTGGTTATTCCCGAAGCTCAGAGGCTGTCGTTATGAGACAATTGAGGAGATGAAAGAGGCTGTGACAAAGGTCATTGACACTCTCACTCAAGAGGACTTCCATGGGGCATTCGAGAAGTTGTTGGAACGGTACAACAAGTGCATTGCAGCCAGAGGAGATTACTTCGAAGGGGACTAGAGTTTCATGGTTGCACTATCAATAAAAGTGCCCATACGAAAAAATGTCTAGAGACTTATCATAGGCACCTCGTATAACCGAATGTGATGCATTTATAAAGATGGTGTATGTAATTTGCACGTGAAAAAGTGGGATAGATATACAACCGAATGTGATGCAAGTATAAAAATCATTCTTACGGTTAAATCACATTTAAAACACTGTTTCTCGATCGATCACTGGAGTTAATAAACTATAAGCCTATCCATTACTTAGATTAGCGACCGCTTAAGTTAAAGCAGGTTCTGTAATCACCCTAAGGCCTTCATGCCATATATAAGAAGAGATTAGTAAATAAATTTTCCTTGATCACTTATCCAAGAGAATTGAAAGAACAGACGTTCAATCAAATTAAAATTATTCTGAATATTATTTAAAATCAAAATGAAGTCGGTCATTTCCAACTAAATAAGATTTAATGCCTTAAAACGAGAAGAAGAAGAATCTAATCTAAACTTTCCACCTCAGCTACAAGACGCTTACAGATTCTGTGTATTTGGACATTTAGGAAAAGAAGGAATGTTTATTGAAGAAGAATTAATTCAACTATGACTTCCTGAAGACATTTGTCGTACTTTTCTTTGACATCAAATGTGGAAACATTTGCCATTCAACCAAATATCGTTTCATACATGTGTTGATATTTCGCAACAAGATTCGATAAAGAAATTATAATGAAAAGTCAACCAAGAAAAAGAAAAAAAAATACTAGAACATGTACATGGTAAAGAAAAATACATTATACAACAAAACGAGGTCTTTTGACTAGAGACTCAGAAGAGAATGACTTTTATGCTTACATCTTAGCAGCTATTTTCAACTACTGTGGACTGGGTCAGTTGTACGGCTAAAGTTTTGATGCCATCAAATGATTCTTGTAACTTTTTCATATGCTTTTTTATATTTCTTATGTGCATTTCATAAGTCTTATTTCCTCCCTTGTCCTGGATCTGAAATTAAACTGCATCTGATAGTGAGGCTATGGTTCTGGATTTTGAGGAATGTGAACTACCTTTTCATTGACATTACTATAAGACAACTCTGAAGCGGAGTGGTAGTACGTGTTAAGTCCCATCTGTGAGTTAAATAGAATTGTTTTATCTTTAACAATTCTGATACAAATAAATTGTTATTAATAAATTGAATTATTACATACCATAATTGAAACCATTTAACTCTGTGAAAATAATAAATAGTAATACTTGAAATCATCTTTGTGCAAAGGAATGAATAATATAGAATAGAATTATTGCTTGTCTTTAATTGGAATCATTTTGAGATGAGGCTTCTTAATCTGAGTATTAATTTTTATTTATTGCTGACTTTTTGTCCTCATCTTGGTAGTTTTTTGTGTTGTTTCTTCTTTCACTACGTTTCGGTCAAATTTCACCTCTGGTGCGTGGTGCGATAGACAACAACTATGGAAGGCAGTAATTACTGGGGATACGGTTACAAGACTCAGCATTCCTATCCGAGGTCGCGGTAAATCACCTGAAGAAGGCCAGAAGTGAAGTTTATCCGAAACGTAGTGAAAGAAGAAACAACACAAAAAACTACCAAGATGTGGACAAAAAGTCCGCAATAAATAAAAATTAATTCTCAGAATTATTACTGTCAAATAGCCATATTTGAAACCGATTAACTGTATGCAAATAAATAATTAAAATTAAACTGACTTATGAAAATGATATGGCAATACTAAAAACCATTAACTGTGTGCAAACGAATGAGTAATTTTGCATAGAATTAGTAGTGTTAAATAGCAATACTTGAAGCCACGTGTGTAAAAAATGGTTAATTCTAAATGGAATTATTAGTATTAAATCGCCATGCTTAAACAATTTAACTGTGTGTAAACAATAAATATCAATATTTGAAACCATTTAACTATTTACATATGAATTAAGAATGTTAAATAGAATAATTAGTGATCAATAGGAATACTTAAAACAATTTAACTATGTGCAAACAAATTAGCTTTGGCTGCTTTAAAATGTTACATAAAAAATGTTAGTTTATAAACCATGTATTTTATAAATAGATATAAACAGGGTTTGGCATTACATAACCTATAAGTGTTGATACAGAATCAGCACAAGCAACCATTGCATTTACTCTTAAAATTTGACCTTGTGTTACATTTGTCCATGACGTTAGAGTTCAGTCAATAAATACATACATGTCTATAGATTTTGTTTTGGATTGTGAATACAAAGATCTTGAAAAAGAAAACATTATTATGAGACCAAAGTTTGCTAGTTTCCAAAAGAATCGTTTTGTACTTTATTTATTAGAATAAATCGATTTCAAATCTATATTGAATACACGCCGATTTTAAAATGTTCTTAAAAATCACTAATTTCGGAGGTGCCCGTGGTGTAATGGCTATCGTCGTAGGAATTGTACACGGCAACACGAGTTCAAATCCTGGACCAAGCTAATTGCATTTCACGTAGCACTAATACCCTTGGGAAAGGTATGAATCCAATTATTCTCCCTCCAGCTCTGGGTAAATAGTTGCACAGACTGGGTTATTTAGCCTTGGTGAGGCAACTATTCGAGGAGAAGGAAAAATCTGAATTCAAACCTGTTTAACTCCGCTTAAAAATTGGCCTTGTCAAATCCTGCCCGAGCGGAGGGGTTGGTAAATAGGATTAAAAATCATTAATTAATATTCTTTTTTTTTTCATAAAAGTTTGGTAAGTTTATGGTACGAGGATTTTTTACAGAAATTTTCATTTCAAATTTCGACAAACAAATTTTCCTGTGAAGCCCCCGTCATCTTATTTATATAAGTTTTTTTCTAAAATATACAGTATTGTTTTAACAAAAATAACTTTATTTCTCCAGAGAAGGAAAGTCCCAAAATCAAGAACATCTCTGTAAAGGAAATGGTTTGTATTAGATTAGAAGAAATAGTTAAAATATATATTATAATATGCGTTGTCATATTTAAAGTTATTTTCCTCCAGCGACACTCCACCTTAACGGAGGAGCTCAAAATACACCAACTGTCTACCTCAGAGAAAGGGAAGACACTCCCTAAAGTGGTGTCTTGGGTATGACACTAAACAGCTTCTTATGGTAAGGCTCTTGTTTTAGGGTATGTAGACTGTCCCTCCATTGAAATTATTCCAAGGTTCCCTCTGTCTTGGATTGGTATTAACTTTTAGGGTCCTATCTATGAGTCAAATAGATCTTTAAAAAATTACTTTTATTTGACAGTAATACTTGATGTATTTCAACTATGTGTAAACAAAAGATTTGTGCTATAACCATCCTTTTTCTTTAGATGAAAAATAGTAATATCAGTAACTGTTGAATTAGCTGCAAATTAAGTATTCTTCGAAGGAAGATGATTTAATTATCAATAGTGAATTCTATGACCAGTCAACTAAACTTTGCAATTCCCGCAAAACAATGAAATATATATTGATATGGTTGTTTCGTGATAACAAAACTATCGATTATATTGGCCTAGTAAACACATGGCAAATAATATTTCAGTTAAGTAACGAGTCATCGGTCGATTTTCCGATTTCTTTCATTGCTTGGATTTTGTTGCAACCATTTTGCTTGACTCAGTAGGCACAGTAGCAGGTATATCTCTGCCGGTGACCCTGTAAAAAAAGTGTTCAGAAGTAGAAAATTTTGTTGTATTCATTAGTGGTATTATTCGTGGGAGGTATTATTTTTAGAATACAAATCGGATAGGAGACAATATTTTGTCACTTTTTAAAAGATTGATTTGTTTTGTTCTCAACGCAGTTTCTTCCAGGCAGCGGTCACATCGATACTGCTATATGGATGCACTACATGGACGCTAACAAAACGGCTGGAGAAGAAACTAGATGGCAATTACACAAGAATGCTGCGTGCAATCCTGAACAAGTCCTGGCAGCAACACCCCACAAGACACCAACTGTACGGCCACCTGCCCCCTATCACGAAAACTATTCAAGTTAGGCGAACCAGACATGCAGGACATTGCTGGAGAAGCAGAGATGAACTCATAAGAGATGTACTCTTGTGGATCCCCAGACATGGCCGCGCAAAAGCAGGATGACCAGCACGAACGTACATTCAGCAGCTATGTGAGGATACAGGTTGTTGTCCTGAAGACCTGCCTAGGGCGATGAACGATAGGGAGGAGTGGCGAGAGAGGGTCAGAGATATCCGTGCTGCCAGCACGATATGATGATGATGATGATGTTCTCAATATTGAAACAATCCGTTTTGATCAATTGATTGATTGATTTTAACGGAATTTCAACATTGATGATTTTTGGCATAATATTGTTTCTCTTAGGAATAACAAAATGTCATCCGTGTTGATCTTATCAAATATGTCTTTCATATAATTTGCGTAGGATGAAAAAAGAAAGAAAAAAGAAAAAGTTGTTTAAAGAGAGCTAAAACTCTTCATTGTATGTGAAAAAGATCAAGAGAGTTGAGTGTTTGATATTTATCCAACCTCCTGCTATGCCGGATGTGACACGAGTTAAATTTATTGTGGAAGAGAACATGCATGAATTGAGACTCATGTTTCATGCGCGGCCGTTACAAAAATGTTCCACTTTTAACAATGTAGTGCGTTTAACATACTATACACTGTGGTTGTTCTTCTTGTTTGAGTATAAAGAAGTGCGTATATCCTGTGTGACCAATGCACAATTGGCATACTGTGACTTGTTTTATTTTTCTGAAAGCTGCTTTCTGTTTTCCTTGTGTGGGTTTTATCAAGAATAGTTTATCGTGTATGTCGTTATTACAGCCATATTGTCATGTAAATGAGGATTTATGTTATAAAGCCAGAATGAAGGTATGACAATATCAGTTTATACAAATATATCTCTTTTCTTTATTGTCACAAAAGGGTCGAAATGGCAGTAAGCGAAGTAAAGAGAGAGAGAACAAGAGACGGACTGCTGCTATAATTGAAACCGCGTTAGGGACAGTTAGAATCATATTTACACCACGTTGTGATGCACATACTCAGAGACCCACTTGGTACTTTTTTGATCAAGGCCATTTCTCAACCCGATGCCACTGGCCCCCAAGGTCAGTGCCTAAAGCGTCTTCTGCTCTGACTGTCCGCTTCTCTTGAGTGACCGCCTGTCCTCTTGAGGTTGAAATTTTCGTTATTACATATTTTCTTGTCGGCCACATATTTCCTTCCGGCTAAATCACGGGATTCATTTCCACTGTCCCCTTGTTTACACAGGTGCGTATCTTGTTTGGAAATCCACTACTAACATATTGTCAAAGATCAATATGTAACATTTATTGATTTTGGGTTTCAAGTGGGTGTATGGAATTTTAACATTTTTAGGGTCATATCTCGTACCGATTAGGCTACCGAGTTATTTTTTTGTTTCCCTTTATTCTAATGTTGCCGGGCGTCCAGTATACTAGAATCTCATTTGAATTAGATATAGAGTCCAACTGATCCAGGAACTAAATAATTAAGGGGGTCTTCAAATTTCTAATTTTTAGCGATAATAAAGGAGGATCTCAATCAGCACATTATTAAATATTCGATTATTTTTTTTACTAATTTGTACGCTATAGTAAGCGCAGTTAGGATTGAATTTCTTATTTTTTACTGTCTCAAGAGATAATTTTGCTATCATGCGACAAGGTATTTATTTCTCTTATATTGTTATTTATTGAACTTAAATTGTTCCTGTATATGTACATAAAAATCCAGATCAATGCCGCTATGCACTTTTAGTGGTACAAGAGTTTGCTATTCATCAAGCCATAGAGGGGTACATTTTAACTCATTAAGTATAAGTAATATACGTATTTACCCCCCTCTCTGCTACGACCAGGATGCAACGCAAGATCAGTTTTAATCGGAGTACAGCTGGCTCAAATTCAGTATTTTTCTTCTAATAGTCTAGTTGCTGTACTAAAGCTAAGTGTTCAGTTTGCTCTATGATTTACCCATAGCTGAGAGGAGATGAACGTTCTTTGATTATCGGCTTAACAACATTCGTGGATGATTTGATGCCAAATCCATCCTCACAGAGGAACAGTATAGGAATAATTTAACCCATTGCTGATGAGAATAAGGGGTTGCATACATTTCCCATGAGGTCAAAAGTGAACGTAATAGTGCTACTAGTGTTCGAACTCGCTTACAATGCCACAGTCCAGAACGGACATTCCTCCAATGTGAGAAATGAAGGATTCATGCCTTCCTTATGGCCATTAGTGCTTGGTCTAATATTTGACCTCAGGTCATCATACCTTTTTCCTACGATGATAGTACGGCGCTTATAAAGATATATGTTATGTAAAGGCTGGCTCAAACCACCAGTAAACATGGTTGAGTGACCGACAACGGAGGGTTAATCCCGATAACTTTCGCAATAGTTGGGATAAACGGGTTACACGCGAGAATCAGGGATTTTTTGAAAAGGTTTAGTGAGTTAGTGAGTTAAAAAACCGGCAGAGTGATAAAAAACTAAATTTCCCAACTAGCGAACCCCTCATCAAATTGAAGGTGGGTTATGATTTGGTAAACAATAGATCGTTTTTTATCGACACGAGAATACCACTTTATGTCATCTTGTTTTTCTTTTAGATCAATGAAAGTTATTCTATACTCAGAGATTCGGGAATTTTGGGTAGTTGTTTAAGGGTTTTTAACAGTTATGATATCAGGAATTAATTATCATAATGATTTGCTTGCACACAGTCATATGGTTTCAAAAAGTAATTATCATAGTAAACAATTGTATCTTCAAGTAACTATTTTTTCGACAAATAATTTACATACAATTATATAGTATCACGAATTCATAAGAGATAGAAATAATTATCTAACAATTTGACAAATAGATTAGGCTCTAATAGGTACAACCACTCCAAACCAGAGTAGACATGTGAGTAATGACATTGACAAGGTACTTCATTCTCCCCAGAGATCTGGAACTAGAGCCTCACCATCAGATGTCGTTTTGTGTAATATCTAGAACACCTTTTGTGGATGGGGGTTTTACCTCTTTTCTGAGCATATAGTCAGCGTATTCTAAGGTTAATTCTTAGACCAGTCCAGAGGGAGCGTGCAACATCGATAAGAGGGATTTTTTCTATGAACCCATGTCTAAATTTTTACTTTTCCTGCTGTGAACTAGAAGTCATCTCTTCATTTCATCTTTGTCTCCAGAAACTTTCTTCAAAATCCCGCAACGCTACGTATAAAGGTGCCGTGACATTTTAAAGGAAATATTAACTAGCTAATGCAACAATATTTACAAAACATTCAATTTCAAATTCAGATATACAAAGGCAAGTAATTTTTTTGAATAATTTACCCATACCGCTCTCGACAATCACAGATGAATTTAGAAACTTCACGGCAATTTTATTTTTTTCTAATTCAGTGAATCGGTGATGATTAATCGTCGAATGTGGAATGAGAAGCACAAAAACGCAACTCACCTCAAGCGTTAGAACCTCTGTTGCTCTATTCTCCATTCAGTCTATAAACAATAGAAGATGATAGAAATGGCCAACATACGCAAAGTGAAGGGTAGTTTCTTCGTACAAGATGGAAAAGATTCTTCTCGTATCGGAATCATTCCTCGTTCTCTGTTCTAGCGAACGTTTGTCTCCTCGTATTCCAGCCCCCCACCAAAGGAAAGGATTGTAATCAACTTCCCATCAAATCAGAATTTGACACATGATCATTTTATAGAGGAAATCGCGCGAATCGAGACTCATGCATGTAAAAACCACTCGATCCCTTCAGCATTCTCCTTTTGGGGCGCCTCCGGTGGCAACTAATGAACTCAGTCTTGGAAAGCACGTATAGTCTGAGTAGAAGGTCCCCTGGGACCAAACCATCATTACCCATTAACTTACCCGGCAAGGTGCTTGACAAGTGGATCCACTAAAATAGAGATTGTTCAAGAAATACGTCGTCTTTTACTGGAGGTCAGAGAACACTCACACTCAGTGTAATATAATTGCGGAGGAATTTTTTTTATATAATCATTTCTCGTTTTATATATCTTGCCTTTCGGTTTAGTTAGGCTGAGAACCTTTCGCTTAGTGCATGGGTTAGTTAGGTGCTCACATTGAGTGCAGGGGTTCACGCGCGCGCGGGGTGGATGTGACGATCAGAGATGTCAAAATAAAAACCCCAGATAGGAAATATGACAGGGGACGTGAATGACGTCATGCCAGGAAGCGCTGAGGATTTTGGAATTTGAATATAAACAGTTAGTTGAGATTTGTGCTTGGACGAAGGTAGTCGATTTTTGGTCTCGCCGAGGCGAGACCAGTTGGGGTCGACGAAACGTGCCGCGCGTTTGTTGAAGAAATTGTGTCTCTCTCTCCTCATGTCTAAAAACCTTAAACTCAAAAAGGTAATAAAAAGTTTCGTACCTGAACCAAAAGAAAGTCGTCAAGTGTTTCGAGTGTTTTCGGATTCCCTGTGTCTATTTCACGTATTCATATCTTGGTCGTAATTTTAGACGCAGATATGTTTCATCAGTCCACATTGATTAGGTGACAACATCCTCATCGCCAGTTTGATGGTCGATCTCTGGTGACATCGGTAAAGCCCGGTCCAGGGTGCTAGATCAAGCAGATCTAGATTACATCTACCTGACTGCTGGCTTTTTTTATAACTTGTCAATTCGTAATTGCTACTGTTCCACAATAATACGTTAAAGAATTATTTTTTGGAATTCAATATAGGTAGAAAAATTTTAACGATTTCATCCACTCAGCTCGGACGATCCAACTCACTGATGACGAATAACGTCTTCTTCCTGAGTGAACCGTAAACTGAACAAGCCAATAGTTCCTCATTCCTCATTTCGCCAACCGTAAGTACAATCATAACGTTCTTAATTCTGTTCACGATTTCAGCATCAAAGCATAATTGACCATTTTTAAAAATGTTGCTTACATTGTTGCATCACCTATTGTATTTTTCTAGCGCGCAACATTCAGTTCTTGTATCAATAGATTGATGCTATTTATTCAAGGTTCGTGTGATTATTTGGAATTGTGCTTCTTTTTGACAAATTTTTATCGAATACTTTGTCGTCATCATTGATTTGGTATATGCAATATTTACAGCGATAACACGACAGGATGAAAACGCTAGCAAATTAACTTGAAGGAGCCGTCCTTCTATCACAGATAACAGTTTGTGGAGACACATTAATCACACACACACACACACACACACACACACACATATATATATATATATATATATATATATATATATATAATGTAGCTCAAATGAAAATTTGGGCTGGTAGTTAATCAGTTAAGTAGAAGAATATTTTTTATCTTTTGGCAGAAATTTTCAATTAAGAAAAAAGGCGCCATGCATTGGAAACTATTGTTATATTCAAAAGCCAATATTTAACGTTACTCCCAGTTTGTTGGGGGTATACAATACCCTAACTGTATCTCTGGTGAAGGTTAAGTTCCTGCTTCCAACGTGTGTCCTGGATACAACACAAAACCATGGAGATGGTGAGGCTTCAGTCCTGAAGTTTTAGGAGAGTGAGGAGTACTTATTCAATACCATTACTCCCAGGTTCACGTTGATCTGCAGTGGTAGTACCTATTAGGGCCCCATCTGTAGGTCAGATAGAACAGTTTAACCATTTAACTGTTTGAAAACAAAAAAATACTGAATTGTTTGAGCTAGATAGTAAAACTTGAAACAATTTGTGTACAAATAAACTCTGGCTGGTTTAAAATGTTACTTATAAACTATTTGTTTACCATATATATATATATATATATATATATATATATATATATATATATATATATGAAGAAGATTTGGTGTTAAATAAACTGCAAAGGTTTATATTCAATTTAAAAAAAAGTCATCAATATATTTAACTTTGCTGCTACCTAGTGACTATACATTACGATAAATCCCACTTGTGTCGCCTGACCTCATGTATTTTATGTTGCTATTTATTCAATATGTACTTTTTTATTTTTATGTAGGGCCACCTCTTGGACCTCAGAATCCTCCCATTGATGGAATAGGCTTTGTCACTGGAGTACCTAAGTCGCCAAAGTCCAAGGCTTTCAACATTTTTTTAGTGTCAGAATCAACTTCAGTGATACCATTCTGTTCAATAGCAGAAAGTTCGGGTACATAGTTACCTCTTCTCTCGCGTTCCACCTATTGCAGATTGATGCAGTTTACCAGCCCATTGGCATAATGGTTAGAATGTTCGCCAATGACCCAGAAGACAGGGGTTCAATCTCAGGTCAAATGATACCAAAGACTCAAATAATCGTATTTGATGCCTCTTTGCTTAACACTCCGCATTATAAGATACCGATCAAAGATAAAGTGGATCAATCCAGGGCAAAAGAGTAACACCCTCCTACAACTTGGAAAGAGAGCCTACGGGTTGCCCTCGACTATGGTCGCCAAATTTATTTTTACTTTTTTTATTCAGTCGTTTTATTATTTTAAAAGCAAACGAGTTTATAGAAAAATGTATTTTATATTTTATCGAATCGGTCGATATTTGGTTTGAAATTCTACTTTTTTCAAACTTCAAAGAAAAATATTGAATAAAAAAAAATCAGTTTCTAACAGACATAACGTATCGAGAGTCTAAAATGACTATTTCATATACCTCGCTACCAATATCTCATCAACTGAAAGTGATGTCCACATACACATAGGTAAAGCGTGGACTACAACTGACATGTTATCGAATAAACGGAAATCTGATCTCGCTGATGATACTGCAGCACTATCAGTACGAATGTTTGGTCGTATTATTTGCACTTAAACGAAACTAAAGAAGAAAAAGCTTGATGAGAACTCCACAAAGAGGCGGTTTATTGTTTTGAACTTATCTTGGAATCATCATCATCATCATCATCATCATCATCATCATCATCACACAGAACATCAGCTGTACGGATACTTACCTCCAGTCTCACTGACCACCCGAAAATGGCTCTTAAGATACTATCAAAGGATGAACTCATAAACGATGGACTTCTGTACGGGGAAACAGAAGTATTGGTGTATCGGCAAAAATTTACATTCATCAGATAAATCATTCTGCAGACATAAGGGGGCGTTTAGAAGATTAACCAAATGCAATGGCCGGTAAGGATACATGGAGAGAGAGAGAGAGAGAGAGAGAGAGAGAGAGAGATTGTTTTTTTTGTTTACATCATACGAAGTGCATACGATAAGTTTCCAGACTTTTTCGTATGGGCATTTAGAATTGTCATAGCCTCTCGAAAATTCTGTAGATTATTGCTATATATCTTATGAGATGACTGGCCAATTTTTATGATTTCAGGTTCAAATCAACAGCTACAGCACGAATTGGAATACAACCTACTAAAGCCTGATTGTCACAGCTGGTGAATTTCAAAAATGCTATCTGAAACTTTAGAAGATAGACATGCTATAAAAATGTGTTTTAAACTTGGAAAAAATGCCACAGAAACGTACGGAACGCTTCAGACTCTTTTCGACCATCTTGCATGAATAGAGCATCAGTTTTTGAGTAACATAAGAGATTCAAGGAAGGCAGGGAGTCTATGAGGGATAATATGAGTTGTGGGAGGAGTAAGGAAGTCAATATATTAAAGGTGATTGGCCAAAGGTTTAGGGTTAGGAATAGGGTTACTATATTGAGGTTTTAAAGGAGTTCAGGAAGAGATTCATTGGGAAGAGGCCAGCACTTTTCAAATTGTGTCAGTGGCATTTCCACCAGGACAATACACCAGTCATCAACTCCATTCTTGTCACAGAATATTTGACCAAGATGGGCATTAAGGCGGTACCTTACCCTCCCTATAGTCCAGACCTTGTTCCCTGTGACTTTTGCTTATTCCCTAAGCTCAGAGGCTGTCGTTATAAGACAATTGAGGAGATGAAAGAGGCTGTGAAGAAGGTCATTGACACGCTCACAAAAGAGGACTTCCATGGGACCTTCCAGAAGTTGTTGGAACGGTACAACAAGTGCATTACTGCTGGAGATTACTTCGAAGGGGACTAGAGTTTCATGTGTGTACTATCAATAAAAGTTCCTATACGAAAAAAGTCTGGAAACTTATCGTATGCACCTCCTATGAATCTTAATGCTAAATATGTAAAACAACAGTAGGCGTGCTATTTAACTATTGGTGGGAGGCGAGAAGTAGTTCATATCTTTTACAAGTGTATTGGTCCGAAAGTGAACATACTGCAGCGACTGAAACTCGAACTCAATGAATAGGGTATCGCAGTCAAACACATCAGTCACTTTACAAGGCGGGCTCTTCTCTTAAAAAAAAGGAGAGAGTGAGAGAGAGTGAGAGAGAGAGAGTGAACATGTGCTGTTGAGGCACATTTATGATAGTAAGATAGAAATATCTTATGCATAACAGTGTGCAATGATGTTATGGTTATCGTCGTTGGAAATGTAAAAAATGACCAGAGTTCAAATTCGGGACACGGCTGGTTGCATTTTACTTCGCGCTAATTCGAAAAGGTATGTATCAACGTATTGACAAGAAGATTGGTTTCGAGGAATCACTCTATTAAAAAAACAGCATTTTGCAATTGAAATAATTGCATATGGAACTAACCTCATCGGGTCATCTTTTTCTTTATGTTTTCCATGTTGTGATAATTTCTAAGGACAAATGTTGCTGAGATTTATTTCGCGTCTAAATCTTATTAAAACTGTGACATTTCTCTGAGAATCAAGTTGAGATTCCATAATTCGAACGAGATATACACTTAGCTTAAACAAACACAGATAGCTTAGTAGATATAAAGATGTTGAAATAGATCAACGAACAGATACGTTGGCCCTGTGGTTAGAGTGTTCGCCAATGGCCCGGGAGACCTGGGTTCAATCCCAGGTCGAGTCATACCAAAGACTTTAAAAATGGTACTTGATACCACCTTGCTTAACACTCAGCATTATAAGGTACGGTTCAAGGGTAAAGTGGAGCAATCCTGGGAATGGAGTAGCGCCCTCCCCTACACCTAGTAGCTATCGAAAAGGGAGCCTTCGGGTCACCCTCGACTATGGTCGCTAACTTTACTTTACTATATGTTAGATGGTTAGGTAGGAACAAAATGTATAAACATATGTAGATACTTAAATATTAATAGAGTGAGATGGATATAAATGAATATAGATTATGAAAAGATTGAGAAAGATGCACACCCACACACACACACACACACACACACACACACATATATATATATATATATATAGAGAGAGAGAGAGAGAGATGTGAACAGACAGAGGTAGATGTGAATAGATAGAGGTATATATATATATATATATATGAATAGATATAGATTTTTGAATATAAACATATGACGATAAATGAATATGTATTTGAACTGATGTAGATAGATATGAGCAAACTGAGATTGATGATTTGATAGATAGGTTGATAAGAGCTACAATCGATTGATAGGAGCAGACAGAGATCGATAGGTAGGAGCTGATTTAGATGGACAGATTGATAAAATTATGAGTATCAGATGGGACAATTCTTAATCAAATGAGCGGGTCAAAGACAGATCACGGCTGTTCCTATTATTAACAGTATCCAGAAGCGTCATAAGGGTTTACTCTTTGGAGAAACTGCCAATAAAGGTGTTAATAAAACACCAGGAGCTATTTCTCTTTGTTTGGTTTCTGTGGTTAATTGTATATAAAAGTTCGTTTGTTATTTAATGCGTAAGCCATCTTTCTAAAAGAACAGCAGTGATACAATTATACCCATAGCTCAGGGTTAAGGGATACATACATTTCCCAAGAGAGAGGGAGAGGGTAGCAATCTGTTTTAAAATGTAAGGAAAAAAATTTATGGAAATTTTTACTGTTTAATTCATAGGAAAACAAGATTGGAAATACTTTTTTTTTCCTGTTAATAAATCTTTATCCAAAATAACGAAAATGCACATAATTTTGCCTTAGGTGATAGAAAATTGGCGTAAAAACCAACTAGAAGTCATCTCTTCATTTCATCTTTGTCTTCAGCAACTTTCTTTAAAATCCCGCAACGCTACGTATATTTGTACCGTGACATTTTAAAGGAAATATTGACTAGCTAATGCAACAATATTCACAAAACGTTCAATTTTAAATTCAGATATAGAAAGGCAAGCAATTTTACTGAATAATTCACCCATACTGCTCTTGATAATCACAGATGAATTTAGAAACTTCACGGCAATTTCATTTAATCGTCGAATGAGGAATGAGAAGCACAAAGACGCGACTCACCTCAAGCGTTAGAACCTCTATTGCTATATTCTCCATTCAGTCTATAAACTATGGAAGAAAATAGAAATGGCCAACATACGCAAAGTGAAGGGTAGTTTCTTCGTACAAGATGGAAAAGATTCTTCTCGTATCGGAATCATTCCTCGTTCTCTGTTCTAGCGAACGTTTGTCTTCTCGTATTCCAGCCCCCCCCAAAAAAAAAGAAAAAAAGAAAAAAAGAAAGGGATTGTTATCAACTTCCCATTAAATCAGAATTTGACACATGATCATTTTATATAGGGTAATAACGAAAATGCTCATAATTTTGGCTAAGGTGATAGAAAATAAGCTCCTATGTGGATAAACCAATTTATAAATATTTGCAAGAGCAGATGGATACATAATGTATTTGGTTTGCGATTTGTTTTAGATGAAGAAATAAGTAAGTGAATGACGCGGTTAAGCAAATAGAATTATGCTCGGCTCGACTCAGAAATGAATAAAAAAAATATATAAGCATAATCCCCAGTCACCAAACACACAGAAAAAATAAATGAAAAATCTTGGACAACGTATTGGCCCTCCTGTAAGTACATGCAAGATGACCGGGTTAAGGTGAAGGATTATTAGTTAGGGAATATTCCTCGTATCAAAAGTATTTGGGATCTAAAGAAAAGACTGGTTATTATCAAGTTAGAAATGGGATTATGACGACTTAAAATAATCCTTTGAAGACCACGAAGATACGAACAAGAAAAAAGAGGAGATAATTATGATTTATGGGATCTTAAATATTTGGGTTGTTTTGATATAATAGGCCATCATCTGAAACTGTTAGAGTGTAAACGGTCGTCAACTTCGATTGTCAGTAAGTTTGATATCCCAAATCGAAAAATTTAGTTCGTATCAGAAGTGAGCAAGGCACAATCTCTAACTGCCAGCTCCTGTCTCTTTATCTCCCTCGTGTTACAAAAAGTCAATTTTGTTTTGACTGAATATCGATAGACAAATAATAAAAGATAGCAATAAAGCTGAAATTCCTTGCGTTTGAGTCGGCTCGTATAAACGTGAATAGCAAAATTTCTTTCGCCTCGAAAGACGCTTTTCTGGTAACCAAGGAACGAATGAGAATCTTTGCAGGAAGGAGAGGGGAAAGGCCGATCCCTGCTTAGTGTATCAGCGTCTATTCACTATGAACAACTCACATCCAACTTTCATTAAACACACCCTTAACCAGAAGGTAAAAACTTTTTGTCCACGTGGCGACTAAAGTACTGAAATAGTACAGTGACTCAGGCGTGTATATTCACTTGACTTTATTTGCGACAAAATTGGGCAAATAATAACTTCTCTGATGGAATAGAAACGCATATATCTCATTGGTAATGTATATTCAACATCTACGGCAATGTACTGACTTTAGAAAAATTAATATTGTCCATATTATCTGCGTGCATGGATCTGTTTACGTATAAATCATTCGTGGGGATAAGTTTGGCTTTCCACAAGATCAAAATGTGACACAATGCCGGTTTAATCTAGGGTAATTCCGGGCAATAAACCTAGCCCTTAGACATTTTAGATGATATGCTGACCGGACCGGATGGAAACGCAGACTACTTTGAAATTGTAACAGGTGTGTTACAAGGAGACAAATTAAAACCATACCCGTTTATTATCTGCCTAAACTACGTGCTTAGAATGTCTATAGATTTAATGAAAGAAAACAGTTTCCAGCTGGCAAAAAAAGAAGCAAAAGATACCCCGCACAAGCAATTACGAACTCGAACTACACCGATGATATAGTGCTTCTAGTAAATACATCCACCCAAGCTGAATCCCTACTACATAGTCTGGAACGAGCAGCGGGTGGCATAGACCCCCCCATGCCAATGCAGACAAAAAAGAATACATGAGCTTTAATCAAAGAGGGGACTTCTCTACACTGTAGAGTGGTCATTTGAAACTTGTGGACAAGTTCACCTACCTTGGAAATGACATCAACACATGACTAGCAAAGGCATGGACAGCTATCGATAGACTACCGGTCATATGGCAGTCAGACCTGATCGATAAAAGAAAACGCAGTTCTTCCAAGCAGTGGTCATATCCATACTGCTATATGGATGCACCACATGGACGCTAACTAAACGTATTGAGAAAAAGCTTGACAGCAATTACTCAAGAATACTACAAGCTGTATTGAACAAGTCCTGGAGGCAACACCCCAGAAAACAGCAGTTGTACGGCCACTTTCCCCTCATCATGAAAACTATCAAAGTTAGACGAATCAGACACGCGGGACACTGCTAGAGAAGTAAGGACGAACTCATAAGCGATATACTCCAGTCGATCCCTTCTCATGGATGAACAAAGGTAAGAAGACCAGGTAGAATCTATATACAACAGTTCAGTGTCGATACGGGATGTAGCCTGTAAGACCGACCGGGAGAGATAGACAATGAAGACGGGTGGCGAGAGAGGATCAGGGAGATCCGTGCTGCCAGTGCGATATGATGATTGTGATGATATAGGGCCCTGGAACAAAGCTGATTATTTCTCACCATTCTAATACAAATGATTATTTATGTGTGCATTTCTTTGAGCAAATGAACGCTGGGACTCGGACGGGTTGGCAGAAACTTTTGTCCACCAGTATAGGATAAGAACAACAAAAGCACCATATTATGAAATGCAGGATACACACACACACACACACACACACACACACACACACACACACACACACACACACACACACACACATATATATATATATATATATATATATATATATATATATATATATATATATATATATTCGTATATACCACGTTCTTGTAAAAAATTCCATTTTAATTGAATACCACATGAAAACGTGAATATTAAGTTCGTATTATCTGAAAGTTAATAAGAGATTTTTTTTCTCTTGTGCTGAGAGGATTTCTTTTGCGCTAAGATCCCTTAAAAAACTAAACGTTTCAAATTGATACCGCAGTTCAGCTGGTTCAGTTGGCTTCTGCTAAAACACGAGTCACATTTTCTCTGACACCTATTTTACTTTGATTGCCAAACGATTTAAGAGATATACTACCGGAGAAAGAAGAGAGAGTTTAATCAGTGAATTTTTTAGTGATCACTTGTCGAGTTGAGTTGCATAGGTTATATATATATATATATATATATATATATATGTGTGTGTGTGTGTGTGTGTGTGTGTGTGTGTGTGTTCTGTCAGTATCTAATTTATTACAACTGTAAATCATTTGATCTTGATTTTAAACAGAGAATATACAGACAGCTGAATTTGAGTTGCGGAATTTGAGATGAAAAATCCATAAATACGTTTATTCACGATTAATTTACTTTACGCAAAAAGGTTTATAACGTAAAAGTAAGCTTAGCCACTTTGTTTAATGGCATATCAGCCTCTGTGATTTATTTAATGCTAAATCCATTCTTGTAGAAGAACTGCAATAATGCTATTCAACCCATCTCTGGAGTGGGAATAAAGGGGTTCATCATTTCCCAAGGGTATTAGTCCAAAAATGAACGTGATGGCATGATTGAAATTCGAAGTCACTTACTTCGAGACCACATTTTAGCCATTACGTCACGGACCCCCCCTCTTCCCAGGAGGAAGCCGAAACATCGAAGTTACATCATAGCATGATTGAATATCACTCACTGTTTAAATATGATTGTAAGGATCGTTTCGTGTTTCCTTGATTTACGTTAAAAATATATTTTGTGTGATAGTGAATATCATTTTGGATACTTATGCGTATTACATCTTACATTTGATATCACAGTTGAAATAACCGGTTGATGCGTCATTGCAACGTTAACCAAATAGAACATCTTTTGCGTGTAGAATCGGTGAATATTCCTATTTGGTTGTGATCGAACAAATTTGCACTGTCAGTCAATCCTATTTTGTAGCCTTGTATTTTTGCTATTTCCTTTATATATATATATATATATATATATATATATATATATATATATATATATATATATATATATATATATATATATATATATAAATTGAAACGTACTACATATCATGTATGCAAAAATTAGACGGAAACGTGTTTCTAACCAGCAAAATCGTCCATGTTTGAACCAGGGAAAATATAGATTTATAACTGCGGATTTTCAAAGCGGGAGCGATATCTACACAGTAGAACACAGTATCCTTACCCACTATTTCTTTACCGTCAGCTAAGCGTAAAATTCATTGGAAATGTAAGCAGTGAGCTGAGTTCAATTCCTGGGGGAAGCTGCTGGACTGCTAATACCCTTTGGAAAGATATGAATGCATCATTTTTAGCCACAGATTTTGACAGCTAATAGGTCAATGTGGGTTCTGTTGTTTTGGTACGCCTACCAATCTAGGAGAAAGAAAACTTTGAATTTAAACTATCGATAGTTCACTTAAAATTTGAGCTTGCTTCACCTACTGCTCATGACCGATTACAGAAGTAAATACAAACTGTCGTTTTGGACTATAAAAAGCTTAATCTTAGAAAATATGTAATGTTCAGATAAGCTTACTTGTAAATCTATCTAGATCTAAGTTGGTTGTAAATAACTACAATGAGATGTTTGACTTTAGTAACTTTGTGAGATATAGACATTCAAGAAAAAAATGAAACAGAGTGAACGCTTCTTTCTTAAGGCACATTGCGTCAACATAAAGAGTTGACAGTGTATAATATTTTGTCACTTCTACTTGGATATACACAAAGTGCCTGTTCAGTAGTTTGGTAACCTTGGTTTGTTAACACAAAGTTTTGTCTGAAATAAAGTCTACATAAAAAAAAAAACACAAGCACACGGGTAAACGGAAACACACACACATACACTCACAATTACATACGCAAACAAAAACTTCCGTTATTTTACATATAAATCCCCCATTATATAATTAGTATAAGAAATTGCGTGCGGTCTCCTGGTTGAATCAATGACTGTCTTTGCTTAGTGAACAGGCTCAAGGCTCCTCTCCTCTTGTATAGTTATTTACTAACTGTTGATCAGATATGGCGGTACTGAATAGGCTCAAGGCTGCTCTGTTTCTCTTGTATAATTATATACTTAATGTTGATCAGATATGGCGGAAAGTCCTCTGGTTTCTTCAATGATTGCTTTTGCTTACTGAACAGGCTCAAAACTGCTACCCTTCCGTTGCTTTGTTATTCACAAAGATTTGTTTACATATCGTACACCGGCCTCAAGTTGCTTATAAAACCTGTTTTTGTTTATTGTTAACTTAACCTTCTTTATAGACCCTGCGCCTGAAACTGTTTTATTTACAAGAGAGTCAATGTGTCCCCACACCATGGACAGCTTTCAATTTAGGCTCATAAAAACTAACTCATATTTAACTTATTTGTAAACACTTTTCACTAAAACATGCTTCTCCGTACACATCAACAATTTTGTAAATACCATGTTTTGCACCCTTAGACACAAACATTTTTACGACAGGCTTCTGTTCAAGAGAAGAGAATTCTGTTAGATTTTGAATAGTCTCAAATCAAATATTTTGCAAGTTTAAAATAAGTTTTTCAATAAAACAATTCCAAACAAGACAAAATATATATTTAAGGAAAAAATTCTGGCAAACATTTTTTATTAGATGATCTTCTTATGCAAGTTTCATAGAACTACTTTCCAATATTCTACACGTGTCTAACCGTAATATTTCCTAATCGACATATTTGAATATGTATACACACAAATTTAGCATATGTATTGTCTATTATTGACATGTGCGTCGCCTTTTTGCAATTCAGAAGACATTGTTATAGCTGAAAATAAAATCAATTACTTCTTTATAATTTTCTGTGTTATGGGGTCATACAAATCCACGCTAAGTAATTACGGCATTTGGATTTTATTGTAAAACAATCCTCGTATGATACATAAATCAATGCATTATACTCTCTTTTCCTTCCAACGTTTTTGATCTGAATAATCCAATTTCAAATGTTGTAGAAAAACGATTATGGAAAAAATGTTGACTTTTGTTTCTAGTGAGAAGATTTTAGGGTTTAGTTTAGTTTACTGTGAAAATCGATCCATACCACCAAAACCGTTTTGACAAAATTGACATGTTCAAAAAATGGTTCTGCTAAAAATATGCTCCGTGGTATAAGTTGACGCAACACCTCCACCACGTGGATGATGTGACATAAGTTCAAGTTTTAGCGCAGTTCTGCTGAATTGAATAAAGCTTTTTCCTTTTTCTAGACGGGTTGGAGAATCAAAGCTAAAAACCAATCTGTTAATATACTCATAGTTGAGAGGAGAAGAAGAGCCATGTCTTTCCTAAGTGGGAAGTGAAGTGCAAGGAGTACCGTACAAGATTTGAAATCGGTACGCTAATTCCATTTCATACGACAACAGATGTTATGCTAAGCGCCTCATAGTATTTCCCTTAGGAAGATTTTTTTACTGTGCGATCCATATTCTAAAGTGACCTTCTACCAATTCAAAACAGTGACTGTATTAGATAGAGACTTGCGTTATTAAGCACAGTGGTACCTGTTAAATTTTACCAAGTAAGTAATTATGTTTTCGGTCTGTAGTTCAATATCTTCTCTTTGTATATCTCCATTTTACCAAGCAGCATTATATATATATATATATATACACACACATATATATATATATTGGTTTCTTTATTTCACGGCTTATCAACTTTCATCGGTAATTTAATGGCAAAGCCATCTTTGTAGAAGAAGTGTGGTGCTATCTAATCCATAGCTGAAGGTGATAAAAATATCCAAACGATATTAGTTCAAAAGTCTACATTACTTCAAACTTGCTTACAACGATATTACGGCGATTTATATATGTTGTATACTCATATGCAGATGCATGCAGAATCATAACAACAACACAATAAAGACGAGCGACACAGTTATTTAGAAAAAATCTACCTCTCACTTTATTGAAAGTGTTGTGTGTGAGAGGGAGCTGGAGACCGAACAGAACTGCAACATATTGACCCCCACTCTTATGACCATAACAGTGTTTCTTTCCCGTTCTCCTGGGCTGCTCAACCGGGGCCTGGGGGCCCAGCCTCTCTGCGAAATGTTCCTCATTCCAGCATCTTCTCTCCAACTGCAACTGCTCAATCGGGGACCTGACTTCCTGTGCACCGGGTTATATAATAGTTCGACGTCCACCTTCTTCTTGTGGGCGTCACAAATCGCACTCATTCAACCCGTCCACGGTCTAGGTTATATCCTGATATTCTCGACCGGATGCACCTGTTATTTATACAGGTGCATTTCCTATTTTGACAGCTTGGCCGGGTCGGAGGTCAATATGCAACATATATACATATATACATATATAGAGAGAGAGAGGGAGAGAGAGAGTTAGAGAGAGGGAAGTTATGATAACTGTTACATCTTGACAGGCGAAACCCGTCATTATCACCATATTTACGATTCAAATTTTCTGATTAATGCCTAAGTCAAATTTTGAAAATATGCAAGACGCAGAAGACGACAAGGTTGAAAGATATCTGTATTCGTTGAACCTGGAGTTTCCTTCAGTTTTAATTCTGGAGTTAACTTTTAAAAATGATGCCTTCATAACGGCTTTGTTATTAGACCATATCTTCTCCATAGAGCTTCTTATATATATATATATATATTATGAATTTGACGAAAAAATTTCAATTTAGTATTTCCATAATGAATTTATTTCTGATCGTTATGACCTTCCTCAGATGGAGTTGTTTATTGGTGCTTAGGCTATTATATAGATTTTCCTACCTCGTTTCAGGCTAGAAGAAACACATAAACCGTATCCATTTCCGAATGAAATCTCTTTATACATTAATGTCTAAATATTCATCTTTTTTATTTTGTTTTTAAGAGTTCTTTACTTATATTTTAAACAGCTATTTATTATTCAAAAACCGGTGAATAACGGAGGTTGTTCCTAGAAAATTGAGGCTTAGTTTGAATAAGAAACCTAATCACCTACAATTAAATTAAAGATAGTAGTAAAGTTGGTAATTTACTAAGCTTTTTGCTTAGATGTGGCACAGGGCCATATGAAAGCGACACCCAATGAGACTCGAAGTCATTCGTGTAGCTTTGCAAGTCGAACTTGCTAACCATTACACCACCAAAGGCACCTGATAGTAGTAAAGTTGACTTGAGTAAAAGTCCAACTGCCTGTACGAGACTGACACAATATTTATATGACCCGGTGAAGACTGGTGTTCATCTATTAATGGAACCGTATTAGCGGTTCCCTTTCTTCTCCACATGTCCCTCTCTCCAATGACCACAATGCCATGATTTTGCGGTCACTTGTCAGGATGACTCCGATTAGTCATGAGTCAGTCCTCGCATTTGTGGGTATAGTGGAATTGGTGGCTATGTTACTCTTGTGCTGTCCCGTAGAATCGGACTCACTGGTGGGTGGATGATTGAGTGTTGAGTTTCTTCCAACTCCATATCTCTTGTGTGGTGGTCTACCATCATTTCATCGTCATCCATCACATTTACCTCCATCAATTCAGGTGTGTCACCCAGATTGGCTTTGGCCTTTGTGGGGTCATTGTTAGGGCGAATAGTCCGGTCTATCTAAACCGGTAAGATCTTACGGAGGAACTGACGGTTACGTAGAGTAACTCTACCGCTGCCGTCCAACTGTATAGGGTATCATCTGTTTCCCATGCATTGGAAGGATGACTCCAACATTACGTCCTTTCGTAAGACCAGGCTCACTGCATGCACACAATGCGATCCAAGCGTTTTCTATCGCATCTGATTTTGACTGTAAGTTGATGTCTAAAGAACAAAATCAGATCACAATGAGAAAAGATAACATCATCATACAATCCCTTCATTTGTTTCATCCAAATCACCATTCTAGCTAAAGCTAGGATCGCGAGAAACATCACATGCTTCTCACCTTGAAACTGAGACAAAACGTTTTTTACGACATAACCAACGTTGAGCAGCACGAGCTGTTTGGGTTCGATGTGGGCCATTTACTCTCCGAAGTGATTCCGAAACGGATGAACTCGCTCGCAGTAGTAGAAGACGTGCTCAGCAGTTTCTGCGAAGCCACAGCTACAGCAGGGACAATCGGGCACGTCTGCCAGGCCCATTTGGTAATTCAAGTCGAAAAGGAGCAACGCGTTCCGTGCAAGAACTCGGAGTTGTTCAAGAAGTCCAAAACTGGCGCCAAATTCTTATGCAAGCATACCTCCTCCATCGACTAGCTTATCCGATCCACGAGAGATTCCTATACCGAGAAAAGTCGCGGGACCCAGAATGGTTGTAAAAAGCCTTACGACATTCGAGGACGAACGGTGCTTCGCTCCTTGGCTTACGTCAACCTACAGTCTAGGGGTCTGACTTGAGGCGAAGAAAATTATCACTCGCCTTTTGTCTCCACGCTGTGTCCTTCCACAACGATCGGTCCAAGTAAGCCAGTTTTTCAGCGAACCAGTGGTTCTCCTGATCAGGCATACGTAAACCCCCATTACGCTGACGTTGACAACAGACCTATCTATGGACTATCGACTTCGACCTCCCCAAAGTAATTTGGAGAGGGAATGTTGTAGCACCAGCCGATGATTCTTAGGCAGAGGAAGTACAGACAAATGGTAAAGGATAAAGGGGAAGATTTACACGGCGCACACCTCTGCTCTGCCCTTTAAGGACAACCAACTTCGAAGCCAGGCAACCTCCTAGGAATCTACCTTGGCCTATACCTCCGACCAGTTTCGCTCCATTCGGAGGCTGGGCCCGAACTAAACCCCAAGGATGCGGGTGGAGCCGTCACTCCAGCGGAAAATGTTCAGACAGAGAACGCCATCCCTATAGGCACCTAACCGCAAGCCTTCATTCTTATCAAAGTTGGTCTTAGCCCCTGCTATCTGTTCGTACCTCGCAACCGCCTTCTTCACAGACTTTATGTCCAGACGGTGAGACACAAAAAACTGTGATATCATCAGCGTACGCAAATAGATTTGCCGAAAGAGGGCCAGCAAAAAGAATGCCATTCAGAGCTGGACTGCCTCCTCATCCATTAGTCTATGGAGCAGGGGCTCCAAAGCGAAGACATAGAGAAGTGGAGACAGGGGAAAACCCTGACACACCGACCGTTTGATCGCAATAGCTCCCGAGCACTTCCCGTTCCTATGCACCACTGCTTGTGGGTTGTGGTACATCATGCTAATCCATTTGCGGAACTCCAGTTTGAATCCGGCGGTTTCCCAAACAATTTCCAAGACCAGATCGTCAACCCTATCGAAGACCTTGGACTGATCTAAATTGATCCGCACTGCTTCAATGCCGTCTTCTATCCCTCTAGGACCTCGCGCATCAAATGGAAGTTGTCTTGGGAAAATCTTCCCTTCACATTGTAGTTCTGCTCAGGTCAGACCAGATAGCTAATAACAAGCTACGAACGGTTCGCTAAAACCCGAGCCAAAATCTTTAACTCTGTGTTTAGCAGAGTTATGGGTCTTCAGTCATCCAGTCACTACTAAACATGCCTGCTACATTTCTTCACCAATGTGATCACACCTTTGGTGATGCTACCAAGGATGGCTCCCTGGGCGAACCACTGGTTAAACATATCCGTCAGTACAGGCACAAACATGTGCGGCAGCCTCAAGTATACTTCGTAGGGTTAACCGTCTAGTCCTGATGATTTGCTGAGACTGACCTGCTACAACGCATCACGGACTTTGCATTTAGTCATCAAACCCTTGCAGCTACCCGCTCCCGCCGATGTCGGGGGAAGTCGGATAAATAACTGAAAAACCCCTGATACAGGAGCTCAGGACAGCGAGCAAAGTGATCACGAAAGTGCGCAGAAAGACCTCGCGCATCTCATGATTCGACCGGAGTACATGCCCATCCGGGGACTTGACGAAATAGATATACTGAAATGGAAAACTTTCGCACTTCTTCCTTATGCGTGAACGCGTTGGAATTCACGTCTTCGTTGGGAACTCTTTTTAACCTAGATCTAACTACGAATCCCTCGTAGCACTCGCTAGCCTCGCGCTCAAGGTCCCGTCGAGATAAATCTATGGCTAGGAGATCCCTCCCGTCTACCTCCGGGGAAAGCAAATGGATCTTTAGATATTCTGTCGCCTTGGTTTTATCTAATTTGAGCTGCTGACCGGATTTAATGGCGAAATATCTAATCGTATGTTTAAGAGAATCCCACCACTTATTCCTGGTGACCGCCCCTACTAACGTCAGCTGAACTGGAGATTCCAGCCAGTTCTGGAAGTCCCTTATATCCAGTAAGGAAGTATTGGACTTCCAGTAACCGGCTAGACTATTTAGCTAGCCGCAGACTAACCCTAACTAGTCTATGGTCAGTCTGCGCTACATAGTGGAACGTAGGACACGTAACAAAATCAGTATAATCTCTTCAAACACTCTGTCCAGATAAGATCTAACACGGACAGAGGGTGAACTAACTTGCCTCGTCCACATCTCCCTCATTGGGTGATCCAGACGAAACCTGTCGACCAAGTCATAGCAAGCCATAAAATTGATCAGGCTGCTTTCACACCTTCCCGACCCGCTAACTTCTGTTGCGGCCCTATCTATCTTGGGGTCAAGAATCACATTCCAATCACCCATTAACACTATCCGTTTCAGATCGTCGAGGAACGGCGTTCACCGCCGAAAAAAAGGAGACCCTCTCTACAACGATATTGGGTGCATAAAGCGCGACCACCCGGATCTCGAAACATTTAACGGCAATATCAGCCACAACCGGCTGCCCCCTTCATCTGCAAGAACAAGATTTACATCAGCATTAAGGCTGCATCTAATTAGCAAAGAGACCCCAACCTTGCTACGCATGCAGAATGCTGTAAGAACGGCATAGTCATCCACCAGCACCTGACAGTCCGCAGCACTAGTAAAGTGAGTCTCTTGCACTGCAGCAACAATAATCTGAGGTTCGAGAGTTCACCAAGGAGGCGAACAAACTTGCTAGGATCCCTCAGCCCCCTTGCATTCAAGGTAGCAATGTTTAGAGCCATCAAACCCAGTAACCTTCGTCACTGTTGACTACAGCATCGAAATCCCGGGAGTGAGGATGCTAACTGTTTAACTCATGGAGTCGATGCCGAGCACAGTGGTGATTCGCCGTCTCTAGACACCCCTCTGATATCCATGGGGTACATCAATTTTAGGACCTAGTAAAATGAAGGGTGAACATAAACAAGGACCAGTCCTGAACATTAGTTAAACATTTTTTTGAGTGAGGGTTGTTCCAACTCTGCCAACCTTACGCCGTAATCGGTTTGACACGTTTTATTTAGGAACTTCCACTAGTTCTATGTTCGGTCACCATGGGTGCACCCCTAAATTTCTAATTTGTTTAGTTTTTCAAGGCTTGAATGTTTTGCGGAGCTGGAAGTCTGCAATGACATCCGGGTCCACAGAACACTCAGCTGTTTCAATGGAGTCTCTAGAGTTTGTTGGGGTTTTCGGCCGGCAAGACTTATTTAGTTTTTCACCTGCTCTTTTGTGTTGATGTCGCTGGGCTGTGCATTTTTTCTAATTGCGTTCTTTTGATTTTTTTTCGGTGGTGGAAGAGTTACGGTGGAAAAAGACAGGTTAGTTTGGGAGAAAAGGGAACGGGAGCGGGAGAAGGCACACGCAGGCTACGAGTAGGGTTGGTTTTGTTTTTATGTTGAGGGGACTGTTCAGCTTGATCTTGTTGAAGAGGTTGATGAGGTTGTTCTTGATGAGGTCGGGTTTGTTTGTTTTCCTGGAGGGTTTTTTTGGGGTGGGGTTGTTGGGGTCGTGGGCTGGTAATACTTTTTTTCCTCTTTTCTGAGGGGGGGTTGAGTGGGTATGTTGGTACAGGGTTTCTTGGCGTAGCCTTCTCTGCTGTTTATCCTGGGGTGATTTTGATTGTTGAAGGTAGAGCTGTGTTATCATTCTTGGGAGCTTTGTTGGTTTGAATTGCTGTTTCTTTTTTGTTGTTGGTGGTGTTTCTTTTGTTGATTCTGCGGTTGTTGTGTCGCTTGATGTGTCTATATGTGTTGTTTCGTTTATAGATTTAATGGGTTCTTTCTTTTTTCTATGTGCTTGAATCCACTGGTTTTCTTTATTGAGCAGTTCTTTATCTTTTTCCTTGGTGGTTAAGATGATGTTTTCAGTTGTGTTTTGTTGTTTTTCTTTTGGGGCCTTCTGAAGACTTAGTGGCCGAGTTGTTTACAATACCAACAGTGCGGCCGCCTGCCCTCGACCACCACCAGCATTTGTCCCGGCTGTAGATGGTATCCAGAAAGCGTCGGAAACCTTCCCGGTTGAGGTATATGCGAAACACGTAGTCTCCGTGTCCCGTCCCGGTGGTAGCACAAAGTTGTTGATTCTACTTTTCCGTAGGTGCACAGGAATAAGGCCACTACATCTGTGAGGTTGGCCAGGACGTTGCATACTGTCTCCCGGAATCTACTTGTGCCTATAGAATTCGGGCTGCAGCCGGAAGAACTTTATTATTATTCAGCTCTCCGCCAGTTTTGCTGCTTGTTCTTTTGTTGGCAGTTGGACATCCCATGTTGCGAAGCTTCTACAACAGATATATTGCGCTGGAATGAATGCTGTCGGTAGAAGTTATTCAAAAACTTCCTTTGTTAGCCCGCTGGTCTCCTGGTTTTTGGTTCATTACCACCTATGATAGAATTCTTGGTTCTAGAAGGTCTGAGATTCCCGGGATTGGCAAGACGATGTTATCTTTAAAGTAAGGAGCATTCTCCCCCCCACCCAATTCTCTTTCATAATCTTCGGGTCTCTTGATAGTTGCTTTTCAGGAGACTGGCGTAAGTTGTATTCTGAGTGTGGTCGGTGTGTAGTCAGTGTTGAGATAAGTATTAAAGCAAAGATTGATCCGGTAGAGCTGTGAAGAGAAATCAATGGCAGACCCAAAAAGTAAACAACAACAGAATACATTCTGAAGCAACTTGTGTAAATATCCATCTGCCAGAATGGGACAAAGGCAACATTCATATGGCCCGGTGAATACCGGTGTTCATTTATGAACGGAACCGTCTTAACAGTTATCCTTCCTCTCTACAATAGCCTTTTGAAATAATGTTTCTATTCAACATTTAATTATATTGCTCATGTGTTTTTGAGAATTAATACTAGAATTAAATTAACTAAATCTTTTTCTAGGGGACATATTGTAACTAACTTCTAGTATCTTTTTTTATTTGGGAGAGTAACATTTTCGTTTTATTTCCGAGTTAAGTTGATCATGATCAGTATTGGATTCATATTGTAATAGAATTTAGGAGTTTTTTTTTGTCTCAGAAACTTTATTTCAAATTATATCAATTAATATCAAGTTGCCATAGTAATCAAAAATTTATTAGGTGTTTCACGTTTGTTTATCTTTTCTTCGGACGGTGTAGTATATATGTAAGTTCCTCATTAATTTTAAGACTGGTTTTAAGTTTGGATTTTTTTTTTCCAATTTAAATCAAAATATCTTTTTTTTCTAAAATAGGGTTATATTTTTATATAGATGTGGTCTTGTTTTATTTTTTTTGCAGGAACTATATTTTCGATATGACAGGATTTTTAGTTTAAATTTTTTTTATTTTATTTATTTTTTGGCTTTCTATTAGTCTTTCGATGACGGAGTTAATTTGTAGATTGTTTGTATGTATGTTAACATTTAATTTGTTTAATTCAATTCGGATATAAAATTGAGTTAAATAAAGAACTTTTTCTGTGTCTACATTTTGTTATTCATTATTTTTGCGTATTAAGTAGATTCTTATCTCTATGTTTCAGTATACATATTTTCTCTTCTAGGCATAAATTACATCTCCCGTTTAAACTGTATACAGAGGTGGATATTTTTATTATTCTCTAATTTATAATAGGTGTAAGTACTAGTTCTTTCAAATGGTAATAGCACTGAGATAGGGCTGCTAGATTTTTTAATTTTGGATTTTTGAACAATTGGAGGTGGTTGTGATATCTGAGTTTCCAGTTTAAAAAAAAAGCAAAGAATTATTTAAAATAAAATCAAAAAGGAATATTTAAACATTAATATATAAAGAGATTTCATGAGGAAATAATAAGTTTTTTGTCTCTTCTAGCGGGAAACGAGTTTGGGAAATCTACATAATAGCCGAAGCACCAACATATTAACTCCCTCTAAAGAAAGGCATTACGACCAGAAATAAATTTATATTGGAAACATTAAATTGATGTTTTTTCATTAAATTTATAAAAGTGTTTTCGTTCAGCATGTGGTTTTTGGTATATTTTTAATCGAAAGTTAATTAAATATCCGACAGGCGTCATCATTGATCACTCAACGAAGATTTCAATTAACTTTGGAGTACAACAAAATATGTCTAAACCCTGGACTGTTTTCCTTGGATTACACACATATATATATATATATATATATATATATATATTGTCATCCACAGACTGTTTCATTGTATCGCAACTCTCCAGTGTAGCTAGACACGTAGGAAGCTTGAAGCTGGGATCAAAACTCGCCCGACTTTACGTTAGACTTAGTATCATACCGCACAGCAAACAGGCGAACCACGTCACCACGGGAATTATAAGGCCTTTTGTAGTAGCTTTCGATTGTTTATATTTTGCCTTACCGGATACCAAAGTGCTCAATTCATTCGAAGAACTTTGCATTATGCAAGTGGCAGCCGTTAATCCCTACGTCAGAGTGCTCAACTCCCGTTGGGGAAGCGTATATATATATATATATATATTTATATATATATATATGCTAAATTATCTATCTAGCTATTAATATATCTATATCTCCTTTTCTCTATTCATCAATCTCTTCAAATGCAAATTAGATACAACCACTGTCTAATACCACTGACCTTATTAAAAATTATGAGACCTGACCGATAAAAGGAAACGCAGTTTCTTCGTATCGATACTGCTGTATGGATGCACTACTTGGACGCTAACTAAACGGCTGGAAAAGAAACTAGACGGCAATTATACAAGAATGCTGCGAGCAATCTTGAACAAGTCCTGGCGGCAACACCCCACGAAGCACCAACTATACGGCCACCTGACATCTATCACGAAAACTATCCAAGTTAGACGAGCCAGACATGCAGGACACTGATGAAGTAGCAGGGACGAGCTCATAAATGATGTACTCCTATGGACCCCCACATATGGCAGGGTAAAAGCAGGACGACCAGCTCGAACATACTTTCAGCAGCTATGTGAGGATACGGGATGTAGCCCTGAAGACCTGCCAGAGGCGATGAATGAAAGGGAGAAGTGGAGAGAGAGAGAGAGAGAGAGAGTCAGGGATATCCGTGCTAGTGGCACGACATGATGATGATGAGGAGTAGACTATAATTTCAACTATGTGACGTTATGGTGAGCAAAGTCAATGAGTAGATCATTATTACTGAGCTCAATTCACACTGATTACACCATGTTTTTGTCTTTGTGTTACGTCTAATATGATCTTAGTAAATAACTAACAATCCTTTTGTTATTCGATGATATATGTACGTAATATTTTAAATAAAAGAAGTAATATGTTGAATTATGGCCAAAAAAAGCAAGGAAATATAGTTATTTTCTGAGCATAAGCATCTTGCCACGTTAACTCAGTATAATCACTTGCAATAATCATATTTCTAATTCAGCGTCATATTGGTGAAATATTTCGAATGCTGTCTCAGGAGGATCATTGCTTTCATTATCTTTATCATCATTTCTACATTGTCTTGGATCTCTATCACAACAGAAGAAAAAAAAAACAGGACAAAATATTTGATGCCAGATATCGAAGGAGATATCTCTTGAAAAAAAGGAAATTTTAAAAACGTAAACAAAAATGTCCAAATCAGTTTTCTTTATGGAATCAAAAGTTATAACCTTTGTATTTATTTATTTGTTTGGTTATTATATAAACAAAAAGCAAAAATACCGAACAGGTTGGAAATAAAAGAAAATATCATAATTGAACTGAACCATTTTACTAAGATATGCAGTGGTCACATTGTATGAAAAATTCCTTCCTTGGTCTTCTTGCCATCCATAATATTAACATGTGAACGTAGCATAACATCAGGATTACTATTTTTGCATGAAACGTGTGGCTTAAAGTCTGATCAAATCAGCTAATTAAAAATATTTAAAAATTGTTTTCGTAATATTATTTTAGGATTAAAATTTTGTTCCAACAATATTGTTTTTTTTCTTATTTATCCGATTATGGTTAAATTATACATCGGATGAACAACGAAATAAAGTAGGGTACTCATCTTTCATAGATTATGACTTCTTGCCTGAGAATTATACTTTTATATTGTCACATAAATCATGCATGGTTTGGTTGTTGTTTTTTGTTTGTTTCATCATAATCATGATCATCAATTTTTGCCGCTAGCATGGATATCCCTGACCCTCTCTCGCCACTTCTCCCTTTCGTTCATCACCTCTGGCAGGTCTTCAGGGCTACATCCCGTATCCTCACATAGCTGCTGAATTTATGTTCGTGTTGGTCGTCCTGCTTTTGCCCGGCCATATCTGGAGGTCCATAGGAGTACATCATTTATGAGCTCGTCCCTGCTTCTCCAGCAGTTTCCTGCATGTCTGGTTCGTCTAACTTAGATAGTTTTCGTGATGGGAGGCAGGTGTCTTGTGGGGTGTTGTCGCTAGGACTTGTTCAATATTGCTCGCAGCATTCTTGTGTAATTGCCGTCTAGCTTCTTCTCCAGCCGTTTTGTTAGCGTCCAAGTAGTGCATCTATACAGCAGTATCGATACGACAGCTGCTTGGAAGAAACTAGACGGAACCCCTCTTAAACTAGTTGACAAATTCACTTACCTAGGATGCAGCGTCTCCTCAACCGAAAAGGACATCGAAACGCGGCTAACGAAGACATGGACAGCTAACAATAGGCTATTGATCATATGGAAATCAGACCTAGCCGATAAAATGAAACGTAGTTTCTCTTCTTTTGTTTGTTTAATGTCCAATAAACCTTCATGGGTTATTCATTGCAAATCTATTCTTGTTGAAGGACAGTGGAGATAAAAGTTAAATCACAGCCAAGATGGTGATAAGGGATTTCATACCTTTCCCAAGTGTACTTGTCCAAAAGTAAACTTAATAGCGTTACTGGGGTTCGAACGTGCTTACTACTATGTCACAGTTCAGCACGTTAGCCACTACTCCCCTCGCGTATATCTGTTAATATAATGTTACGAGAGGCAAAATAGAGATAGATCGAACATTTTTAAACACACACACACGCGCGCGCACACACACACGCACACACACACACATACGCACACAAAAAAAAGGTGAAACTGCAATACATGACTGTAATGAAAATGTTAATCACTGTCATAATATTACGAAAAAAAGCTTTTAACACTTCAGGGAAATCTGTGTTCTTCTTTTCAAGTTTTTTGTGTTCTTTAGATATATCTAAACTATTAGATAAATCGATTTTTCTCCGAGGAATTTTCTATCATGAAATACATACCACTTTTCTACGAAACCTTTCCGCTGGTATTGAAATCTGTACCCTAATAGAATATCAAAACTTGCCATGAATGTATTAATTAGCTAGATGAAGTGGATCCACAGTAGAACGAATTGTTTATGAGTTCTAGCCTACAGTTACACTAAACGTTACATAGAATGTGCGTAATGGAAAAGATGTACTTGATAAACTGTATTTTCAATTTTTTTTATTAATAAACTGTGTACTGTAGGTATTTTTTTCACAAGGCGCATATAATTAACCTATAAAACTCGAAATATCTGTACCCGTCAGTGTCCATATTATCAGTTTCTGCATGTTCATATTAGGTTCAGTAGAGTTTATAATAGAACGAAAGATCAAATAAAGTTTCATTTCTCTTGATTTGATCCCGAGATGCTAAAGTCAATTATTTCTCTCATAATCAAACACACAGATTTGTTGACTGAGGCACAAGAGAAATTTTGTTCTTTTTCTGATTAAAAATATAATGGAAAAAATCTAAATCATAATCTCGAAGTGTAATAAATCAGTAGGAGAGAGATACCGAGTAGAAATGATGTTACAAATAAGACTTAAAGAAAAAAAAATGTGGTTTATACAACAGTCAAGTGTTCAAAAATCATATAGTTTATTTGATTGTTTGTTTGAGTTTAATGGCATATCAGACTTTGTTGGTTATTTAATATCAAATCCATTTTATTACAAATAAACAGCTCTATTTAAAACAATGCAATTAAGCATAAGTACACAGTTCAAATGTCGAAAACATTTCTATTTCAAGCTATTCAGTTTAGTCAAAAAGTTTTGTTTCCAACAATTCAGTTCAGTATAAGTATAGCTTTTTGTTTATGCACAGTTAAATGTCAAAACAGTTCTATTTCAAACAATTCAGTTTAGCGTAAGTACAGTTTCAATGTCAAAAAACAGTTTAACTTCAAACAATTCTGTTTAGCATACAAAAACAGTTCCTTTTCGAACAATTCAGTGTTGCATAAGTACGCAGTTTAATGTTGGAAAAGTCCTATTTCAAACAATTCAGTTTAGCGCAAGTACACAGTTTAATTCTACTTGACCCATAGATATGACCCTATCTGGTGCTACCTCTCGGCGTCAGAGTGGACCTGGGAGCGTTGGCAATGAAGGAGCACTTCGCATTTTCCAACGCTTCAGCATTACTGGAGCCTAATCATCAGATTGCTAAGTGTCATATCCAAGGCAGTCGATGAAGGTGGTCTTACCCCTCTGCAGAGGTGCAATCAGTGTATTCTACAGCCCCATCTGCCTGAGCAACAAAAATCATATTGACAAACTTTGTCCGTGACTTGTTCTTTGTTACAAAGTACGAGAGTAATTCAATGAATAAGGTAAAATATTGTCTAAGGAATTGGCAAAAAGAAACTCTGTTTACGGCTGCATCTTTCTCAAGAAAAACAATAATCGGTCTTTTATATCCCAGGAAATTGTCAGCATGCTCTTCTCTACTAATAATCCATTCAGAATATTTTCTTTCTTGGATGGAGAGTCAGTATATTTCCACTACATGATCTGTCTTTTCCACTAAGACTCAGAGTGTAAACATATTTTAATTAAAATGTTGTTCGTAAGTAAAGTTGGTGACCTTAGTCGAGGGTGACCCAAAGGCTCCCTTTTCAATAGCTGACACAACGAAGTGTTGGGGAAGGCGCAACTCCATTCCCTGGATTGCTCTATTTTACCCTTGATTCGAACTTTATAATGCTGAGTGTTAAGCAAAGCGGCATCAGGTACCATTTTTTGAGTTTTTGGTATGTCTTGACCTGAGATTGAACCTCGGTCTCCCAGGCTACTGGCGAATAGTCTACTCGTAATAATACTAATGCAAAGTTGTTATATAGTAATGAAGATTATGTTAATATTATTGTTTTGAAGTGCAAGTGGAAAACTCGTGGTGATTTTGGATTTTAAAGCTTTAAATTACTCGCCGTCTTCAGAACTATTGTATGGTTGCACCACCTGAGCTCTAACGAAATATTTGGAGAAAAAAATTGATGAGAACTATACAAGAATCCTGCGTGCTACTTTGAACAATCTCTGGAAATGACACAACACAGAAGCTGTATTGCCATATACTTTCCATCACACACACCACACTATTAAGATGAAAAAGATATGCTGCAATCTGCCAGACAAACTCTTGAGCAAAGTTCTCCTGTGAAATCCTATACATGGACACACCAGTGTAAGTCGACCAGCAAAGACTCAGTGCAGACACTGCATACTGTCCAGAAGACCTACCAAGAGTGATGGTAGATAGAGAGGGGTGGAGAGAGAGAGAGAGAGAGATTCCTGATATCAGCATAAGTTGATGATAATGATAGTGATATAAACTGTAATAAGACAGACAAGGCAAAACAAGCAACGAAGCAACTCTGGTTTATGACACATGATGGGGAAACCAAACTCCGTTAAAGAGGTAAAAAGTGCTGTTAAATGGATTTCATTTTTAAGTCTTATTTAAAGTATTTAGAATTTTCTTTAAAAGGAAAAGTAAAAAATTAACAATTAACAATATTTCATGTGCAGAATATTGAACATATTACCTGCTGACCTGAATCTGTAAGAGCTGTTTTTTCTCGCTCTTGTAATGCTTAGCTAAAAGCAACCTTTTTGCCCATGAGCAATTCGTTTTCTATGTTCTCTGACGTAAAAAAAAAAAGTACAAAACAAAGAAACTGGCAGTTCAATATCGTAACATAATTTATAATTTAACATATTTAAATGCAAAATGTTCAATGAAAGAAGGTGAATCCATACAATAACACGTTGGAAATGAGAATAGAAAGCGACATGTTCGTGATTTCTTTATGAATTCTATTCTCTTAGGCAATATTTATTATACCAATTCAGTATCATTAAATTCGTATATACATCAATATATAGATAATTAGATATGACTATAACAGAAAAATGATTGAGAATCTACACACAGACACACAGACTGACACACACACACACACACACACACACACACACACACACACACACACACACACACACACACACACACATATATATATATATATATATATATATAAGCTTACGTTTTTAAGATAAAAATACTAATTTAGAATGTAAGGAGTTGAATAGAGTAGCGTTTTTTGTTTTTTTTTTAGGAAAATGCATTAGATTGGTAAAATGAGCATAGGTTAATGATAAACGGGGAGAAAAATTTTGGCAAAATAGCATGAGTTAATCTGTAGCAAATAATCTCGTGAGCCAAATAAACGGGATTATTATTTTTTTTTTTTTTGCAAATAGGGGTATAAAGTAAAAGTTAAAGACTGACTGAATAGTTTTGAGCGGGGGATTAATTCATGTTAGTTTTGAAGTATTAGTGTAGGACAGATTTGGCGGGAGATTCGTGTAAGTCTAGTGAAGTGTAAATCATGAACACGGACGAGTATTAAAATAACATCTTACCTTGGTACCGATTCCGGAAGTAGTCGGGCAATATTTATTGTAATAAAAGTTTACAAATGTGGCACGAGGCCTAAAAAATGGAGGGGGAAAGCTGGTCTACACTATCCTAATCTCTAACTTAACTAGACTCATTCACTGACCAATACATATCTCCAAATTAAAAAACACCAAAATACCTCAATAAAACATATCACTTTCAAACTACATTCACCAAAACAATACTAGCGCTCCATGGACTTCTAAACTTAATCCCATATTTACAGTGTGAGGGGGAGGGGAACAATTTAAAAAAAACTAAACGAACGCTATATACATATTTATTTACAATTCCCCTAAAAACGAAAGATGAACAAAACATATATACATTATGATAGTTAGTATGGGGTCCCCCCCACGTACTAAGATATGGCAGAAAGAGGAGTTAACCAGTCGAAAATAGTGTCGAAGGAGGTAAAATAAATAAATAGGATAAATGAATGGTAAAAAAATAAGTAAACAATAATTACATGAAATAACATAAGCCCTCCATCGCACTCCTGGAGAACTCCAATTCCTGTCATCTAACAGAGGGGAAGGGAAGGGAGAGTAAAACAAAAGAAGGGGACAAAAAGAAGGGGGGCCCAATGACCTTGCATACTCTAGCTAAGTTAACTAAATTAGGAACAAACTAAATCAAAAATGGCCTAAAAAAAGATCTAACTTACCTGGGGTGGGTGGTCATGTCCTTCCGGTAACTCAATATTCTTATGTCCCTGGGATGTCTAAGCTGAAAATAAGGTTGGCTCCTACCACGCGACACAGGCGCGCAACAGTCACCCACCTTTTGCCAAACTCCAGTGAAGAGAGTCTCTTTCTCTCAGACCGGATTTTGACTTTAATTTGGTGTTGAAAAAATGCCACCAGGGTCTGAGAAGAAAAAGACTCATCCTCGAAGAGTTCCTTCTTTCTCGTCGTCCAAATCACGAGACGCATAACGCCGAGTAAGCAGAGAAACACATAATGTTCCTGTCTGTTCAACTTCGGTACCACATTGCTGCACACAGAACTGGCTTCCAGGACAAAGAACTTTCCATTGAGGATGCGGACCATGTAGCCCTCAAGAAGCTTGCACAGCGGCCGTACGACCGGGCAGTGAAAGAAGGCGTGACCAATAGTCTCCTCCAAATCACCGCACCGGCCGCACTCAGGCGAAATAGCCTGTTGCGCTGCAAACAATATCTTGCCGACCCAGAGGGCATTCCGAATGACCAGCCAGGTGAGGGAAGCCTCGTCATTATTGAGACACCTCATCCTGGGGGCCCAAGGCCACAGTAAGCGACCCTCCGCCTCTGTCACACCGAGCTCGCCAATCAGACCATCGCTAGCGGCCCCCCTGACTAAACAACGATATAATGCCCTACTCGACAACGGCCGGCTGTCAGAGAGACCTGTCTGCAGCTGAGAGAGAACTTTCAAAGCATGCCGCCACTCGCGATAGAAGGGGCATTCGCGTCTAGGCAACCGATGGGCCTCCCCGTCAGCAGAATGCACACTTCTTAGCGACGGGAAAGATTGTTTAGCGTCTTCTTTCCAGACGCTTCCCGCCGCCGTATCTCGTGAACACATCCGGTCCAGGAAAGTAAGACGCAAAGTATGGCGCCGTGCCTCGACGTTAGGCACTCCTAGACCGCCTTCGGAAGGGTGAAGGTAACAGATCTCCCGTCGCACCAAAGGATGTCTCTTAGCCCAGAGAAACTGGAAGAGAATCCTTTCTAGCTTGAATATCATGGTGGGCGGGATAGGAAGCACTGAAAGTCGGTATACGGCTAGGGAGTAGATGTGCGAACAGCACACCTCTGCCCGAGCTTTAAGGGAGAGCCTTCTCCGTAGCCACAACTCAGTTGCAGCTACGACCTTTTCCAGTACTTCCGACCAATTTTTCTCCAATTGAAGATCAGGCCCGAACCAGACGCCGAGTATCTTGCACGGACCGTCTTTCCAAATGAAGGGACCGGGAAGAGCACAGCCTTTCCACGAGCCCAACCGCAAGCCGACAGACTTTTCGCGGTTAATCTTGGCCCCTGTTACAGCTTCGTACCTTCCGATTTCTTTGCTCACCTCCTCCACCTCGGCATTGCTCGTTACAAGCACGCTGACGTCGTCAGCGTATGCAGTGTACCTGGCTACCTCACTGGCGCCAGGTAGCGTGAGGCCGCGTAGGACCGGGTTCGCCTTTAGCTTGCGCAGAAAAGGCTCTAGCGCAAGGATGTAGAGCATTGGCGATAACGGGCAACCTTGACGAATCGATCGAGTCAGAGTGAAGGGCTCCGACCTTACCCCATTCACCTCCACCACGACTCCGGGGGACGCATAAAGGAGACGTATCCAGGTTCGAAAATCCACCCCGAAGCCGGCCGCAGACAAGACAGCCTCCAGAAAAGCATAGTCAACCCTATCAAAGGCCTTGGACTGATCTAAATTGATCAGCGCAGCATTTCCGTCGACTTTTTCTACGATCGTGCGGACCAGATGAACACTGTCCTGGATAGTCCTACCCTTTACAGCACAAGTCTGTTCGGGGCAAATCAGACTAGGCAGGACAGTCTGCAAACGGTTGGCTAGGATCTTCGCCAAAATCTTTAAGTCAGTGTTTAACATCGTTAAAGGGCGAAAGTTACTAATCCCAACCCCACCATGTTTGTTCTTACGAAGCAACTTCACTATACCCCTGGTGAAGCGTCTGGGTATGGTACCCTGCCTCATCCAGTTGTTATAGATGGTTGCCAGCAAGGGGACAAACATGTGCGACAACCTCAAGAACACTTCGTAGGGCAGACCATCAATTCCGGGAGACTTATCCAGCCCGACCGACTTCAGTGCATCCCGAATCTCCTCCTCCTTTATGCGCCCCTCACACCCAGCCGCTTCAGTCGCCTAAAGGCGAGGGAAGTCGGCAAGATAGGTGTCGAACTGAGCAGAACTCAGTCCGGGCTCCCTGGTGAAAAGCTTCAAGAAATACTGCCGAAACTCCCCACAGATGGCTTCGTTTCTAGTTCGACGTTGCCCCTCCGGCGATGTGACACTGGCGATATGCCGATCTGTTGCATGCCTGAGTTCCTCGGCCCGTAGTTCCTGGGCCATATTCGTCGCCTCGCAGGACATTCTTTTTAACCTAGCCCTAACTACCAGAGCTTGGTACTCCTTAATTTGCAAGGAGGCCAGCTCGGCCTTAGCTATGTTAACTTGCCCACTATCTCCCGCCAAAACCGCCCTATCTAGCTTATCCTTAATCGAGCTTTGCTCCGCTACCCTGGCTGACTTGAGTCTCCTACCATAGTCGGCAGCAAAGGATCTAATGCTATCCTTAAGGTTAGCCCACCACCTATTTCCCATAATAGCCCCCGTCAGTTCCCGCTTTATCGTTAGTTCTAGCTGGTTCCGGAAGTCAGCCTCCGCCAAAAGGGAAGAGTTAAACTCCCAGTAACCAGACATCCTACATCTAGCCTTATCTAACCTAATCGACACATAAAAATTTGTGGTCGGAATTTTTATACGGATCGAAACTTTGACCACGTAAATAATCTAAGTCGACTCGCTTAACTAACACTCGGTCCAAATAGCTATAGAGCTGGGCCGAGGCGCCCCTATCGGTCCAAGTCCAAACTATTTTATTTGGATGCCTTTCGCGAAATTTGTCGACCAGATCAAGTCGCTGGACAAAATCGAGAAAATATCTGGCATCCAAGGTGTTAGTACCCGCACTAATAGCCCCTCTATCTAAATTGGGATCAAGGACGGCGTTCCAATCTCCCACTAAAATTACCCGCTTTGACGGAACGACGTACGGCTCGATGCGCCGGAAAAAGGCAGGGAGCTCACTGGTGGCATTGGGTCCATAAACCCCAATCAGCCGAAACGCCTTATCCTTTATGGTAACGTCCAGAACACAAAGTCTGCCCGCCAGATCTGAAAGAACAAGAGCACACGAAGCGTCCAGACGTCTACTTATCAGCCAGATGACACCTCTGGAACGACCATCAAAGTATGCTGAGAAGGACAAATAGTCCCTCGACAGAAAACCTTCATGGAAGTTGGAGTCAAAGTGAGTCTCCTGTAAACAACATATATCAATGCCGCGACGCTGGAGGTATAAAAGTAATTGGGATCGCTTAGAATGCGACCTCAGGCCGCGGCCATTTAACCTAGCCAACCTTAAATCCATCATGAAAAGTACAGGGGTTGAGTGCCCGGACTAAACATGGCTGGGGACAGGACACCGACGGTCTGGCTCATGGATCCTGTGGCCATCTCATTATTGATGACTCCGTCATGAGCGAGACCCCCGACGTCCCGCGGATAGGTTAGTTTTAGAGCCATATAAAGGGAGGGGTGCAAAACAACAGGGACCCTCCCAACAAGACCCTTACATGAATTGATATCGTCCTTTAAATATGAAATTGGGCCGAGGGCCTCGTTTGCCTCACCGAGCATTTTCATTGCACCTTCCGACCCTCGGCCCTTCCGTATGACTGTGGTGATCCATGCATCGGGGAAATTTTTCGGGTCCTCCACATTACGTCCATTTACTTCCTTGAAGTTGTGGAGGACCCTCAAATCTTTCAGCAGTTGCGGCTGGACCTTGTAGAGACGATCCAGCGCCCCCTCATCCACTCGGCAGATGCTGGTTCCCGAATGGTGCCTAGGTTTCTCCTTTTTTTTTTTTGTGTTTTGGGACCTCATCCCCCGAACTGTCTATTGATGAACTCCGCTGCCGTTTTTTTGGTGTTGTACACGGAGTTGAAGGTGTTGCTGCTGTTACTGGTGGAGATGGTTTAGCTGGTGGTGAATTTAACGGCAGCGGAGGGGGGATGGGTCCCTTTTTCTTTGGTACTAAAACTGACATGAGAGGTGGTGGCATGGATTTTTGGGGTGGCGTAGTTGGTGGAGGTCGAATGATGCGTGGTTGCTTTGGTGATGACGGGGTGGAATGAGGGGGCTCTGGTCGTGGAGACGATTTACGCTCCTGGTCCAGCCGCTTTTTAAACTCTAAGAGTTTTTCAAATTTCTCCCGGCCTGGGCTGAATGTTCTGACCTTGGGAGGAGTGGGCTGTTTAGATGGGGTCTTGGGTGGGTATTTGGGTTTAGGGGACGATGTTTTATGGGCATATGAAGGCGAAGAACTGATGCTGTTGGACTTTGTTTTTTGAGGTGGGTGGACTGTTGGTACCCACCTGGGACAACTTTTGGGAGTGAGGATCCGCAGGTTGGAGCTTCCTTCCACCTTTTCCCACAGTCAGCCACTCGGCCCCCGACTCTTCGGAATTAACCGTAGGGGTCGAAGGGGGAGTGCGGTTTTTTTGTACCTGCTGGTGTGGGCGAGACTACGGGAGCCTCCTTTTCAGTGTTTGATGCAACAACAGGTGGGAGGGTCTCGGGTTTTGGATCGGGCTTCTTCGGGGCCTTCTTCCCCGGGCAAACTGCAGAGAGGTGACCAATCTCGCCGCAGTGCCAGCAGGCGGGTTTCCTACCTGACACGATGACAGGTAGCCTGCGCCCTTCCACCTCCAACCAGTTGGGAACGGAGTAGAAGGTTTTGACATCCAACATAATGTCGAACCTCCATTCCCCACGCATTCCGTCGTGTGTCGCTGAGACGATGTCGCCAAATTGTAGCATATATACAGCTCAATTTGCGTCTCTTAGGAAGCTAGGGACCTCATATATTGATACCGTGGTCCGCCGCCGCCCCATATATTCAGTCCTGAAGAAGAACTCTTTGTTTTCGAGTGTTTTTTTCGTTAAGGCGACGGCTTCATCAATGGTCGGTAGCAATATATCCCAGAAAGCGTAAGAGGTACCAGCTATTATAGCTTGTGCCTTTACGCCCAGGCTGGAAATTTGACGAAGGACCATGTCTTTGGCGGGTTTAACGATTTTACGAGATCGTTTATCCACAACAAAGACAGACACCGTTCTTTTTTTTAGGTCTTGTCTTACTTCCTCCAAATTGAACATAAGCCCATGCTCCTGTACTTCACTGGAGATGGCTTTTGCTCGCTGGAGTAAGTCGTCGACGTCGACCTGAATTTTCGGAGGGGCTGTCCAACTATTTTCGTTTTTTTCTTTTTCTTTTTCATTTTTGCTTGGTGAATTGGTAGGTGCATTTTTGTCAGGGGAGGGTTGTTTTTTTTGTGGCGATCTTTCTTTTGGGTCAGGGGGAGGGGCATTTTTTTCCACACGAGGTGATTTATTTTTCTTTTTCACCTGGGGGGGGGAGGGTCACCCTTATTTGGGGAAAATAACGCCTTTATGGCCGAGCCGTCTGGCCGTCCGGCCATAAATGATAGGCTGGGTGGAAGAAAAGAAGGAGGGTGTAAATATGAAAAGAACAAAACAAAAAAAAAATGTAAAGAAAAAAACTTAACTTAATTTTCCAACTAGGTCAGAATTTTTCAGCCCAGCCGGGAGAAGTCGACACGATGATATGAGGTTAAAGATGGTAAGTATCGTTTCGATGTGATAGCGCAAGAGGTCCAACCTGTTCAACAAACAAGAACCTCCGGAAGTAGCCGGGCGAAACCAGATGAGTTAAAGATGGTATTATATAGCAGAGGAGTGTGGAATGCCATGTTTTCATTGGCTGTTTACTAAAAGACAGATGTCTATAAGAACGGCCGAAGTCCGGCTTTTTATTTATTTTTCTTTGCTTTGGTAGAGGCACTAGCGTAGCACGTCGCAATCACGGAGGCAGCTTGGCTCTTTCAGAGTCAAGCCGGGGTTACTGTCGGAGCTGATATGATGCAGAAATAACCCGAAATCGGCAATGAAGACAGCGCATCACTGAAGACCTCCCTGATGTATCTAAGATGGATGATTGAAATAACATAAAATAAAGTAAAAAGTAAAAAGTAAAGTTGGCGACCATAGTCGAGGGTAACCCGAAGGCTCCCTTTTCGATAGCTACTACACCAAGGTGTAAGGGAGGGCACTACTCCTTTCCCAGGATTGACCCACTTTACCCTTGATCCATACCTTATAATACTGAGTGTTAAGCAAGGAGGCATCAAGTCCCATTTTTTGAGTCTTTGGTATGACTCGACCTGAGATTGAACCCAGGTCTCCTGGCCATTGACCAACACTCTAACCATTATGCCAATGTCCGGTAAAACATAAAATAATGGCTCCCAATAACTTTTATTACTCGTGAAACGAAAATGTAAGTTGAACATACAATACCTGATTAAAATAAAATCGAATAGCTGAACTTTAACTAAGTTCAATCTGAGGGAAGAAAATAGAAAAAAATGTTTTTTCCAGTAAAACTCACATTATTAACACTTTACAAAGGTAGCAGTAGAGGTATATAACTCTGAGACAGTAAAACCTCGTTTAAACCGGAGAAGTTAAACTCCGCAATAATCAAACATGCTATCTCAATAATCATAGTTATCTTACTCCTCCTAATTACAGGCTAACATATTCTGAGGGAGGCGAATATCATGCAAACCATATAAGAAATCAAGGGATGGAAAGCATGGGATGTAGCTTGGTGGATATAAAACAAGGTGGATGAATCTAAAGGTGGGTCTACGTAGCACTTCACCAAATCAAATGCAACTTCCCATCCGAATATTGGTTCGCTTAAGACTTCTACAGGAGAGGAATTAAATACAATGTTTAAAAAATTTATTTTGAAGACATGCAAATTGTTTCAAAAGTATGTTATGTAATAATTAGAAAAAAATGGTGGCCATATTGAGTAATTTTACTGTTTTGTGTCTAGCTTTTTATTTTATCATTTATTTTTTTAAAGTTAAAATTAATCTTGTTTTGTAATAGGATCGTTTATCATAATGCTAGAATGTTCCAAATTTTGCTTCAGCATCCAGTAGGAATTTATTTGGTAATAATACTAATGGGAAGTTTTCTTATACAAGCAAATATTGTGTTAATGTTGTCGTTTGAGGGGCATATAGAAAAGGTTAGGCAGTTTTGGATCTAAAAGCTTTAGATTTCTCATCAGGTCAGTACTGCTGATTGGCTGCACCACCTGAACTCTAATAAAACTCTTGGAGAATAAGCTAGATAACTACACAAGAATTATCTGCGTTGTTTTAAACAAATTCTAGAACCAGCAACTCACAAAATAGCAGTTGTACTGCCCATCTCACAATCTCACAAACTCTCGAACTTAGACAAGCTGGGTACTATTGTAGAAGTAAGGAATATCTCATATGCAGCATTTTCCTGTGGACTCTTACACATATTACACTAATGTTGGCAAACAAATAAGGGATTTCATCCGCTCTGTGTGGACATTAGATGCTGTGTAGTAGTTCTGCCCTGATCGATGGACGAAAAGGACTTATGGCGAGAAAGAAATCCATGCTGTTTACTCAACTTGATGTTAAGGATTTTTAACACACACACACACACACACACACACACACACACACACACACACACACACACACACACACAGAAGCATACGCCTATATATCTCCTCGTGGTGTAATGGTTAAAGCGATGGACTGCGGAATCTTTGTAAGCGAATTCGTACTCCAGTCGCGCTACTACGTTCACTTTCGGGCAAATACTCTTGGGAAAGTTATTAACCTCCTTATCCTCCCAGCAATTGGGTAAACAGTACCAATACTGTTCTTCTAGGAGAATAGCTTTGGCATTAAATAACCTACACTGGTTGATATGCCATTAAACAAAGAAACCAAACCATGCCTATATATATGTATGCATTTTTGGCATATATTTTGAATATAATTACATAGAAAGTGGTTAGGTGAGTCAGTGAAGTGATTAATATATTGTGGCAGAAGTATCAGTCCCGGCTGTCATAGTCAATTTCTTCAAAACGTTAATATAATCTTGAAAAGTCTTACAATTTATTGGGAAAATCCTTGTTTATAGCCATGATAGCGTAGTCAATGTATTTTCTCAGCATGCTCCGAAGCAAAGATGTCAAATACAAGTTTTTTACTGGCAATAGTACTTTATCTTTAGGATTGTAGTTTTCGATCACCTTCTTATAAGAATGTGAAACAAAGGAAATTCGCAACTAACAAATATTTCATATCTGAATTATTTTTGAGATGCTCTTTTAGGAAGAAGAAATATTGTATAAAATTTCCCTACGATGAGAGAAAATTATCAGGTTAAACCTTCTCCTGGGTATAAAAAAATGAATTAAATAGTTATCTCCTCATCCAACCATTTCGACATCATTCGGTCTGACAAAAGATTACTTTATGTTATAAATATTAATAATAATAACATTGATAATATATATATACATATATATACATATATATATATATATATGTGTGTGTGTGTGTGTGTGTGTGTATTAGCTGTACTCATAGGAATTTCGCGCAGCTCATACGTAATCATTTCTCAAATTTAAACTAATACAGTCTGAGAAAATGTTTTGTCGATTTCTATTTGATAATGTTGTGAACAGCATATATGCAAAAATGAATAAGATATAAACTTTAAAATAAAAATAAATTAAATGAAAAAAAATTCTGATTCGTTTTTAAGAAAGATCTTCATTTCGTAGGTAAATATATTTTTCGTATTTTTGAAAAGAAATAACATAACTTTGAGGTGGATTGATTGATTGATTTACCAAGATGCAAGCAGAAGCACATCCCGTGGTATTGTGGCTAATGTGCTGGACTGCGACATTGTAGTAAGCGAGTTCGAACGTGCTATTACGTCCACTTTCAGACTGATAACTTTGGGGAAGGCAGGAATCCTTTCCCGCCCCCACTTCAGGTTTTGGTAAAATAGTGTGGCAGTACACCCATACTCCCCACACACTAGACGAATTTTGCTTTCAGTCTGCTAGCTGGTTATGTCATCGGGTGGAGTGGTACGGTTGATTTTTCTATTTGCCTACGTTGTATTTCGATTCAGACCGCAGATTGATCGTTAATCGGAGTTGCGAATCGATGAAAGGACGGATGAGACCACACCGTTAAAAAAAGTGAAGAAAAAAATTCATATTTGTAACAAGAATAATATTTAGTTTTGAAAAATGTCTTTGTACATACATTCGCCCTTTCCGATTGGTAGTAGTGATAGACCGGAGACCTACTTCACGAATTAACAGTCAGTCAGTTTCTCGGCATTCAGAGTCAGGTTCAAGGCCTCTCAGATTATCGTATTAAATTTAGACTTTTCTCTTCTCGCTTTTGATAGTCTGGTATAAGGCAATCTCAGGTGTGGTTTTGTTGGGTTTTTCCAGTCTCTTGCTAGTCTGGTACATGGTTATTTCAAGAAGCGTATTACACCCGCTTTTCTCTGTATCTGTATTTGTAAGTCTAGTAAAAGGACAAGGCTCAATGTATCATGAAATCTCTCTCCATTCCATACTGGTCTTTTCGGAGTATCATATCATCTGAACTTCTCTTCGCTTCTCTACTTTCGCGAGTCTGGTACAGATTCCACTCAACTCAAAGCATCGCATTATCGTAGTTTCTCATCCTCTCTATCCTGGACAGTCTGGCGCAAAGCTACAGCCTACGGGGACATGAAGTCTTGTAGTTTCCGCTAGTCTCCAGCAATGATCGAAAACCTTAACTTATATGCATTTTCTCTCTACCTTGGGTAATGGTTGCAGAGCTATCGATAATATCAATTTTCTCCTGATTATGATTTCAGTTATTAACTTAACCCTGTCGATTTCCTCTGACTAGAGTACTTGATTTCCACTTATATTGACTCAAAAGATGATGGTCTTCCCCACTTCGGATTCTATTCATTAATTGCACTTCCTCCTCATTCTGCCTTCTACCTCCAGTGTCTGGTTCACTTTCAGCTTTACTCTAAAAGAGGAAGACTTTTTATATATAATTTCTGCTTTCTAAATTCAAAGCGAGGGAACTTTTTTTTTACCGTTAATAATTTAACAATTAATGATGTCATATCACCCAAGCAGATTAAAAATTTACGTTTCCAAACACAATTGTACTTAGCCACCAAGCTGTAATCGTGACAGGCATTGACTCCTGAATGAACCCTCGTGGTGATCTCTCTGATCAGGGAACAATTGAAATATCAATTCCTAAACAAATCTTCCTTGATAAATCTTCGAGTCAAAACAATATTTTTCAACGTTTTCTTTTTCTCACACACAAAAAAGAAAGCAAAACAAACAAACAAACAAACAAACAAAAAACAGTATATATTTCTAACAGATGAAAATCCTTGATTTATTTTTTGGTGATGTAGAGGTTTATTCTTCAAAAATCACATTGCTGTTATTTCTTAATTCTTGCAATGCTCTTACTTTATTCTTCTAAAATCTGTTTCTTTCAATTTTGATCTTTCAAGTCAATAAATTTATTTGACTAGGTCTCCGTTCGACTATGTTACTATAGCAACAGCACTGTTTTTCTACAAGGATAGCTTTGACATTGAATAACCCTCAAATGGGAATAAACTATTTAACAAAGAAACCAAATGAAACCAGTGATGCTAACGTGGCAGGTTTAAAAGAAGATCTAGACTGATATCAGCAGAATGGCAGCAGACGAGAATAAAAATAAAAGCTATCAATAAGATAGACATTTATCTAAAAAAGAAGACATTATTAAAAGATTAAAATTGAAATGGAATAATAAAAACGTTACTAAATATCTACCATCCTTTTATAGTAATTTAAAAAAAAATTATTATTTAGCCATCTTTAAAGCAAACCACACAACTTTACTTATTGAGAAAACTCTCTCTCTTCTCTTTCCTTATATATATATATATATATATATAAAGATTATAGGTACAACTCCATGGGGTGTATTTATTTTAAAATAGAAGACGTTTCTATGACTCTCTTAATTGTGGTCTTATCAGTTGCCGCCTCTCTGTGGTATCCCGCTGGGCAATGAATGCTTCTTAGGGCCGGCCTCTGAGGGTCACTATGGCTTAGGGCGTTTAGCTAAAAGTCATTGGATGTACTGCAGCATCCCTAGTGTCGCTCTTTGTGGGATGGGGGTTACTACCCGTCCGTAATTGTAATCAAAAACAGGTACAAGCAATGAAAATGGTATTTAAAGAAAGGTTCAGCATCATTCAACAAATACATCTTCAAAAATGAATATCATTAATAATTGAACAAGTAGGTGCGGGGATGAAATCTTAAAAGAAGAGAAGAGAAAAAAAATTCCCATTAAATTTCATAGGTCTCAATAAATTTCAGTTTTGTGTGAGCTTTCATTATCTGTATATAGCCGAATGCTATATCTTAAATAAGAAAGCTTCTAGAATGTTAAGGTGGTGCTTTGTCGGAGCCAGATGCAAAATAGAGAAACAGTAATGTGAAAACCGTCGATTGAAGTACTGTTGCTCCACAAGAGCTTTGCTAATATATATATATATATATATATATATATATATATATATATATATATATACATATAATCTGAAGTCTACCTTTCTTTTGTTCTATTCTCTTCCTTATTCTTCTACTTGTTTCTGTCTTTCTCTTATAACCTTTTTTAAATCCGTTTTAGATCTCTCATTTGCTTTCTTCTGCTATCATTTTCCCCTTTCATCTAAAAATTTATTTTTCTAATAATGTTTCTTTTTATCTGTTTAAACTGTGCTTTATTTTGTTGGATATTTTCTATGGTATATTAATCTTTGAGGGTTATTAGCTACTATATATATATATATATATATATATATATAATTTGTAAGCGAATAGTTTTTTGGGAACGTTTTTATAAACGAGTTGCTGGAGTTCATTGATTTGCACACGGTTAAATGGTTTCAAGTACTGATATTTAACATTAATGATTCTATTGACTATTAATCATTTATTTGAACCCTGTTAACTGGTTTAAGTATTCCTCTCTATCATAAAAAACGTTTATTTGATGTCAATCATTTGTTTATACACAGTTAGATCATTTTAATTATAGATATCTAACTCTAATAATTCTATTAATGTTAACTATTTGTTTGCCCACAATTCAATTGTTTCCAGTATTCATATCTAATACTAATAATTCTATTTAATGTTAATTTGTTTGCATACTTTTAAATGGTATTGCTGCAAAACATTAGTAGTTCTGTTCATCAAGTAATCCTATCTAATACGAACAGTTCGCACACGGCTGTATTATTTCAAAGAAAAGCCAAAGCAGAAACTAAAAAAAAAAGAACAAAAAATAAAAAAAACCCAAAAAACGAATTATCAACACATACCTCAACAAAAAAAAATCACAGAATTAAAGGAACTAATCTATTCAAGAGCAAAAAAATTGGCATTCCGCTAAAGAACACGAATTCGACTGGAAACGCAGATAATAAATCTACGACAAGCCAAAATGATAAAACAGAGGCAAAATGCTGGAACATGTTGGGACAAAAAGGAAAAGCAACACAATTAAAACTGACAATACAACTCGAGGAAATAAACCAGAAGGTGAAAGAAGCGATACTAAAAATATATCGAGACAGGATAAAATAATACAAACAAAACAGAACATTCCAAAACAATGAAAAAAAATTCTTCCAGTATGTAGGGATAGAATGCATGAAGACTTACCAACAACTGGATGACAAGGAAACAAAACTATTTTGGACAAAATATGACTACCAAGAGAACATAGCAAGAAAACCGAATGGTTAAGCAACAAAGAAAAAGAATTTGAAGGACTTGAAGAAGGAACTAAGGCAAGAAAAACCACACAGAGCAACACTAAAAAAGACCAAATCGGAAAACTCCAGGTCATGATGGAATACGGGGATACTGGTTTAAAAATTCCCCTTTATCCATAACAGACTAACTAAATGAATAGATGCTCACAAGAAATAGACATACCTGAATGGATGACCAAAAGACCCTAAAAAGAACCACCCCCAACAACTACTGACCTATAACGTGCATGCCGAAGAGAAGAAAAATACTAACGGCGCAAATAAAAGTGGAGATTTACTATTCACAAATAAGCTGCGAAGTGTTCCCTGAAGAACAGAAAGAATGACACAAGGTAACAACAGGAACAGGTCAGCAACTGTATATTGATCAACGCATCCTCAAGAGAAGCTAGTGAAGTAATTAAAGTTGGTGAACTTAGTCGAGGGTAACCTGAAGGCTCCTTTTTCAGTAGCTACTACACAAAGATGTAAAGGAGGGTGCCACTTAATTCCCTGGATTGCTCCACTTTACCCTTAATCTTTACCTTATAATGCTGAGTGTTGAGCAAGTGGGTAGCAAGTACCATTTTTTGAGTGTTTGGTATGTCTTGACCAGGAATTTAACCCCGGTCTCCCGGACCATTGGCGAACACTCAAATCTTTAGTAAGGCAGAAAAAGAAGAAAAATCTAGCTATGCCGTCGACTGACAATAAAACGTCATATGATACTATCGCGAAAAGCTGAATAAAAGACTTCTCAAAATATACAAGATATGCGACAAAGTCATAAAGTTTATCGTGGAAACCTTGAAAAACTGGATTGTGAAACTGAAAACCGGGGAAAAGCTTAGCTGAGGTTAGAATTCAGAAGGGGGTCTGCATTATCACAATTCCTATTTGTAATATCGATGATGCCACTGAATTACATTCTTTGGAAACTTCATAGATCACAAGAAAAAATCAACTACATGGACATGAGACAGTTTGTCAAACATGAAAAAAAGGATTAGAAACCCTAATACAGGCAGTGAGGGTATACAATCAAGTTATAGGAATGGAGTTTTGCATCGAAAAATATGCCACGTTAATAATGAATTGCGGAAAATAACAAATACTGGGAATATTGGAAGCGGACATCATCTAACAAGCGGAAATGAAAGAAAAATTTAAAAAGAATACCTCGGAAGAACGAAAAAAAAACAAAAAAACACTCAAAACCAAACTATACTGCATGAATCTTATCACAGAGATAAACACCTGGGCTGTTTACCTCGTAAGATATTCGAGACCACTTTTAAGTGGACCAGAGAAGAACTTCAACAAATGGACTAGATAAATAGAAAACTCATGACAATGTATAAGGTCATGCATCCCGGAGCTGATATAGACAGTATGTGTCAAGAAAAGAAGGAGAAAGGAGACTTGCCAGCATTCAAGATAGCGTCGATGGGTCGATATAACGACTAGAAGACTATAGAAAAAGAGCAGAGTAATACTTACTAGATCAATCAGAAACAACACAAAGAACACAAGCATTAACAGAACAAAAATAACCAGAAAGCAAAAATAGGAAGAAAAACAACTCTATGGGCATTTCAAGCGACAAACAAAATCTCACACAAAACACTGGAACCTGGCTCATAATGGAACTCTTTAAAGTGAAACGGAATCTCTTCTGATAGCAGCACACAACAACGTCATGAGGACTATGTTAAAGCAAGAATCGACAAGATACATTAAAATAGCAGATATAGATTATGTCGTGATACAGACAAAACGATCAATCACATAATAAACGAATGTATTAATTCAGCGCAAAAAGAGTATAAGACTAGGCATGACTGAGTGTGGAAGGTAATCCACTGGGAATTGTTCAAGAACTTTAAATATGACCATATGAAAAAATGGTATATGCACAACCCAGAATCCATCCTAGAAAATAAGACGCATAAAGTACTCTAGGGTTTATAGATACAAACAGATACAAACTCTGCTAGAAGACCTGGCCTAGTGATAGTCAACAAAAAAAGAGAACTTGCCGAATAGTGAACTTTGCTGATCCCGCTAACTACTGGATGATAATAGAAGAAAGCAAAAAGATAAATACTAAACCCTTGTTAGAGAACTGAAAAAAACTGAGGAACATGAAAGTAACAGTGATACTAGTTGTAAAGTGGATCACACGGTACAGTCACCAAATGATTTGGTATAGATCCTGGAGGGCATGGAAATAAGAGCAACTACAGCCTTATTAAGATCTACCAGAATACTGAGAATAGTCCGGGAGACTTGAGGAGACTTACTGTCACTCAAAATTCAGTTTAAAAAAATCAGTTAACACAGATGGGAAAACTCTCGAAGGAACAATAATAATAATAATAATGATTATAATAAAAATAATAATAATAATAATAATAATAATATCGACCATACCTTATAATAATAAAAAAAAAGAGAATTTGCAAAATTGTCGACTTTTCTGTCCTGGCTGACCACAGAATAAAACTGAAAGAATATGAAAAGAAGGATAAGTACCTCGACCTTGCTAAAGGATTGAAAAAGCTGTGGAACATAAGGGTGACGATTGTACCAATTGTGATTGGTGCTTTTGCCACAGTAACTTAAGGATTATCAATGGCCCTGGAGGACTTGGAAGTTGGCGGACGAGTGGAGACAATTCAAATGAGAGCATTATTGAAAATGGTCAGAATACTGAGAAGAGTCACGGAGACTTGCTGTCACTCAAACTCCAGTGAAAAACCATCAGCTAACGCTGATGTGAAAAACTCTAAAGGAATAATAATAATAATAATAATAATAATAATAATAATAATAATAACTCTTAACTGTGCAGTTCTATTTGACACATTGATGGTAACTTAACAGGTACTACCAATCCGGGTCAGAGTGAACCTGAGAATAATGAAAACGAGGGTGTAATCTACATTCCTTAAAGCTCCAGAAATTGAGTCTCACCACCAGATGCATTTTATCGTCATACACAAGACATTTATTGAAGTGGGCTCTTACCCTTATGCAGATGCGCATTTGGTGTATTTTTCAGCCCCAGACAACCGGACTTTATCTACTTTATGAATAATTTCTCTTCATATATGTATATTTTTTTTTTATCGTTCCTCTTTTTGTATCTATTTTCTTTTTATTTATATTTTCTGCGCGCTGTCACTGGGATTATATTACTCTGGCTTTATCCCTTGCAGAGGGATAACACAACCCAAACCCCAATGTCGTGAGTATGACACAAAATCGCATCTGATGGTAAGGCTCCTGTTCTGGATTTTTCTCTCTTCCACTTCCTTTATAGTACACCCGCGTCCACCTGAACAAGTATGTTGGGACCTATTAGGATTCCATCAATGGGTCAAATACATATGTTAAAATTATTCGTATTAGATTGGAATACTTGATACAATATAACTGTCAATTATTTAATCAAGATCAGTTACTTGAAGCAAAAATTGTTTACAGTGTTTTATCATTAGTAAATTCTTGAAATCATATAACTGACCCCCTTACGATCCCCAGCCATATTCCTTCACAAGGTTGGCTTTGGTATTGAATATTCCACAAAAGTTTCAACGATATTAAACCAAGCAAACCAAACGATATAACTTTGTACAAACAAAGGACTATTATCAAATAGAAATAATTATTTGAAAACGTATGATTATTACTATTAGATAGGAATACTTGAAACCATACAATTGTATGGAAATAATTTTGATTAGATATCTCATAATTGTGCAAAAGGCACTTAAGGAACACCTATACAAAATGAGAAAATAAACGTATGTTGAATGCGATTCCCTTACCTCTATTAATAAGATTATGTGTTATTGCTTACAGTATCAGCTATTGCTATAGTCGTCCCCTCCCTAAGGATTCAGCAGGCTCATCATTGCTTAACTTAGGTGATTTAATGGGAACCGGTGCTTTCAGCGTGACTTGACTAGAAGCAACACACACACACACACACACACACACACACTCTGTTTGTATGTCTGTCTCTTTTGTTCTCCGGGCTTCTGGTTCATTTTTTATTCTCTCGTTTTCTTTCTTTCCCCAATAACTTCCCCTTTTTCAAAGCAGCGTTGTTTTTAATGATATTTTTCTTTCTCTATTTCTCTCTCCCACTCTGTCTCTCTTAGTCTCTCTCTGTCTGTCTCCTTCTCTCTCTCTCTCTCTCTCTCTCTCTCTCTCTAAATCTAATTTTTAAAAAGTCTCTTCAGATTTTTATATTATTCTTTCGTTTCCCTTGTTTCTTTCTTTTTCTCTTCTTTTATTCCATCTCTAACTCTCTCTCTCTCTCTTTCTATCTATCTATCGATCTATCTTTCTCAACTATTTATAAAATATTCTTTTATTTCTTTTTCTTTCTGTCATTTTTTCTTCTCCAGGTTTCTCTAAATCTCAGTTATTTTTATTCTTTCATATTCTTTTCTCTTTTTTCAGTTTTCCTTATTTAGTTAATTTTCTTTTCCTCTGATAAATCCCTCTCCCAACCGAATTTATTACCCCAATTCTCTCCCTCTCTCTATAATTCTCCATGTTTTGTTCTCCCTTTTTAATCCTTGGTTTGCTTTCTTCAGTAATTTTTCTCTCTTCCACTAACAGCATAATCATTATGTATTTTCTCTATCTTTCCTTTTTATCTCTTTAGAATAACTTCTTTTCATATCTGTATTTTTTCATCTCTTTCATTCTTTGGCTCTTTTCTTTTTTTTATTTGCATTTTCTCCATCTTTCTCTCTCTCTCTATCTCTCTCTCTCTCACACACACACACACACAGACACACACACACACACACACACACACACACACACACACACACCGTCTCTTTCTCTCACTCCCTCTATCTTTCTCATTTATAAACGTTTTTCTTTTTTTTAATCTTTTTCTTTTCTAGGTTTCTCTCTAAGTCGCAGTCCCTATGTTTTTTTTATTTATTCTTATTTATTTATTTACATCACTATCACTAAATTTTGTTGTTTGTCACTTTTCTTTACTTTTCCTTTACTCCTCTAGCCCTTCCCCCTATGTTATTACTCCAATTCGTCCACTTTCTCTCTTTCCGCATGTCTGTATTTCCAAATTATATATATATATATATATATATATATATATATATATATATATATATATATATATATATATTGTTTAATCTTGTTACAAGATGTTCTTCGTTTTTTTCCGAATCATTGGCTGGTGATATTTCTTCCAGACGTTTGATAACGTTTATTCAGATGTCAGATTTGAGAAAAAATGATGTTAAATTTAGTAAATACAAAACAAACAAGTGTAACTTTTGAATTTTTACCATTACCTATCCCAGATTTCTTTTTTTATCTTCAAAGTTTATTTTTTTATTTCACTTTCTTTCATTTTTCCTTCTCCTCCCTCTCTTCATGACAATAATCGATATTCGTGATAAATGCCTATGAGAAACATTTAGTAACGTTGACTCTATAGAAGTATTCGTATTATATCGACTTCACTGTTTCATAGATCTTACCACATATAATGAGATTTGCCCAGGAAAACAAAAGACTTTGCAATGGACTGTCCTCCCGGAAGTCACTCTTCCATACAATAAGTTAGTAACACTTGCCCAACCCAAGTATTTGAAATAAAGTAAAAAAAAAAAAATATTCTTTATTTTTTCCTGATCGATGTCCCCACTCTAGAGGTTTGGCGTTTTCACAATTTTTTGAAGACATGACAAGTCAAGGCATAAAACTACTCGGGTAAGACATTTTTGTTTTTAATGCATATCAAATGTCAGCTCGAGTTTTCAATATAGATCACTTGGTGAAGATAGATAGACGGTCATCGTGGGAGAAAATCAAACTATACAACCATGGCTGACAATGCAGCTATTGTGGCGGCTACATACACTTGGCAGAATCTATCTTTGTATTGTATTCATTCTATATTTACTTTCTTTCATTGCTTTTTTCTTTTCTTTTTTTTTTCTTTTTTTACATACTTTTGTCTTTTCCTTTTGTATTTTTTGTAACAGGTTTTTTTTTTGCATTTTAATTTTTCGGTCATCAAATATTCAAAAAATCTTTTTCACCTTTTTCTTTTATGTACATACTTTCTTGGTTTTTATTTGAGTATTCAGTCGCTACTATCTGCTTTCTAACTTGACTTTCTATTCTAATTTTCTAACTTCTGTTTTTAATCTTTTTATCATCATTCTGACCAAAACATTAGTACTTTACTTTACTATTTCCCTCCTTTATTTTTTCTTTAGTTTCATTTTATGCTTAAAATTTCAAGGTCTTTGCAAGAGTCACTTCTTTAGACCTGAATGTTGTGTTCTGATCCTTAGCGATGGTAAAAAGGAACAAATGCGAATTTAAAGCTTGTCATTACCGTTTATTAATATTATATTAACTCAGGCCGGCCTTTTCAGAGAGTTTCCAAACTTAGGTAAAAAAAAAAAAACAACAGTCGTGAAGGTGAACAGTCACTCATACACTAAAAACAAAGCAAAAACTTTCTCGAGCTTGTTTCACTTGCGGCGACCTCTAGTACCATATGTCCATCAAACGGCTCTATAATTCCGTTAGTGGGCTGTTTGTGATGGGAGGATATTACTTTCAAATGTTACATACACGATGTTATTGATTATCTTAGAGGATAGATTATAGTAGGGTGGTGACTATTCGGTGGTCACGAAAAACAAATCAACAGCAGTGGGGTGGTGACGATATTGTCTGATGAGGGAAACGAATCAACATCATCAACAGCTACTATCAATTTGAACACAGGAACCTTATCGTTTAATTCCCTAGGGTATAATGGAAACGAAGAATCCGACAATTACAAGTTTGCCCAGTCGGCTGGGGCTGTAGAATACACCGGCTGCTTCTCTGCAGAGGGGCAAGACACCACCCAACTAGTGTCCTGGATATGACATTAACAATCTGATGGTGAGGTTCCAGTAATGCTGGAGCTTTGGGGAATGCGAAATACTCCTTTATTGCCATCGCCCCCAGGTCCACTCTGGGCTGGAGTGGTAGCACCTGATAGAGCCCTATCTATGGGTTAAATAGAACTAACGGCATACTTATGCTAAACTGAACTGTTTGACTAAACTGAATAGCTTAAAATAGTAATGTTTTTGACAATTAAACCGTACTTAGATTTAAACTGTGTGCTTATGTTAAACAGACTTATTTGAAATAGAACTTTCTTCGACATTGAAACTGTATTTACACTAAACTGATTTGTTTGGCGTAGAACTGTTTTGACATTTAACAGTGTGTAAACAAAAGCTGTACATATACTAAACTGAATTAGCTGAATTAGAACTGTTTGAATAAACTGAATATTTTCAAATAGAAATGTTTTTGACAATTACACAGTGAACTCATGCTAAAGTGAATTGTTTTAAATAGAACAGATTATTTACATAAATATGGATTTAGCGTTAAATAACCCACAAAGGTTGATATGCCATAAACCCAAAGAACAATTACAAGTCCTCTGAGATGGATACAAAAAAATTTTGTCTTGAATTTGATACTCATTTATCTTTGAGCGAGTGTCCGTTGCGTAATGGTTAAAAATGCTTTACTGTGACCTCGAAGTGAGAGATTTCCATCTATAATCATGCTATTATATTCACTTTCGGTCTTATACCTATAGGAAACTATAAAGCTCCTTTCTCATGAAGGGTTAGATAGTACGCTGTAATGTTTTTCCGTAAGGATAAATAACCAACAATGGTTTGTGCGCCAGTAAACAAAAGTAAGCAAACCTTTTTTTGCTTATCCAATCTTCTGGCATTAATTTGGATCTGGCTTTTTCTCCAGAACCATTTTTTTTGCCTCAGGACCCAGTTTTCTACTTATGTGACCATGCTTTATTTATAACACTCCATTCTGCTTCTGGACACAGCGTTTTTCTTCAAGACCCTGCCAACTGTATCTGGACCATGCCAACTTTATCTGGACCCTGCCTTCCATTTTTCGGATCTGAGCAAACCTATTTTTAGTTTTGTGACGATTCTCGGCCAGTCACCTTTCTTGACTGAATTGGCTAACCCCAATATCTACATAATCGAGCGCAGGTGTTTTCTTCTTTCGGTTGATATCAGGACCAACGCAGTTTGAGGAAATTTATACTGGAGCAATGAAAACGTTTTAATATTAAGTTACCAAATTTATTTTAAATCAAAATATCCTTGTTTATATAATGTCAACCGTCACCTGGTGACCTTGGTAAACTTTTCCTCTCATGTAAACCTGAGTTTACAAGACCGGCAACAAAGTTGCAGCACATAACAGCACGAGACAATCTCTATATCAAGTTTATATCCGGTTGTGAGACTCCAATTCTGGATGATTGTGGAGTATGCAATCATTTTTTTGTTGACATTATTCTTAGTTCCACTCTGACTTGGAGTAGCTGTAGTTTTTAGGGTTTCATCAATAGGGTCAATCGATTAGACTTATAGGTGTTCAATAATTATTGTCAAATAAGTGTCTGCTGGAGAAGTAGGGACGAGCTCATAAGTTATGTACTCCTATGGATCCCTTCACATGGCCGAGCAAAAGCAGTGCGACCAGCTCGAACCTACATACAGCAGCTCTGTACCGATACGAGATGTAGCCCTGAGGATCTGCCGAAAGCAATGGACGATAGGGAGGTGTGGCGAGAGAGGGTCAGCAATTTCCGTGCTGATAGCGTGGCATGATGATGATGATAATTGTTTACTGAGTATTATTATAAGTTCCTCTATACCATGTATCTCTGCAAATCATTACAATAAACCAGGAATATTTTATAGCATATCATTTTGTGTTAAAACCTCTTAACAACAAGAAAATGTATATATGATTGTACTATGAACGCAATTTACAAATATCTAGGTATAGAATAATCTTTGACGGGTATAGATGCCGTTAAAATCAATCATTAGTAAGATAGACTATCTATTGCTGGAAAAATTAAAGCAGTTATAGACTGTCAAATATTATAGAGTAACCTTTCATTTTTTGTGTGTGTGTGAGGCAATCAGGAACGATGGTACCACAGTGATCTACGAGGTCCGAGGATAATTTGAATTTCATTTTGTATAAATTATTTGTCAGGCTGCTATAAATGCAATTTGTATTTCAACCAAAAATTTCGTTTGATTTTCATTATTGTATTTTATGTTTACTTTAATGTGTTCTTTTCTTGATTAGTGTAAAACAGAAATAGGCAACCATTTTTTTTTTTTAAAGAGAAACGGATCGGAGGAGAAATGACTCAACAACAGGTGAAACGCTCTGCTGAAAAAAAACAATCAAGGTAATCTTACATCAAAGGCGCCTCAACCGATTTCAATATAGAAGACCGTGTTAGAAATAGGAAAAAATGTATTTTTTCTCTTCGGTAAAATATATTTATTATAAAAACGTTAAATCTTAGGTGAGCTATTCAGAAAGTACCGTGAGACATGGTTTGTACATAACTATACGATATGGTTATCAAAGATTCTTTTCTTGGACCTTGCAATAATGAAGCTTTATTGTACGATTAATTTCAGAGACTGCTTCAAGGTTCATTTGGATAGCATTCGAGATCAACATCAGTGGTTCTTGTTATTGGCAGGTAATAACAATAAAGAAATAATATTTTAAATGTAATTTAGCAGTAAATGTTTCTAACGACAATGAGCAAATATAAAATCCTTTTTTTTAAATACATGTTTTGTAATATTGTATCGAGCGGAGATATAAACTTTGTGTTGTCCTCAACTGATGACAGAACTATTTGCTATACCTAAAGCCGGAAGAAGATCATTTTATTTCTTTAATTTTTTTTATCCTTATAAAGTATAAGATAACTTTAAAAAATTATATTTAAAAAAAATTACAAAAATGGAATTCCAAAAGATTATAAACATTTTGCTGCTTAGGTAAAAGAGTGCTTTACATTTCTTTGGCAAAAATAGGGAAATTAACACGTTTAGAGGATATTTACTTCGGTTTTTATTTAGCATTAAATGAATTAACATATAAAACAAAAAGCATATTTGTTTACTGGCTGAACATTCTTGGTGCATAATATATACCAAAAGTAAATTAGATTTGGTTATTTAGATTAATATATATTTTTTGCATATTTCGGCTTTTGTTAGCATGAGTTTTATGAATGCAAATTATATGATCATTAAATAAAACCTTTTTATGCATTTATTTATTCACTAATTATTTTCTCTGAAATGTCTTGAAAAAAAACAACAACATTAATTTACGTTATCTAATGTGCTCTGTGAAGAGATATATAAGAATATTTTTTACTTCAGAATAGAATATAGTTAAAATTATGGATTCTGTGTTTCATATGATCGATCATCTGGACAGCATGGATCGACACTTGAGATTTTACCTCGTTTTATTTTATTGAAATATTACACACACACACACACACACACACACACACACACACACACACACACACACACACACACACACACACACACACACACACACACACATAAATAAATGGGGATGTCCTCGTGGTGTAATGGTTAAAGCGATTGACTGCTGAATCGTTATAAGCGAGTTCGTCCTCCAGTCGCGCAGTTCACTTTCGGGTAAATACCCTTGGAAAGTTATGAACCCCCTTATCCTCCCAGCTATGGGTTAAATATTACCACTACTTTTCTTTTAGGAGAATAGCTTTGGCATTAAATAATCTACGATGGTTGATATGCCATTAAACAAAGAAACTAAACAGTTAAATGAATAATTTTCCTTTTCTCCTTTGATTTAGAAGATAATAATCGAGATAGAAGTTTAGGTTCTCAATGTCATTTCTTGAAGCAGTGAATTTTATCCATTGGTGTTATTTCTCTTCACTTAACATGCGACATATTGTACTTGGTTATAAAATACCAGCTCAGCAGGATGAATAAAAATTTGTTTAGTTTAGTTGTGGGCTACTCAATGCTAAATTATATATATATATATATATATATATATATATATATATATATATATATATATATATATATGTGTGTGTGATTTGTAAGACGATAATTTGTAGGTAGCATTATTTTTAGCTGCTTGGGTGGTTGTGTTTTATGCAGGCTATTCAAAGACAAATTCTGTTTATATATATATATATATATATATATATATATATATATATATAATTAATTTGTAAGCCAATAGTTTATAGGTAACATTTTTTAAACGAGCCAAAGCTAATTTGTTTGCTCAAAGTTAACGGTTTTCAAGTATATCTCTTGATTTTTTGCTCGTATCAGATGGTTTCAAGTATTTCTATCAAAAACTAATAATTCTGTTCGACATTAATTATTCGTTTGCACTACAGTTAATTGGTTTCGAGTATAGTTAATTATTAAATAGTTCTATTTGATAACATAAATACAAATCTAACAGGTATTACCACTCCCGGCCAGGGTGGCCCAAGAAGTAATGGCAATGAACGGGGTACTCGGCATTCCTTAGAGTTCCATACCAGGAGCCTCATCTTCTGATGGTTTAGTGTCATACCCAGAACAATCGTTGTTGGGTGGTCAAATCCAGGACGGAATGAATCAATCAGTTCAGATGCTGAAAGATAATTATCAGCGTAAATACCAGCGGAATCAAATCATAATTGGATGTTATTTAATCTATGTGATTCATAATCACTACTGAATTGAATGCATTGATAAATAATTCTGCTTTTTTAAGTATTAGTCTTGGGACTTATTGTTCCACCTCTGTATATATTCATACTTTCACTAAATATGCTTTACGAGAAGAATTAATATGCATTAAATAAAATTAGCTGATAAAAATGTGAAGGCCACAAACCTGTTTAAAAAGGAGGAACTTTTATATTTCTCAAATTCTCTTAGATGAATAATTTTAATGATATTCATCTCTTTGTCTTGTCTATATTTTATCTTATTTTGTTACTTAAAAAAAAATTACAGGATTCAATTCAGTTTATACGCAGCCATTATTAACTAATAAAAACTGACAAGAAATATCAACTAGTCAGAATAAATTAATAATAAAAAAGTAATTATCCAATGTTTGCAAAGACAGATTGTGCGGGAGAAATTATCTGCTTTACTTTCTTAAGTTAACAGCTAAAATTCTGATGGATCTATTTTTCCCTGAATGAGAGATTTAACGGAATTTAAAGTTTGGTCATGTCTACAGGACTATTTTCTGTCATCAAGTTGATTTCAGGTATGCTGTAATCTTGATGTTCTCGATTCTTCTTTTGATTTTTAGTTTCCCCAAACTTTTCTGGACCTTGCGGACCGCTCGAAAAACTGAAATCAGTTACTTTCATGTTCCACTCTTTTTTCAGCTCTCTTGTCATATCCATATTTTTCTTTATCTTTTCTTGTTCTTTCATTTTCTCTCAAAGGCCCATTGAAACAACAAAATTCAATAGATGGTAGTACTACGTATATTCTTTCGGTTGAAAGTTGAGGATTCGTTTGTATGTAAAAGTCTCAGAGAATTTTATGCATTCTATTTTCTCGAACAAATTCCGGTTTGAGCATATACCATAATTTTCATGAGTTTGTCGCTTAAAATATCCATACTGGTGTTTTTTTTCTCTCACTTCTACTTCCTAGTTAGTGTTGTCTCGTTGGTCTTTGTAATCTATGCAGTTTCTGATCGCTGTAATTAGTCTTTCTTCGCTTTTTTATGCAATTTCCGTGTCCTCGTATTGATTCATCCGCGCTATCTGCAATGCTAGGTATTTCTCTTCCTCCTTCTTTTTTGACAAATATAATCTGCAAACGTCATCTCCCGGGTGTAAGGCCTGGTGTATCGTTGTTAGCTTTCTTGTCCTCTGGTTCATTTGTTGAAGTTGTTACCTCGTTCATTTCACAGAGGTTTCCAAATATCTTACTAGGTGGACAGCAGAGTTGTCTATTCTTTTGGTGAGATTCCTGCTGCAGTGTTTAGTTTCAAGAAGCTTTTCGGTCATTTTAGAGAGTCTTTTCTTATTTTTTCTTATATCTCAGTTTTTTTAATGGTGTTCTTTACTAATATTCCTAATTACTGTTAATTTTTCTTTGCCCCGGTCGTTCTAATTCTGTCTTTGATTTGGCACTTCTATTCTTTCTGTTATTTGTCTTTTTCCGCTTCTCATTCGAAGTATAACACAATTTTTGATGCCAAATTCCATTCATATATCTTCACTGCATTTTATTATTTTTTGTATCAAAGTTTTCATTTCGTTTTAATTTTTTACAAAAACTTGCTGTCTTCCATGTACATTTGCTGATTAATCTTCTCTTGTCATTTAGTGAATTTTTACCCCCCAGTGCACTTTCTAAGTATATGATTGCGTGGCATCGTTGCTATTACAAAAATTAATGGCTTAAGCGCATCTTCCTGGAAGATATCTTTCTGGATTTTCATCCCAGCTAAAGATTTTTCTTAATCGGTCAATTCCACTTTCCAGTTTTTCATGGCTTCTCTGATGAACTTTATGACTTTGTCGGATATTTTGTACATTTTTAGACAGTTTTGGGGGATCTTCTTCTTCTTCTTCTTCTTCTTCTTCTTCTTCTTCTAATTATTATTATTATTTACTCCTCTAGAGTTTTTCACATCAGTATTAGCTGATGGTTTTTCACTGGAGTTTGAGTGACAGCAAGTCTCCTCAAGTTTCCAGGACTCGTCTCAGTATTCAGGCCGTCCTCAGCAATGCTGTCGTTTGGATAGTCTCCACCCGTCCGTCAACTTCCAAGTCCTCCAGGCCCTTTAATAATCCTTTAATTACTGTGCCTAAAGCACCAATCACAATTGGCACAATCGTTACTTTCATGTTCCACAGTTTTTTTCAATTCTCTAGCAAGGTCGTGGTACTTATCCTCCTTTTCAATTTCCTTCAGATTTATTCTATGGTCCGCCGGGACAGTAAAGTCAACAATTTTGCAGATTCTCTTTCTTTTGTTGATTATTATGAGTTGTGATCTTCTGGCCGGGATTGGGTGATCCGTTTGTATGTTAAAGTCCCATAAGAGTTTATGCGAGTAATTTTCTAGGACAGGCAACAGGTTGTGCATATACCATTTGTTTGTATGGTCGAAGTGAAATTTCCTGCACATTTCCCAGTGGATTACCTTGCCGACCCAGTCGTGTCTCGTCTTGTACTCCTTCTGTGCTAATTTGCTGCATTCGCTTATAATGTGATTGATCGTTTTGTCTCGGTCACCGCATAGCCTACATTTACTGTTTTGTTGCGTCTTATCTATTCTCGCTTTGATATGATTCGTTCTTATGGCGTTGTCCTGTGCTGCTATTAGGATGGATTCCGTTTCTCTCTTAAGGCTTCCTTTACTTAGCCAGGTCCAGGTTTTCTGGTGCGAGATGTTGTTTATTAGACGCTTAAAGCGGCCATACAGTTGTTTTCCTTCCTATTTTTGTTTCCTAGTTCTTGTCATTCTTTAGTTTATCGTGTTGTCCGTATCGACTCTGATGGTTGTAATTAGTCCTCGTTCGTGGTTTTCTATGTAGTCTTCGAGCCGTTGTATGGATGCGTCAACGGTGTCTTCGATGCTGGCAAATCCTCTTCCTCCCTCTTTTCTAGATACATATAGTCTGTCAACGTCGTCTCTGGGGTGTAGTGCCTTATGCATGGTCATTAGTTTTCTTGTCCTTTGGTCCATTTGTTTAAGATCCTCTCTGGTCCACTTGAGAAAAGGGTCCCGAGTATCTGACTAGTGGCACAGCCCAAGTATTTATTCCTTTGATGAGGTTTCTGTAGGAGAGTTTTGTCTTGAGTAGTTTTCGCGTTCTCCTGAGATATTCTTTTCGGATCATGTCTTACATTTGTACTTGTTTGATGGTGTCAGCCTCCAAGATGCCCAAGTATTTGTAGGTTTCATTTTCTTCCAGCGTCCTAATTCTGTCGTGATTTGGTAGTTCCATTCCGTTAGTCATATGTCGATTTCCACTTTTCATGACGAGCATGCCACATTTTTCCATGCCAAATTCCATTCCCATGCCCTGACTGTATATTCTAACTGCGTGTTTGAGAGTTTCCAGTTCTCTTTCATTTTTTGCAAATAATTTAATGTCATCCATGTGCATTAGGTGGTTGATCTACTCTTGCGATCTGCTGAGTTTGTATCCGGCAGTGCATTTTCTGAGTATGTGGTTCAGTGGCATCATGGCTATTATGAATAGTAAGGGCGATAGTGCATCTCCTTGGAAGATGCCTCTTTGGATCTTTGTTTCAGCTATGCTCTTCCTCCTGCTGTCAGTTCCACTCTCATGGTCTGTTCGATGAAGTTTATGACTTCAGTCGTAGTAGTAGTAGTAGTATTTCCCAGGATCTTCAGCTAAAGGCAGATCATTTAGGCAAAAGATTACGCCAAGTTGTAACCAACAAGAAAAAATGAAGGCGTACTCTACTATGAATAAAGAATATATATAAATAACGCGTAGATTTTCCTTGTCACAGAGCGGAAAAGTTGTGGAACATGGAGGTAACTGTAACACCAATGGTAGTTGAGTTCTTGATATATTCACTAAGAAACTGCAAAAAAGACTTAATGATTTGGAAATCAAAGGAATAGAGATAACCCAGGCTATGGCACTAGTAAAATTAATGAGAATATCAAGAAGATACCTGGATATTTGAGGAGAATTCGTGTCACTCACACCACAGTAATAACTACCGGTTCTATCTTGAGTAAAAAAATCATCATGATGTCTTATAAAGTGGGTAGAGTGTTCGCCAATGGCCCGGGAGACCAGTGTTTAATTCCAGGTCAAGTAATACCAAAGACTAAAAAAAAATGGTACTTGATGACACCTTGCTTAACACACAGCATTATAAGGTACGAATCAAGGGTAAAGTGGAGCAATCCAGGGAAAGGAGTAGTGCCCTCTCCTACATTTCTGTGTAGTACGTAATGAAAAGGGAGCTCTCGGTTCGTCCTCAAGAAAGGTCACCAAATTTTACTTTTTTATATATAAACATGTGCCTGCTGTTAAGCTATCCTACTCCAAGATAAGTTGCCGTACCTAGGTTAAATGGTCAAGTCTGCCCAACTATTCAGCCATGGCTGGAGGGAGATGAGGGTTCCTGCCTTTCTCAATGTCGTTTGCGTGAAGTAAAATGCAAACAGTCGCAACTAGGATTTGAACGTGGTGACCCAATTTCATTTTTCATGACTGTGACCTTTATACAACCAGTATAAACGTATATTTATATCTTGTATAGTAAAGTTACATAAACAGTGGTCCTATGATATTGTTAGCAATATAGAATCTTATTTATATATTGCATTATAATGTTCGTGAGTGAGTGATCCATTCTTGTACCAGATTATACTAAGGGACTTTCACTTGGTATTTCTTGTTGATAGTGTTTCATTTTCTTTCTAATTTTACTTTCTCTTTTTGAAATATATAATTTAGTTACCAAGCCCCGTCTACAAATTCAATAAATCATTCTACAGTCACTTAATTTGCTTCCAATTTATTTGTCACAAATGCATTTTTCTCCGACTTTTTAAAAATATTTTATATGAAACTAGGATATTAACATCATTGTCTAAATCTGTTCTTTTTTTCTAGTTTTATTGTTTAACATTTTCTTAGTTTGGATTTTTTCCCCAAACGGATGTGGATAGCGTTGATGAGTTTTTAGCTTTGATGTTCAAGCCAATTGCGACTGCTGGCAAAGTCGGTTCGTTTCCCTTCTAAGCAATTCATTTGTCTGCAATTCGCAATTAACTAACCAATAATTAATCACCTTAAATAATTAAACACGGAGGTAGGTGAGTGTGTGTAGTTGAAATGTGAATCGATTGAAATGAGTGTGTCTCTTAAGATCGTTCAAGTGAATGAACATATAAGTGTGTTGTATTGTATGTATCTGTAAGCCTTTCATAATATTATGAAGAAATTGTACTAAAAGTAATGCCAGTTTGCCATTCACTCTAAAACTGTTAATCGTAAGGTGACACATTTACACCACCTAAGAGAATAATTCTTATGGCATGACTGGCATAGTGTTTTTCTTTACAGAAGCTGCAGACATATGGACTTTTCTGGTTCACCAAAGAAGACTGTATAAATTTACCCAACCCCTCTTCCATTAGTAGGATTTACCACAAAGTCAACCTTTAGCAGAGTACAGGTGATTTAGATTTATAGTTTTTCTTCTCCTAGACTCGTTGCCTAACAAAGGGTAAATAAGTTTGGCTTACAATTTAATCATATCAGAGGGGAGAACAGTTGGTTTCATGTCTTTTCGGAGGACATTGGCACGGGGTGCAAAAACACACAGTACCGTCCAGGATTTGAAATCAGGTCACTGATTCCACCTTCAACGACGGTAACCATTACACCAGGGGTCGGCAAACCCCGGCCGTGGGATACATCCAGCCCTCGAGTGATTTTTGTTCGTCCCGTCTTCTTACACTGGATTGACATTGCATTACAACTAACTTACAGTGCAACGAATCTTTGAAATTGAAATTTCAGTTCGAATCAACTGCTGACTTCTACAAGAAATTTATATTGCCCAGCCGAAAAATATAAAAACACAGCGACTAATGCAAAACTGCTGATATTATTTGGAAGTACAAATGCTTGTGAATAACTTTTTCTAAAAGGTAGTACACTAAAAGTAATTTAAAAATATGGTTACCTGACGACCACCTGGATGATGTTTTACTCCTGCCATCTAAAAATATTTCATGTGATGTGGAGAAGTTATCGCACAATAAGCAGAAACAAGTATCTCATTAAATCATTAACGATTTTTACCTGTATTTCGTCAGTAATAAGGAGTTTTCTTTTTCTTATGTTAATTGTGATAGGTTTTTTTTTTCTATTATTCCGGCATTAAAATAGGGAATTTCCTTTGTTTTTTTTTTTCATGCAGTAAAATAAGGGACCTTTTTAAAATAAAATGTTTTGAATTCCTTGCTTTGCTTTAAACCTTCAGAAAATTTATTTACCTATATAATAACATGGCCCTCCTCCATTACACTACATAGCTGTTTGGCCTTTCGCTAGCCAAAAGGTGGCCGACCCTTACTTAACACTAATCGCAACTTTGAATACTGATATATCGCTGCCGCATTTCACAGAAAGCCCAGAAATAAAGTAAGGAAACAAATGAGAAGAAAAATCAGTAATGAAGTGTGAAAGGGTTAAATAAGACGAACCAAGTAAGGCACGGTCATTGATAGCACACGTTTGACAACTGACTACCTGAAGTAAGAAGCACCCTAGAAAATCGAACTCTATTGGGCGAGCATAACTTGTTAACTATTACACTATGCAAGACGAGAAATGTATCATTATTGGTTGACACATTATGGTGAGTAATATTCTTGAATAGACTTTTATTCTTAACCTATTGCATCTATCTCGAATTAATGAATGATTGATTCAATTTAACAGCTTGAATTCCCGTCTAATTATAGGTTTAAACAATTGTTTCTATTAAATTATAGTCATCTGTTTCTTCATATTTTATAAAAATCAATGGATTTTCACAGTAAACTAAAGGGTCAGTTTTTGTGCGAAAAGTAGGCTTCTAGGGCTATAAAATTTGATTTCGTATTCGTATATTGTCATATTCAGAGCAGCCCTTTTTTGGGAGTGGAGTCTTATCCTTTGCCATATATACAAATATCATAATGTAAGCATCGGTGAGAGTGTAATCTTACAAAACGAGTTTATCTAATTTTTTTTAGTAAAATCCTCGCGCTCGTTTGTACTTAATGTTCTGTTTCTGGAATATTGAAAAAAACCTATAAACGATATTGTCAATGAATGTTTTCAATGATGGCGACATTTTGGGGGATTATTTTTTCAAGTTTAAAGATATAGGCATCTTTGAAGGACATGGTCGCAGTGAAGGCTGCTGTTTGGAACCTAGTTAAACCACTGTATTTATCTCTCCACTTCGTGTATCTAGTTAGACACGATTGCTTAAATTGAGTTATAGATTAGCACTGGGGTGCGGTGCGGCTGCTTGGCTAGGAAAACAAGTGTCTTTTGGGAAGGGACAGATGGGATATGGTTAACCAAGCAATGGCTGATAAAATAGCAGATAGCTGGACATAGTTTAAGGAGAGAGAGAGAGAGAGAGAGAGAGAGAGAGAGAGAGAGAGAGACTCGTTTACCTGTTCGTTATGGAAAGGTCAAACACCGTGACAATAAAACATGCGACCTCCATAATCATCTTGCTTCGGATTGACATTGGATGTCAGATTGTGAAGGAGGTGTTATACGTGTCGTAAAAACAAGCAGCATCTCTCACAAAATGTAGACATCTCCTCAAGCCTCATCGTGATAGAGATGTAGCCATAGGTGCAGGGTTGACGATCTGGAAGAACATAGTTACTATTCTGTTAATGGCCAGCTCAATACCCATCAAACGTCGCTACATTGTCGACAGAACCTTTGTCTGACGACTTTTCTCAATGCAGGAGGAACACAAAAAAAAGATATACAAGCAAGAAACATGGAATAAGAGTGGGAACCTGGAATTTCAAGACTGTTAATTGCATTGTCACACATGCAATAGGGCTTTGAAAATGCTTAACTTAAAGAGTCATACTCCGAGGAGAAGTTTTAACAAATCGAGGAGATGGATTTCTTCTGGAAATAAGTAGCTGACACTAAATATGTGTGTGAATATGTGTGTATGATTGTGTATGTTTGTGTTTTAAAAAGTAGTAAAAGAGAGAAAATCGTAAAATATCATACTCTATCTCACCCACACACACACACACGCGCATGACCAATATTCGAGACTGCGTAACTGATAACATATCATAAACTTATTCCCCTATTGTAGCATAACAAGCAAATATGTATCAAAGAACGAGTTAACAGAGCTCAGTCTCATTTCCACTCCGCTTGTGGTAACACGATACGCTTGATCTAAAACTCCGGAACCTGATCACGAAGTAGTAACCGGTTCCGGAAGAGTATTTTGTGAATCCCAGTGTATATATATATATATATATATATAGGAAACCAATGGATTTCTACACTAAAAAGAAAAACATTAAATTTTTAACAAAAAAATAGGCTTGAGAAGCTGTATTTTTGTACCAATACTTCTCCATTTTACGACCAATCAGCGTGTAAGCACTAGTTTAAAATTTCTTTGATAATTCAAAGACGATAATAATTGACTTAATGTGAAACATTTGAAGGGTCAAAACACAAATTAAAAAATCTTTGCTATGCGAGATTATTAAAAATATATTTTAACAACTTAAAATCATAGATAAATCAACATTGTCAAATTTAATTACGAGCCTACACCAACCTTATAAATAGTGTAGAAATAAATATTTCTTCAGTAAGTACGGATTTATTTTATGCTTACTAAATAACTTTCCACTTATATCTTTTAAGTGAAGATCTACATTTTTCTAATTTCAACATCGCTTAATTACCAAAAATCGATTGAATATGTTATTGTTTACATGTATCTATGACTACTACCATTAGAAAAGTATCTTTGCCGGCTGACTGTTTCATGTGGCATACAGACATATTAGCGTCATAAAGTTGTTTTCTCATTACATAGACCACAACACCAAATAATGACATATTACCTGGTTAAGACTAGGACAACAAAATCAGCTACATTTCATGCTTGATCCTTTACTCCTCTCTTCGAATATTCAAGTAAAAATGTAAGTAAAGTTGACGACTCTAGTCGAGGGCGACCCGAAGGGTCCCTTTTCAATAGCTACGACACCGAGGTGTAGGGGAGGACGCTACTCCTTTCCCTGAATTGCTTCACTTAACCCTTGATCCGTACACTATAATGGTGAGTGTTAAGCAAGGCAACATCAAGTATCATTTTTTGAGTCTTTTCTATGACCCGACCTGTGATTGAACTCCGGTCTCCCGGACCATTGGTAGGCACTCTACCCACTTTATGCTCAGAGAGATATTAGCTTTTCTTACTAGAAAAGACTTGTAACGTCTGTTTATCAATAAATTTTTCACTAAAGTTAAAGAAATGAAAATTTATTAATTTCTACATCAGTATTTTAGTCAACGATGTACATATTTCTTTGCTATGGAAATTAAGGTTTAATAACAACATTCATTCATTCTCTCATGATCGCTTAAAAAATCAAACAGCCTTGTCCAAACATTTCTGGAAATTGGAAAATAAGGGTTTAACCCCAGGAAATCTGTAGAGTATATTAAAAAGGTCCAATACTCCGAGCTGCTTTGATGCTAGATGTAATTTGTGTCAAGAAGAAAAAATACAAATTATGTTGTATCCAGATCCCGGTAACGTAATAAATCAGAGATGTGATTTAATAGCTAGATGTAGGCATAGAAATAAATTTAGACTATAGTCGAAAATTTGAGTAGATAGACAAAGTTAATATTCAACTATAATTTATTGGTAGAAATATTTTAACATGGTTAAAAAAAGTCTTACCATTAACGGTAGGGGTTTTGGGACCTTTCAAAGAAAAAAAGTGACGACATACTTAATTAAAACTGATACTTTTTGTTAGAAATGGTTGAAATGTGGATATTTATTACAGTAATTGCTAAATTGTTAATTTTATTGGTTTTGTAGTAGTCTTAATCTGAAACGAGAAGGGACCAAAACTAGCCTTACATGGGGAAAAGCAATAGATAGCTGAAATGGATTTCATTCCTCCCTCTCCTTCCTTCCTTTGACTATTGCTCCTATCTGGTCGTAATTTATTTTATTTTCAAATTGGATCTGATGAAGTTGATAAAAATTATTTTAGAGTCTTTGATTCATATAAATGCTATTAACAGGATGAAAATAAATGTATCATCTTAATGTGACGGAAAACGGTTCCTCTTGGTTGGTTGTGTCACCAGACAGTATGTTTGATCTGATTATCTGCCCACATTGTGTTTTCAATCCAAACTGCAGACAGGTTGCTAATCAGAGTCTCAAATTGAAAAATGGGAGAATTCAGAAAGTAAAAAGTATAGTCGAGCGCCAACAAAGAACAGTACACGGATTTGTAATAAACAATATTTAGTTTAGTATAAAAGTCTCTCAAATGGTACACATATTTACATTTTCTGGTCACTAGTAGTCATGTGACACTGAGGCCTAGCTCATGATTTAGAACTTTGTAATTTTCTCGACATTCAGAGTCCGGCACTGTACCTCTCAAATTATCGTAAAAGACTTTTTCTGCTTCTTGATTTTGATAGTCCGCTATGAGGCGATCTCAGGTAAAGTGTTATGTTTGTTTTTCTTGGTTCTTTTCCTTCGGCATCTCTCTGTCCTTTGATAGTCCGGTATAAGTTGATCTCGGGTAACGTGTTATGTTCGTTTTTCTCTGTTTCTCTCGTTAGAGAATACCTTACTATGTCAGTGCTCAGTGTGACATGGAGTCTCTTAGCCGTTCCGCTTAGGTCTCTGGCAATGAGCAAATATTTTGGCTTAGATGCATCTTCTCTCCATCCTAGGGTGTTGGTTTGGGGGCTATGAATAAAATCAGTTCTTTCCAAATTTGGATTCCACTAATAGATTCCATTCCTTTCATTCCGGATTCTACCTTTAGTGTTCAATTTCCCCCCACATTTAACCAAAAGGGCAGGTATTTCCTAATTTAGATTCTACTAATTAATTTCACTCTTCATTCCACCCTCCATCTTCAGTGTTCGATTTCCTGTTCCGAGAAGGGTAGGTATTTTCTCGTACTTACTCAATATTCAACTTAACATTACTCTTTTTTAGCTGTTAATCTTGTCGCTAGATGATGTTGTTAACAACCGTTAAACTCATATGGTTAAAAAAAACAACTTTCCCCACAGCTTCGAATTTAGGAAAAACTTATATTTAAATTTTATCACTTTACAAATAACAACTATACTCAGCTCACCTGCCTGCCAGCATTGTTAGGCTTTGGCCCATGGGTGACCTCACATCTAGACTTCGCCAGTCAGGAACAATCAAAATAATATTTCTCTAAACAAAATTCGCCCAGTCAATTTCCCTGGATTTAGTCAAAATAATTCACTTCTGTCTTTGTTTTCCTCTGTCAAAAATAATCGTATATTTACAACGATTTCTTTCCTCATCAAAAGTAACTATATTTTCAACCTATTCTTGCTTCAGCCAAAAATACAATATATTTTTAACTTATTCTTTTCTCACTTTTTGTAATATACTGAGTCATTCTTCAAAAATCTATTTCAGTTCATCTTTTTTCTCATCATTAAATTTACTGAAGCTCGACTCTCTCTGTGTATCTTATATATATATTTCAAAATGAATACGTCCACTAGGAGATTTGTATTTTTAATAAGTGTTTATTTCATTCTTACATACGTGTATGTTTCCAGCTTGTTGCTTTCATCAGAGAACATATGTGGCTCAAGACCATATGAAGGGGGCACCCAATGAGATTCTACCCATGTAGGGTCTCATTGGGTGCCCCACATTGAAGTGGAGAGATAAATACAGTGGTTTAACTAGGTTCCTAACAGCAGCCTTCACTGCGACCATGTCCCTCAAAGATGCATATGTCTTTAAACTTGAAAAATAAATCCCCCAAAATGTCGCCATCATTGAAAACATTCATCGACAATATCGTTTACAGGTTTTTTAATACTCAAGAAACAGAACAATAAGTACAAACGAGCGCGTGGATTTTACTAAAAAAATAATGAGACAACTCAGTTTGTAAGATTACACTCTCACCGATGCTTACATTATGCTATTTGTATATATGGCAAAGGATAAGACTCCACTCCCCAAAAAGGGCTGCTCTGAATATGACAGTAAACTGTATCTCATGTTGAGACTACATTTACGGAGACCTGAGGAGTATAGAGTAACCTCTTCATAGCCATTACTCCCAGATCCATTTTATTCCGGACTGGTAGCACCTTTTTAAGTTCCATCTATGTATCAAACAGATCTATTTGAACATTATTCGTATTCGATAGGGATATTTGATGCCATATAACTAAATTACTTGCATGAAGCATAGTTACTTGAAACTATAATTGCTTAGTAAGGATTCTTATTATTAGTTACATCAAAACACGTGTAGGGTCTCATTGGGTACCCCATTCATATGGCCCTGTGCCACTTATGTTCTCTGACGAAAACAACCAGCTGGAATCATACACGTATGTAAGAACGAATTAAATAATTTTTAAAAGAATATAAATCTCTTAGTGGACTTATTCATTTGGAAATGTTTACTTTTTTCTTGCTTTGACCAGCATATTTTGCATATATATATATATATATATATATGTTTCGGGATTCGGTCTCTTCGGCTGTTTTGGTGACTGGGGTGAGCACACAAAACTAAGAAGCAAAGCAAGGAGAAAACTGAAGATACAACGTTGTATCCATTGTACATTTCTTCGGGCTTCCACAGCCACAGTGACTGAACGGAATGGAAATAAAGCTGCAAAATGTCCTAACACTAAAAGCAGAGTTGCATTTTCTTTTTCCAAGTAACAAATCTTCTCACCGGCATAGAACTCGCCGTTGACCATGCTACATGTTTTAATTTACTGACTCTATCATAACCCTTCTTTCAAGTGACAAAACTCGACAATAAATATAGGTTTCATTTCTGCATGAGGAAGCTAATATCACTTTCATCCAAAACACGCTGTTGGATGTAGCAACTATCGAGCCTCTATCAGCGCTATGCCAATCCAAAGGAACGTCACCCTTCTTTCCTTTTGTAAATGGAGCAGACCGTCTTCAATGTCTATAGATAGTTAAATGATTAGATGAAAATGGATGCAGATTACAGTGGATTTTATCACAGATCATTTCTGCGATAAAGGAAGTGAATTATTACAGCTTCTCCTTCTGGACAGGGTACATCCTTATTAACGAATCTAAGATTCAACCAACTTCTGTATATGGCTTCCATGATCCAACTCAACGTAAAGGTTTAAACTACAGGATAATATGGCAAGAATCACCGGAGCCAAGCTTGAAAACCGAAACAAATACACCATGTTGTGTAAAAAAACACTTGACACCACTCCTCGTACATAAATAAATATATATATATATATATATATATATATATATATGTGTGTGTGTGTGTGTGTTTTGGGTGTTTCAGAAACATTGATATGATTTCATTTTGAAATGGCCAAAATATTTACCTGACCTGACGTCTTGTGATTATTTTCTTTGTGGCTATGTGAAAAGATAAGTCTCTGTTCAGATTGTTAGCATGATATTACACAATATATTTTGAAATGACTTTAAAATCAATCAATTAGTCTATTTTGTCTAATGCTGGTGTAAGTTTGCTTTTCCTTATTTTTAAAAAAATCAACTTGCTTGTTGAGTTTATAATTTCCCTCGCTCGCTCGCTCACATACACACACGCGCACACAATCTCTCTCTCTCTCTCTCTCTCTCTCTCTCTCTCTCTCTTGCACATACATATATAGCGACATCATTTTTTTTTAAAGATAGCATCTTTAAATATTCTCAAGTACAATAAATTTAGCATATTATCTATTCCACCATTTAATTATCTTTTTTTAAACCTTGGTTTATTTTGTAAAAATTTAAAAGGAGATTTCAAGAATATATAGGTGTGTGTATGTGTGTAGTGGTTGACGTTTTGGGTTGCGGTATCTGATTGAGCAAGTTCAAAACTAAACCAAACCTTTCATAGTTTCTCTTTTCTGCTGACTTGCTGTTTTTTCTTAAACAATTTTGTTTTTCAACTGTTTTTCTTCTCTTTTTAAATATCTCTTCTTGTTTTTCTATCTATTTTCTTTTCTTTCCTAATTTAATTCCTCCGTTTTCTTTTCATTCTTTCCTTATCTCCTTTTTGTTTATTCTTTTCTGCTTTTCCTTCAATATTTTAATCATTATTTTTGCTTGGTGTTTAATAAAATATTTTATCTTTCAATTCCTTCCTGTCTTGTTTTTAATTTCCTCTTCTTTTAATCCTTAAGGAATTAATTAGACGCAACACATAATGAAACAAAATCTAACTGCTTTAATAGTCTTTTGATATTATTTCGTTATTATTATGTTCCATTTTCAAAGATCAGTCCTCCACAACATGAATTTCAGTCTCTAATAATATTTCTACTCATTTCACACCGTAATTATTCGTGTATAACACACATCCACCCGCATGTATAACTCCCACTCCTTACTTTAGACTACGGGTTTCTGAAGAAAAGATTCCTCATGAATAATATACAAAGCTTTTCAGAAATTTCTCGTCGCTAAATTTAGATAAAATTTAGTATTTGTTCAATTTTTGATCGTTTTTTACCGAAGGAAAATAAGAATTTAGAGTTTACATCGTATCTTATGACTGATATTGTTATATAGTATTTACAGCAAAGGACATGTTCATATAAAAAAAATGCAACTAATTTGGAACAAAAATGAGTTAACGTTAGGAGAACAAAATTATAAACAAGCATACATTCCAGAGGATATTTATTAACATCATAAAAATACGTTAGTTTGAAATATAGGTATAACTTACTTTCAGGCATCTGTTCAAAATTTGGTGACACATGTTACCGGAAATAAATATATTTGTTCTGGTGTATAAGGTGATACGCTGGGAATTGAGTAAGGGACAAAATTTGACCATGGTCAATATGCAGAATCTATCTTAGAAAATGAGGGAAAATAAAAATAATCTTTATGCTCTACGTGTTTTTAAAAAGATCTCTAACTGGTGATCCCAGGAGTCTGAGTGACAACAACTCCCTTCAGATCTGTAGGACTTTTCTAAGACCTTTTTTATGTGTTGTGATCTGGATGGTTTCAATCTTTTTTTATCAAGTTTATCCAATTTTTTACCAGATTCTTGAGGAACCGTTCCGGTGACTAAAACTACAAATGGAATCACCATCGTTTTCATGTTGCACAATTTTTTCGATTTTTTAACAAGATCCTGGTATTTGTCCACGTTTTCAGTTTCCTTCACTTTCAATTTGTGATCCGGCAAAATCCACTTAATGAAATGTCATTTTTTAAAACTAAAACTAGATTTGGTTATCAGGCCGTTATTGGGCAATCTTTTTGAACTTTTAATTTCTAGAGTTTCATATTTTTTAACATGTTCTGGTTTGTGCATATACTAGTGGTCAGAATAGTTAAATTTCAATTTCTTACATGATTCTCTGTGAATCGCATACTCTATTCAGTCATATCTGCTATTTTATTGGATTATCATAAATAATCAACTGATTCATCTTTGTCATCACATAGTTTACACTTCCTATTCTCTTCCGTTGAAATAACTACTTTTCATGTCATATTACTTTGTGCTGCTCTCTGTATAGATTCGCTTTCTCTCTTTAAGGATCCTTTTCGTTGTCATTCCTATTTCATTTCATGTGCAATATTTTGTGCTACAATCTGTAGAGTTTCAGTTTCTCTTTTTAAGGATCCCTTTCGTTGGCATTTCCAATTCATCTCCTGTGCAATATTTTAGTTTGGTACGCTACTCGAAGTAATTACAACGTTGTTATTCTTCCTGTTTTGCTTCCTTGGTATTTTGATTTTTTTGCTCTTATTGGCTGCTGTAATCATTCTTTGCTCTGGTTTATATTCTTCTTCTTCTTCTTCTTCTTCTTCTTCCTCTTCTTCTTCTTCTTCTTCTTCTTATTATTATTATTATTATTTTTTTTTTTTTTTTTTTTTTTTTTTTTTACTGTCTATCAGGTGTTTTGCTCGAAACCTATTGCGCTGCATGGTACTAATGCACTTTTAAATACCGATAATTATTGCGCAGGTAGACATCCGTCTATTAAAATCGAATACAAAAGAACAATAATATAAAATGCAAGAAAATGGTTTCGTTGACAATTCTTTTTTTTCGCAAAACTCTCCGGTGTTTGTCTGCTTGTTTGATGGCAAAACATTTGTTGTTCGTGATTTCCATTGAACTTCTCATGCTGAAAAAAAAAAACCGATCAATTTCAGAAAAATTCTTGCGTGAGTCGTTTTATGCGACAAACTTTTTATTGGTTTCCCTGACACGATGTTCTCTTAATTCTTTTCCTACTTTTTTATTTGAACGAAACATGTCTATACTTTTTTGTATTTCATGGGTATACGGAAATTGCTGTTTATATTCAAAATACTACATTTGTTTTGTTTTCTGTTTGACATGGTCTTTTTCACTCTGTTTATAGGGAACTAATCAGTTAATATGGGTAATGTTCAAAGCTCACTAAATTTTAAACAAATGATAATAAAATTTAAGAGGAGAAACATTATTTCCTTTAACTGTTGGTTTGAAAGTTATGAAATAAATCCACTTTCTTCACTTATGCCAAAAAAGAACAGAATATTAAAAAACATGTCAAATGACTAAATTATCGACGGATAAACGTTTAATTTTTCTTTTTTACAAATATAGCTTTGTCGTTAGATTAATTTGGTTTTTATTATATATCAACCATTGTTGGTTATTTAATACTAAATTCTATTCATACATATAAATGAAATATACATGATTTCTTAACACATTTTGTTGATAATATTTTTGAACAATTTTGAGCTTATTTTTTGCACATTGTTAAATGGTTTCAATATTTCTATCCAATACGATCAATTCTGTTTACTATCAATAATTTGTTTGCACACAGTGAAATGGTTTCAAGTATTGATATCTAACACCAATAATTCTATTCAATATTAATCGTTTGTTTGCACACATTGAAGTTGATACAACAATTGCTATTTAACATTAATTATTCTGTTCAACGTTACTTATTCATTTGCACACAGTTAAATGGTTCTATGTATTCCTATATATCACAAACAATTCAATTAAACATCCATCATTTGTTTACACACAGTTAAATGATCAAACAGTTCTATTTTTTAACTATTTAATTTAGCATAAATAATTTTTTTTCATTCAGCTGAAATGTCAAACCGCTCTATTTGACCCATAGTTAGGAACCTATCAGATGCTACCATTCGAAGTCAGAGTGAACCAAGGAGTGATGGCAGTGAAGGGGTACTCCTCATTCCCAAAAGTGCCTGCATTACTGTCAAATTGTTTAGTGTCATATCCAGGACACTAGTCGGGAGGAGTCTTACTCTTTTGTGTAGATGCAGTCAGTGTATTCTACAGTCCCAGCCACTTAGGCTCTGGTTGGACGAGTCTTATTACTCTACCGAGATGCAGTCGGTGTATTCTGCAGTCCCAGCCGACTGGACTGTCGTTGGAGGAGTCTTACCACTCTGCAATGATGCAGTCGGTGTATTCTACAGCTCCAGCCGATTAGCCTCTTACTTTGTTGTAATTACTTTGGTTAGGATATGTGACTAAAATTTTGCTCATTGCTGGATTGATCTATGGAGTAAATAGGAACCCCTACAAATCTTTCTTTTGATAAAACTGATCCAGTTAGAACGTGTAAAATACAGAATAAATATAAATAGGTTTGCTTCTTCTTTTGACTCTTTGTTTCTTCGATATATTTTCAAGAGAACCATAACGTTACATATTAGTAACATCATAAACTCTTTTGCTTCTTACTGTACATATTTAGGTGCAATAATATCAGTGTAAAGGAGAGTGTCATTATAAATATTCATGTAAATAGGAGTAGTAGCTATATCCGTGATGCATTTAATAAGTTTCAAGACTTTTTCTGTAGAGGCATTTAAAATTGTCGTAGGCTCTTTAAAATTCATTATGATATTGCTATACATCTTATGAGATGACTGGCCAGTTCTTATGATTTCAATTTCAAATGAACAGTTACAGCAGGAACTGGAATACACCCTACTAAAGCCTGATTGTCACAGCTGGTGAATTTCAAAAATGCAATCTGGACATAAGGACACTTTAGAAGAACAATATGCAATAAAAATCTGTTTTAAACTTGGAAAAAAATGCCACAGAAACGTATGGAACGCTTTAGACTCTTTTCGACCATCTTGCATGAATCAAGCATCAGTTTTTGAGTGGCATAAGAGATTCAAGGAAGCCAGGGAGCCTGTGAGGGATGATGAGAGGTATGGGAGGAGTAAGGAAATCAATGCACCAGAGTTGATTGGCCAAAGGGTTAGGGTTACTATGTTGAGGTTTTAAGGGAGTTCAGGAAGAGATTCCTTGGGAAGAGGCCAGCACTCTTCAAATTGAGTCAGTGGCTTTTCCACGCGGACAATGCACCAGTCCATAACTCCATCCTTGTCACAGACTATTTGACCAAGATGGGCATCTAGACAGTTCCTCACCGTCCTATAGTCCAGACCTTGCTCCTTGTTACTTTTGGTTATTCCCTTTGCTCAGAGGCTGTCATTATGAGACAATTGAGGAGATGAAAGAGGTTGTAACGAAGGTCATTGAGATGCTCACACAAGAAGACTTCCATGGGGCCTTTCAGAAGTTGTAGGAACGGCACAAGTGCATTGCAGCCGGAGGAGGTTTACTTCGATGGGGACTAGAGTTTCATGTGTGTACTATCAATAAAAGTGCCCATACGAAAAAAGTCTGGAAACTTATTTAATGATCATCGTATGTATATGCATATGTATACGAGTCTAGCTGTATTTCCCTTTGTATATGTGCATGGATGATGTAAAATATTTACCAAAGATAAACAGGAACTGGAAATCCTTCTACACATAGAATATCTAGAAATACATTGGAATGGAATTTAGCATTTAAGAGTACTCATTTATTACATTGAAAAAAGCTGAAAGAAGAAGAACGGAACTTATAAAACGACTCAATTAAGAAATCATCAGAATACATATCGAAAAAGAAAACTATAAATACATCCGAATATTAGAAGTAGATACCATCAAATAAACATATATAAAAGAAAAAAAGTATCAAAGGAGTACCTCAGAAGTACAAGAAAACTACAGGAAACCAAACGCTGCAGTAGGAATTAATCAAAATAGCGAATGCTTAGGCAGCATTCATTTTAATATACATCGGGTCCATCTTAAACTAGACGAGATTGAAGATTCCAGAAACCTGCAAGAGAAAAGGAAACAGATTATGCTAAAAGAAAAGGAGGAGAAAAGACTTGCAAGGATTTAAGTCTTCGTTGATACGGAAATTCAAATACTTGAAAAATGCACAAGAAAGAGCAAAGGGAGACTAATTAGAAAAGCCAAGATCTTCAATAAGAACAACAACAAAATAAATTACAGAAAAATAGGAATTATAAAACCGAGAAGATAAAAACAGGAATAAAACAACTTCATGGATACTTCAAAAGACACACTGAATGAATTCTGCACGAAATGACCTGAACATAGTTACGCAGAGGAAAACACAAGAGGAAAACTATTGTAGCAGCTCAAAATAATGCCGTAAAAGATGTATATGGTCGAATAGTTAACACTCAAGAGAATAGCAAGTGCAAAATATGTGCATAGATGAAACATTCAACTACATATTAAGTGAATGAAGGGCTACAAGTTTAAACATGGTTTGTTACAAATCACACAAGCGATTAATCTTTAATCATTCAAACAAATTATGTCTTCACAGACCAGAATCGGCCCTGGATACACAGACATACAATATTGGCTGGAATTTCGGGATAAAAACGGGTTACCCAAACCACTTCAGAAGATTAAACCATATTTTAATTTAAAAAAAAAAATTTAAAAAATGTCAGCCTGTAGACGTCACTATTCTCATAAATCACTGAATAAAGGTAAAACAAAGAGAAAGCATGATGAAAAACTTAACATTTCCCGAAAGGTGACGATATTATAATTATGATATTAACAGCGATACGATTTTGAGTTGGATCACTTGGAAAAATTTCAGAGAAAGTTGAAAGTAAAGCTGAATCCAACCTAATGATAACTAACCAAAATGCCGTATAGAGAACTTTGCCGTCCCAACGGGTTACAGAGTGAAAATCAAAGAAAGCAAAAGAAAGACAAATACTTGGACTTTGCCAGATATCTGTGCAAGATGAGTCATGATGATACCTATTGTAATTGGAACGGAGGGTGGAAGAGGTGCCAAACGCGGGATAAATTTAGACCAACCAAACTACAACCTTTTTGCGATTGGCCAAAATACTGAGAAGAATCCTGGATACTTGAGTAAACTTGCTGTCACTCAGGTTCCAGTGAAAAATCATCAACTAACCCTGTTGTGAAAAACTAGCAAGAATTAAAATAATAAAATGGCTTAGTTTGAGTTTTAGAAATGTATGGTGTATACAAAAGGGGACCTGTTATGTCATTGTTAACGACGCATTTGCTTATAGTATTTTTCATGTTTTATTTCTAATTTTCTCGTAACAACCTGGGTCGATGTAATTTTCGACCGCTAAAATAGAGAAATATGAGAAAGAAAGTGGCGTACTGACGAAATTTGAACACGCTTTGCCACATCTTGTGAATCTGCTTTCAAGGATGAGGCCTATAACTTTATGATCATTATAAAACATTCAACGAAGAAGCCATTCTTTTGTCAATCGGCTTTTTTCTGCTTTTGATTGTTGACGTTATCTTTATTTTGCTACCGACTAACAGTTCTTTTTAGTTTTGTAGATGAAGTGTTTTAGCTAATATTATACATTTTATTACACTTTATTCTTGTTTAATGTTAAAATATCAATTCGTTTTTATCTCAATGATAAAACGATTTTACAGAAAATGTAAATAAGTTTAAAGAGAAAGAAATCAGCAACATTAAAAAAATATGACTAGATTAACGAAATTGATTGTGTTTAATGGCATGTCAAACCACCCCCAGGCCATGCTTATGTCTTGATTTTAGGGAATCATGTTCATTCTACGTTCAGATTTAAATTTTGAGTAATTGTTTCATGAGTATTTTTCTCTTGTTCCAATCGAATACGAATAATTCTCAAACTGAACTATTTAACCCATAGAAGGAACCCTAGAAGGAGCTACTTTTCCGAGTCAGTGGGCCTGGGAATAATGTTAATGAAAGCATACTCCAAATTCCTCCGATCTTCAGAACTTGAGCCACAACATTACATGTAGTTAAATGACATACCAAGGGCGCCCCTGGGGTTGTCCTTATGGTGTAATGGTTAAAGCGGTGGATTGGGGAATTGTAGCAACCGAGTTCGAACTCCAGTCGCAGTATTACGTTCACTTTCAGGCAAATACCTTTGTGAAAAGTATGAACCCCCTTATCCTTCCGGCTATGAGTTAAATAGTACCATACTATTCACCTAGAAGAATGGCTTTGGCATTAAATAACCTACAAAGGTTGATATACCACTAAAAAAGACACCAAACCAAACCAAGGGCGCTCCTTTTTTATGGAGTCTCCTCTGCCAAAAATATAGCTTATTCTAAGCTCAGCGACAGAGTTAACTATTTCACCGGCTTGATCTCGTGTCACAAGAAAGTAAGCATATTAAGAATAAGAAAACTGAAGACTGCAAATAAATCGAGGATGGAAGCTATCGGCTCAAAATGAAAACTATTTGAAATTAAAGTGACACGTCTTCGGTGACTCTTTTCCGCAGGCTACGCTTGTGTGTAAATTGGTTCTATATTAGCTTCTATTGCGATGGAATATATTTACACAAATCGCTTCGCTGGAAGAGAATTGGGTTTGTCAAAACTTTCGTTCATTTAAATAGAAGCGTTTACGTTAAACTACCTCTCTTTAAAAAGAGTGTACAGCTGTCATATATATATATATATATATATATATATATATATATATTATCGTTAGGATGAGTTATTTTTGGTTACTGGTTATATCATGTACGAAAGAGAAAATATGGTAGATTTTAGTCGTATGGTTTTTGAAGATGAAAAATATTTTGTCTAACTTAAATTAAAGCTAAAATGAGAAAAAAAAAAAAAGAAATATTATTTCTGCAGTTCATGGAAACTGATTGATTGATTTTAATAGCGTCTTCACACGTCTCGGTCTGTTTTATTCCCCGAAGTTAGGGAATTGCATTCATTCTACTTTTTATTTATCTCTTTTGTAAATGCTTCTAAAGAGTTGTATTTTATTACGAATAATTTCTAAATAAATAATTGACTAGTAAATGGGACCCAAACAGGTACTAATACTCCGGGTCAGAGTGGATCTGGGAGTAATATCAAACAAACAGTTACCAACATATTGATAAATTATAAGACTGTGATTTTGTTTCATTTTCTTTTGTCAATGAAAAGGCATTCTGAACTACCCCGATCTCCAAAACTGAAGCATGACCATCTGATAGAGTTTAGAGCCATATATTTTGGGTTTATTTGCACTTTCTGCATGCGATAGTCAGCGCTAACAGGGTAGAGTTCGTAGAGAATGTTCTGCAAATAATTAAACCCGTAGAAATTGGTCGGAGTGTAATACCAGGTTTGGATCACGTGGTAACCTTACCGTGATAAAAAAAAGTCACAAACATAAAACGCTGTCCGTTGGCTCGCAGGGTACGAAAGTTTTCACGGTAGTCGGCGAAATGCGTCAATTAATTTGATAGACTTTTCCCAAAGTTGTGGGACAACCACAGACTTAGTCATTTTTTTCGACGTTGACCCTGCCGCCACCTCCCTGGGGGCCTCTTCTAACTGCTCGGTTCGAATCTCTTCTCTTGCTGATCGGTTTTGTGCGTTGAGATAAATTGGTTCCTTCACAATGCTTACTCCAAATGGGTGCTAACTTTTCGGCCCGTCTTCAGATGTTCGTGGCCGGTCTGGAACTGATTTTCTTCCCTTGTTTTCTATCCTGCGTCTACTTTAACGACTTCCGTTTTAGTTTGTTTCAGCGTAATTAACATTCATCAGGCCGATTGCTGCTGATACATTCTATTTTTAGCTCGGCCACTTGTCTGCTACTGCCGTGCCTAAGATTTCAGGATGAACTTCCGTTCACCAAACTATTCATTTTTCTATAATTGTTCTTATAGACTTTCCCTATATCTGCCTGTGACCTAGTCATGATTAGAAAAGTTAAAATAAAAAAAAAATGAATTCAAAAAGTGCAGAAATTCCTAGAAGCCCTGAAGATACCGGTAGTAGGGATGACGCATGCTCAACAAAAGGAACCCTCCTTGCGAAAAAGAGAAATTCACCCTAACTTCAGCGGTACCCAAAGTATGTATAGAAAAGTATGTTATACATGACCAAAACAAAACGTAAAAAGAAAAAATCCCTCCATATATTCAAGGAAATGCAAGAGTTAAAAAAATTAACCTTCCTTAGACACCGACGATTATATTCAATACCTGTATGTCTAGGAAATTCTTGCACATAAAGAAATATGATGTAAAAAAACGGAATAGCACCAAAGAAATTAAGAGTCTGATAGATAATACTCCTTTTATTGAGGACCATTAAATTCTGTTCGGAAAAAAAAGAAAATCCGTCATACCCAAATAATCCCTGCATCCAAGTAAAAGAAGAAAAAAACAAGCAAAAACATGAAAAATTACCGAGAAGATTAGAGTTCGATATATAACCCTCCTAAAAATAGGATAGTTAAAGCCAATTTAGTATTCATAGAAAAAAGGCTGGATACAGTAGGAAAAACACTTGAATAAAGAAAATAAAAAGAATAAAGAAATAAATCCAAAGGAACAACCCCACCCCAAAAAAACTACAAAAATAATTTTAAAAATTGCTAATTCATGAGTGACTGTTTCAACACGAAGCATGGCAGACATGAACGGACCTATGACATGCTTTACCTTATTTCAAATGGAAACCTGACGAAGTTGCATAGAGCATCTTAGACTAGCTGTTCATAAACAGAACTACCAAAATCATGTCTAAATTTTAAGACTTTGAGTTTGTTTCACCTTCTTTTGACAAAGACAACACAGCAAAAAACTCACACACACACAGCATATAAGAGACCCTTTTTTCTGTTCCATTCTTGAATATCCCTAAAATAACTCCGCTATCGAGGTGGGGACGTATGTAGTGATTATAAAAATAAAATAAAATCACAAAGGGAAGGAATTCCTAGAAGCCCCTAACAGGAAGTAGGGGTGACGCATGCGCGGTAAAAGGAACCGTCTCCGTGAAAAACGAGATATATTCGCTCTCATTTCAGCGGTACCCTTCTGACAGAAAGTAACCTCTTTCAAGTGGCCGCTAGTAGCGAATAAATAGTTGAATAGGTTTAGTAGCCTGATACCATGCCTGCAGCTAGCGAACTGACACGCCGAAACAAGCAACATAAAAACACCGAGTTGGGACTTATCACCCACTGGAGAAGACTAGTATATTTTAACATATTGTCTGGGTGACATGACTATATCATTTGGATTCAGCAAGAATGTTCCTTGCGCACAGAATGGTTGTTGAACGCAGCAATGAAGTTAAAATTTAAAAGGTATCTTGGTCTCTTTTCTTTCTTCCTTTAGTAATTACCTCGCAACCTTCACTGACAAGAAGACACCATCGAATTACTTTTGGTAAGAAGAATATCAATGGAGTCAGATATCTACCCCTAAAACCGACTAGTATCGACCAAACTAACTAAACTAAGTAACTAACCAACCAGACCTTCTTGTACTCCTACAACCCCTATCATCATGCCTCTCTCTCTCTCTCTCTCTCTCTCTCTCTCTCTCTCTCTCTCTCTCTCAATGCCTTGGATTTCTTATATATGTCCATCCTTTTTCACTGCCCACTGGATGACCTCTAAGTAGTAACTCCGTTTACCTAGAAAACAATATCTAAAATAATCAATTTAAATCCCTTATTATTTTATGAGTTTCACGAAACTTCAGTTTGATAAATACAAAAACATATACACAAACGGATATATATATATATATATATATAGAGAGAGAGAGAGAGAGATGAAATAGTACTAAGATAGTTTGAGACATCTGTTATTTTATTGGTTTGGTTGCTTTGTTGAATAGCATATCCATTTTCGTTGTTATTGAAATGCCAAAGCCATCCCTGTTGAAAAGAAAAAGTGATACTCTCTAACCAATTTTGGGGAATTGTTTTATTCAAGTAATAATATACAATATAAAATGAAACGAGTGATGCATACAATATTGAGATAGAATAAAATATATATACATATAAACCGAATGGAATAAATTCCTAGGTATATTGATCTTGTGTATCATGATCATCATATCGCGCTGGTAGCACGGATATCCCTAACCCTCTCTCGCCACTCCTCCCTATCGTTCATCGCCCTAGGTAGGTCTTCAGGGCAACATCCTGTATCCTCACATAACTGCTGAATGTACGTTCGAGCTGGTCGTCCTGCTTTTGCGCGGCCATGTGTGGGGATCCATAAGAGTACATCTCTTATGAGTTCATCTCTGCTTTTCCAGCAGTGTCCTGCATGTCTGGTTCGTCTAACTTGAATAGTTTTCGTGATAGGGGGCAGGTGGCCGTATAGTTGGTGTCTTGTGGGGTGTTTCTGCCAAGACTTGTTCAGGATTGCACGCAGCATTCTTGTGTATAGGTTGGCAAATGGACCCAAACTGAGAATAAGTACATACATATAGAGTAAAGAAATGGTTTACTTGCTAGCTTTAATCGTATGACAACACTTTAGTTATTTAAAATTGATACCTTTTCTAACATTTATATCATTTCAAGTGACTAATGATATTAATTAGAAAATGGTTATAAAAAAAAGTAAAGTTGGCGATAGCTACTACACCAAGGCTTGCCCAGTCGGCTGGGGCTGTAGAATACACAAACTGCTTCTCTGCAGAGGGGTAGGACCCCCCCACCAACGAATATCCTGCATATGACACTAAACAATCTGATGGTAAGGTTCCAGCAATGCTGGTGTTTCTTGGGGAATGCGATTGCCATCGCTCCCAGGTCCACTCTGGCCAGGAGTGGTAGCACCTGATAGGGCCCTATCTATGGGTTAAATAGAACTAACAGCATAATTATGCTAAAATGAATTGAGTAAACTGAATAGCTTGAAATAGAAACGTTTTTGACAATTATACCGTCATCATCATCATGTCGTGCCGCCAGCACGGATATCCTTGACCATCTCTCGCCACTTTTCCCTATCGTTCATCGCCTCCGGCAGGTCTTCTGGGTTACATCCTGTGTCCTCACATAGCTGCTGTATGTAAGTTCGGGCTGGTCGTCCTGCTTTTTCTTGGCCATATGTGGGGTTCCATAGTAGTACGTCACTTACAAGCTCGTCTTTGCTTCTCCAGCAGTGTCCGGCGTGTCTGGCTCGTCTGACCTGTATAGTTTTCGTGATGGGAGGAAGGTGGCCGTACAGTTGGCGTCTCGTGGGGTGTTGTCGCCAGGACTTGTTCAATATTGCTCTCAACATTCCTGTGTAGTTGCTGTCAAGTTTCTTCTCCAGCCGTTTGGTTAGCGTCCATGTAGTGCATCCATATAGCAATATCGATACAACCACTGCCTGGAAGAAACTGCGCTTCATTTCATCTGTCAGGTCTGATTTCCATATTATTGAGAGCCTATCTATAGCCGTCCATGCTTTCGTCAGCCGTGTGTCGATGTCGTTTTCTGTTGATGAGACGCTACTTCCTAGGTAGGTGAATTTGTCCACTAGCCTCAGAGAGGCTCCGTCTAGAGTGGTAATGTTGCCCGTTTGGTTGTAACACATATATTCAGTTTTGTGCGCATTGACATGGAGGCCAATGCCTGCTGCAGCTCGTTCCAAACTATGTAGTAGTGTCTCTGCTTGATTAGGCGTATTCGCCAGTAACGCTAAGTCATCAGCGTAGTCGGCGTCTGTGATTGTTTTTGCGGGGTACCTTTTGCTTCTTTTCTTAGTCAGCTCGAAGCCATTTTCTCTGATTTTGTCGATAGACGCTCTAAGCACGTAGTCTAGACAGATGATAAAGAGGTATGGGGCTAGCGTGTCTCCTTGTAGTACTCCTGCAACAATGTTGAAGTATTTCGTGTCTCCATCTGGTGAACGTACTTTCACTTTTGTGTTTTTGTAGAGGATCATTATTGCTGCTACGGTTTCCTTAGGTAGGCCGTATGCTAGTAGGATTAGTTCCATTTTCCCTCTGTGGATGGAATCGAAGGCCTTGGTGAAGTTGACAAATAGTAATGTCGCCTGAAGGTTTTTTGCCCAGACGCCTTCAAGGATTCTACGGATGGTCAATATTTGTGAGGTTGTGGATCTATTTCTCCGGAAGCCATTTTGGTTTTTCCTAGAACTGTTTTTCGATATTAAAACTGTATTTACACTTAACTGAATTATTACATATAACTGCTTGAATAGTTTGAAATGGAATTGTTTTTGACAACTAAACTGTGTACTTATGGTAAACTGAACTGTTTTCAATAGAACAAATTATTTACATAAAAATGGATTTGGCGTTAAGTAACCTACAAAGGTTGATATGCCATAAAACCAAACAAACCAAACCAAACCTACACCAAGGTGTAGAGTAGGGCGCTACCCATTTCCCTGGATTGCTCCACTTTACCCTTGATCCTTACCTTATAATGCTGAGTGTTAAGTAAGGAGGCATCAAGTACCATTTTTTGAGTCTTCGGTATGACTCGACCTGGTATTAACCCAGGTCTCCCAGGCCATTGGCAAACACTTTAACCATTATGCCAATATCCGGTGAAAATGGTTATAATGATGAACTATACACTATGATCTGGTCTAAATTACTATAGCTATCAAATATTTTGTCCCAGTGGGTAGCGTGTTCGCCAATGATCCGGGAGACCAGGGTTCAATCCCAGGTCGCATCATACCAAAGACTTTAAAAATGTTACTTAATACCTCTTTGATTAACACTCAGCAATATAAGGTACGTATCGAGGGTAAAGTGAAGCAATCTAGAGAAAGGAGTAGCACCCTCCCCTACGCCTCGGTGTAGTAGCTATTGAAATGTAGCCTTCTGGTCATCCTCGACTACGACAACAGCCACAACTATAGTACATATTTACATAGCTGCTCTGTCAACAAGATTTGTAATACACCAACCATCTCTTTTGCTGAGCAGTAAAGCTTACACGATACATCAGTTAAAAATAATCAACGTTTCGTGATTTCCTTCGTTCTTCTCTTGCAATCCACCCCTGTCTGTCATTGGATTCAATGAGTATCCTAGACGGCATTTAGTGTCTGCACAGAGCTGATGAATGTAAGCTTCTGTTGGTCGTTCAACACTGGTTTTACTATGTGTCGGAGTCCATAAGTGAATAATTCTAATGTATTCGTCCTTGCCTCACCAGCTGTGCCCAGCATGTCCAGTTCGTCTTTCTAGCATGGTTTGTATAATGGAAGATAAGAGACCGTATAACTGCTTTTCTGAAGGATACTGCTTCCAGTATTTGTTTAAAACAGTCCACAGCGTTCTTGTGTTGTTCATATCTCGATTTTTCTCCAAGCGTTTCATTAGAGTCCAAGAAGGTTTCCCAGGCTGTAATATTGACAAGTTTATTAGTTGAAAGAATTGCAGTTTTATTGTATCAGAGAGATCATCTCACTGGGCGCTCTTTTCGCAGTTTCGTTCGTTCTTAATCTCCTTTTCCTCTCATGGTTTTCTATTTGTTTTATTTCTTTCTCGTCTTCATTTTTCTTTAGATTTACGAAATATGTTAAAAAAAAACATCAAAAACAAAAAAAAAAAAAAAAAAAAAGATACTGAGGTTCTAATTACCAAGACATAAAAGGTCAAGAAATGTAACTGTTTTCATTTGAAATGGTATCATTGAAATTTAACATATTTAATCCTGCCAATTTTCTATGGGTGGAGGAACATCTGGAATTTCTCTTTTAATAGGGTTGTATACCGGAACCTAGATTATATCAATATACGCATATATCCGAATTAGATGTAGCAGATTGCTAAAGAATCGGTATAACCGCGACGATTCGCCAAAAAGTCTCCAAAGGTACGACTGATTTTTTTCCGTAATATTGAGATTTTTGTCCTCGAAGTATTGCTATTCCCGTCTCTACCTAGTAGTAACTAAGTATTCATAGACAAGTTTACTTACAAATGAAGAAAGGTGTGATAGGCAAGTCTACAACAAGGGGATAAAGCTAAATGTCTTTCAAATCCTAACATCTTACCCGGGAGCTGCATCTTCCCTTTAGATAATAGTTTGAATTATCATAGGAACAGGTCTGATGCGAATGGAGTGTGTGATGGGTAAAAGTACCGGGAGGATAGGTCAGATAAATATGGTATATGTTATTGGTAGAAGTATCACAAGAATAATCCTGATGATGATGATGGGGTGTGCTATAGGTAGACCTATCTGATGATGGGGTGTGCTATAGGTAGACCTATCTGATGAGAATGCAGTGTGTAATGGGTAAAAGTAACAGAAAGATAGGTCTGATAAATATGGTATATGTTATCTCAGGAATAATCCTGATTATAATGATATTTGCTTCATTTGCAAGATTCTGTTTAGTCAAAACCTTCTTTAATACAGAATTTATTTCCGACAGCATACAGCATCCTTCAGCAGTTCACACATACGTTTTTCTACTGACATTTCATTGACGTCTACGTGGTGCAGCTATCTAGTAGCAGTGATAGGGTTACAGTTGGAAGTATTCGCGTTTATCTTATCAGGAAGAACAGATTTCCATATGGTTGTTAACCAGTCAATTACATTTCATTTTTTACCTTTGTGTATTTTGACTTTGCTTTCAGTTGATACGATATTTCTATCGAGTTGTATAAATTGATCTATTTATTTTCTGTGGCTTGTCATTTAATGAAATGACAGCATCATCTTGATCACAACACGCAAGTATTTCTAAAACAGGTTGTTCCACTTGTGTAATCAAGCGGAAACAGCTCACGTGTGATGACAGGCTAAAGGATAGCCGGAAGAACCCGTTGGCGTTATGAAATTATATATACACAGGTACCCACAGAGCAATGGTCAGTTTCCTAGTCAGTCAGTCACAGTCACAACCAGCAGAAAGGCCGGTAGGGAGGCAGTGGTCCATAGGGGCCCCCAGTTGACTACCGCTCGTCAGAGATGCTTGGACGTAAGGCCCTAAATATGCAATCACAACGTGGTTAATGAGTTATGGGTCATTATAGCAGTCCTCCGATTCTTCCGTCTGTCTTCGTCTCCTTGTGTTTGTCTCTCACTCTCTCACACACACGCTTACTTTTCGAGAAATAAACAGAGACATATTTTTCCAAAGAAATGCATTGTTACGTCTTTCTTATAGTAATACATTACTTTAATACAGCAAAAATGGCTCATTGCTAAGAAGATTTTTATTAGCAAATCATATTTCTCTAACTTATTTAATAAAAAAATTTTCAATCCATTTAATAATAATGTGGAGGTCTTTATTAAATTTTCTCAAGGGAGATAACCACCAAATGATAATTATAGAGCCTTTCTCTTTTATTTATTTATGTGTTAATTCTGGTTTATAGTTGATTTAGTTGTCTAAATATAATGTAACTTAGCATCCAGATAAAAGCTCTGAAACACGGCTTTTAAGAGTGTACGGAAAAATAAATAATTAACAGATTTTTTTTCTGACTGCCCCCCTCGAAATATTTTAAAAAATTTAATTGGTTAAGTAGCTCATTGATATTAATGGCTGGTCTACCAGTCAATATTTATTTTATCCGAAACGATTATATTTACCTTTTTGTGTAGTTGTTTTATTTTTTGCACGTAGTTACATGATATGAAGTATTCCTATCTAATACTAATAATTTTCTGAGTGGTGCATCCTCATGGCGTATTGGCTAAAGTGCTGGATTGCAAAATCATAGTATGTTAGTTCGAGCTCTAGCGTTCATTTTCGTTCAAATAACCTTAATGGAGTGAACCACTTATCCTCCCCCAGCAATCGACTAAATAGTACCACTACTGTTCTTCTATAAGGATAGCTTTGATATTAAATGGTCCACGAAGTTTGATATGCCATTAGGAACACAGGAAGAATGACACTGGACAGTTGTTTCGACTTTATTAGGTCTCAGCAGCAGTGTATACCATGATCTCCACCACTGGAGATCGAACCAGTAACCACAGATTGCAGAGCCAAAACTCTAGGACCGAGCCAACAATCCATATCGCACACAAGTGACACCAAATCAACTAGTCATGGTAATTGCGCGGCCAATTGACCTGAATCTGTTTTGTAAGTTATATCCGTACTCTTCGCAGAGGACTAGGTCACCTCCAGGGCCACATCTTCCTTAGAGGATTAGGAATACGCATCCGCGTAATCATTGTGACCTCAACGGCAAGGATATAGATTTACATTTTTCTTTTTTAAGTAGAGGAATTTTCTTGTGAATGGAATTGCCATGACCAGAAAATTCAGCAAACACTTATGCACGACATATTGAAACACTAGACAGCTACTTCGACCTAATTAGATCTCATCAGCAGTTTATACCATACAGTATATTTAATTCTCAATCTTGGAGGTGACTGTGTCCTCTCTGCTTGAAAGACAGAGTGGGATGTAGCGGGGCCCAAGTACGTTTGAAGTCTATGTTCCTGACATGGTCAATCCAGTACTACCCCTGGATCGGACTCAAACACAAGAAGACTTGGTGTTCTTAAATCGATGAAATAAAGATTCTGTTGTATTACAAATAGTAACCCATCCCCACTGGTGAGCAGGGTGATTTCTCTAGTCCCAAATTTAGGACATACTTATCAATTAATAGCTGACCTACTCACCTTTTTCAAAAAGAGTCCTAGTGATTGACTTTTTGTTTTTTAACACAGCCAGGCACAAAGCACACTTTTGGTAGACGACGACCACTTAATTACGCAAAAAACTAAAGAACTAACCTGTTAAAAAGCCGATCTTTTCAAAATCATATATCTACATATTTATCTCCCTGTTGGAAGGGCTACAATACACTGTCTACATTTGCTGCAGAGACGTAAGACTATAGTTGGGGTAGTATTGAGTCTGTCAGTGGGTATGTTTACCGAGTCCGTATTGGAGGTTTGCGATCGAAACTTAAGTGAAACGAAATTAAAATAAAAGTAAACAAACAGTAAAAGTAACAGAGGTTTGAGTTTCAACAAAATTGTCTAGAAACACCAAAGTAAAAGTACGATCACCAGATGGAGACACAGAATACTTCGACATTGTACCAGGAGTACTACAAGGGGACACGCTAGCTCCATACCTCTTCATCATTTGTCTAGACTACGTATTTAGAACATCGATTGAGAAAATCAGAGAGAACGGCTTCGAGCTGACAAAGAAAAGAAGCAGAAGGTACCCCGCAAAAACAATTACCGACGCCGACTACGCCGATGACATAGCGATACTGGCAAATACACCCAACCAAGCCGAAACACTACTGCATAGTTTGGAACGAGCAGCCGCAGGCATAGGCCTCTATGTTAATGCACGCAAAACGGAATATATGTGCTATAATCAAACGGAGGACATCTCCACTCTAGACGGAACCCCTCTTAAACTAGTAGACAAATTCACTTACCTAGGAAGCAGCGTCGCATCAACCGAAAAGGACATCGACACGAGGTTAACGAAAGCATAGACAGCTACCAATAAGCTATCGATTACATGGAAATCAGACCTAACCGATAAAATGAAACGCAGTTTTTTCCAGGCAGCGGTCGCATCGATACTGCTATATGGATGCACTACATAGACTCCAACAAAACGGCTGGAGAAGAAGCTAGACGGCAATTACACAAGAATGCTGCGAGCAATCTTGAACAAGTCCTGGTGGCAACACCCCACAAGACACCAACTGTATGGCCACCTGCCTCCTATCACGAAAACTATTCAAGTCAGACGAACCAAACATGCAGGACACTGCTGGAAAAGCAAGGACGAACTCATAAGTGATGTACTCTTATGGACCCCCACACATGGCCGTCCAAAAGCAGGACGACCAGCACGAACATACATTCAGTAACTATATGAGGATACAGGATGTTGTCCAGAAGACCTGCCTGAGGCGATGAACGATAGGGAAAAGTGGCGAGAGAGGGTCAGGGATATCCGTGCTACCAGTATGACGTGATGATGATGATGATATATATATATATATTTATGATCAATATTATTACTATTTTGATTATTATTATTATTATTATTATCATCATTATTCAATTTAAAACAGGTTACAAAGAGGTGGTAAATTTATTAGAACTGAAACTTTTCGGTCGTGTGTTTCTAACACTATCGTCTCTACTATTCATTGAACACTGCTGTTTGCCTTGACCAAACGCTTTTGTCTGTAAGATCTCCTCTCAAACCTCTCTTCCCTACTTTCTTTCATTCTTTTCGTTTTCCTTCTGTAATTCTATCTTAATTCTTAATTAATTCGTTACTCCAAAAGGTTTTTAAATTGGGAGTTGATGTCGTTCAAATCCGTCCTTTATATATATATATATATATATATATATATATATATATATATATATACTACCTATGAACCATTACAAGACACTCACAAAAAGCAGTGTCATAAGTATGGCGCTAAACTGCCTCTGATGGTGAGGCTTCTAGAGATTTTAGGAGTGTGGAGTAGTCCTTCATTGCCATTAATCCTAAGTCTCCTTTAACCCAGAACGCTAGTGCTGTTAAGGCCCAATCTATTGGCGAAAATGATCTGTTTAAAAATTATTCGCATTCCAAAGGACCGTGTGCTATAAAATCTTAGTCAGCAACAACACAAAAATCTTAATGAGAGCATATAATGAATGAGCTTTCGTAATTCCTATACATTAAATAACCCAAAGGGCTGGCATGCCATTAAAATGACTCAATCTCCACAATATTCCAGCAGGGATTAACATGCAATTTTTGTTCTTTTTTTTTCGTCCTATTGTCCTGTCTTTGGGCCAGCGGAGAAAAAATGGAAAAAGTTCACTTTGAATTTGCTTCTGGTGATTCCTATTTTGGTGCAGCTCCTCTTCTTTGAATAAAGAGAGCTTCAGAGTTTCCTGACCTTTTCATAACCCTAATCACTCAAGCTGTTTAGTCTTTTCCCCCTTGCCTGTACAGACGTATGTGTGCCCTTACATTAAATTAACCACTCATCGTCTTGGAGAGATGATTAAATATAGGTTCAAAATATGATCTATGGAAACTCGAAGTACTTAAATACATTGAAGGTAATGTAGATAAAACACGATGAAAATTTCCAAACCCCCAAATCTTGAAAGCTCGAAAATTATGAAAACAAACCAAAGCTACATCTAGAGTATATCTAGCTTAGTCTTTATTTCTCTACCCTTACAGGTGCAGGCTGTTTCTTCGTCAATATTTTTAGTCAGTCAAATTATACCAGGCCAAGGCATTCCTTCCAGTACACATTCTCCTTGACCTAAGAGGCTGTACATAATGTTTCAGATGCGGATGTAGACTTGTATATGCGCCTGCGTGTCTATAACGTTGTGGATGTGATGTAGCACACCAAATGCTTTCCGCTGTTTAAGATAAGCAAGCAGGGAGACAACCATTAGGACTGCTTCGATCTTGTCGTATAATGAATGTTGATATCAGTAATGCTGACTAATTAGTCTCCCGATTCAACAGACACTTGAAGACCGAATGCACGCCAAACGTTCCAGTGCAATCAATATGTCACCGACTTTGAACGATGTATGAGTAGACAGTAAATCATCTTCTCTTTCCTGGTTTTGTAATTGGTCGGAATGGATCAGTAGTAAAAACATCGGGCCTGGTTTGAAATTTATTCGAGTTTCAAAGTCGAGTGTCCGCTGTTAAGAAAAATATTGTTAATGTATGAGGCACATTACACTGGTCAACAAAGTTTTCGTTGTCTGAGATAAAGAAATGATGTTTTATTCTACATTGAATGGACTGATTGGTTTGGTTTCTTTATTTTTCATGGCATACCAAACTTTATGTCTTATGTTATGCTGAAGACATCCTTATAAAAGAAAAGAGGTGATACCATTAAACATATCGGGGTGAATGAGAAGGTTTATATCATTCTCAAGTATATTAGTCTGAAAGTAAACATTATAGCGTGACTGGAGTTCGAACCCGCTTTCTTCGAGGCTACGGGCAATATTTTAACCATACCACGACGGTGACTTCTCAAAATAGGATAGATAAATATGATATATCATTGTATTGATAAAAATGATATTTGATAGTAGAGATAAATAGTATATATGATCAGATTGTTATGGAGAAAACATGTGAAGATAGATAAGTAGAATATTTGATTGGATATAAATAACTTTCAGAATGATCTATTTGGGACATAGATGAGACACGAACAGGTACTTTTATTTTGATTTAGTGGGGACATATTGTACGTGAGGTTTGATCTAAAATTAATATATGGGACTCAAGAAAGTATCAATATGTGAGGAAAAAAAATTAATTAAATAAGATATGCTGAACTTATTTAGAATTCATTTACCCAAGAAAGGAGATATATTGAAAAACCCGGGACGAGTATTAAAGGAAGACGAAAGCAAAATAAAACTGGTTTCTAAATTTTTTCTTAATCTTTTATCATGGATATGAACTAACATTGTTGCTGCATGAAAATTGACGTTATGGTTTGTTATATATAGGGTGAGTGCATTATTAGAATTGCCTAATATAATAACACGTTTGTGCTTCTATAGACGTTTTTAAGGTTTCTGGCCGTCTTGCCAGTATATTTCATTTTACATTTATTGCAAGGAATAAAATAGACGCCAGCGTTAAATTTAATACGTTGATGAGATTTCGTGTTCAGTAAATTACGAATAGTTTTGGAGGATAAAGAAACAATTTTGATACCAAGATCTTCAAATTATTTTCAGTAAAGTAAGTGGAAGAATTACAAAGTAAATTAATGTGTTTAGGGGAAAGTCTTATTATATTAGCTATAGCATGGCGGTTAATACTCGTCCCGGGTTTTTCAGTTTATCCTATTATATAAATTAGTTCTTAATAGCGAATCTAATTTTAATATATTTATACATCCTAAAGCCACATATATCGAATTTAAATCTAGTTTCATGAAAATATGTTCATATTCATTTTCTCTCCTATCCTCCATATCTTTTAACATAATATATTTTAATTATTTGTCTGAATTTTTAAATATATTTTTAATACATTCTATCATTGTTTTTATAATCCTCCGTTATATCCCTTACATATTCCGTTACATACAACAAAATTCAACTATAAGTTAACTTGAGAACAAGGTTTTATATCTTTCAAAAAACAACAAAACAAAAAAAAAAAAAACGCTGAAAGTGCAGTTATCACTCCTTTACATACACCTGTCGTTCATCGGTAATTTCATTTAACTTTTATCGATTTTTAACATTTTAATGAATTTACAGTCCTGAAAAAGGATAATACAAACGAAAAGTACATTTTCGACTTCATAATAGATTCATGAAATTTTGGATTTAAAAAAAATATTTCTTCGTATATGTACGTATATATACATAAATATATATATATCAATATATATATCAATATATATATATATATATATACATAGGGGTAGGAATGATTCTATATATGTATATATTAACGAATTGTTGACACAGGCAAATTTAAAAAGATAAATAGCAAGAGTCATAAGCAAAAATAGGAGATCTAAAAGTAAAGACCTTTTATTGAATTAACCAGGGCCATTTCATCTGATATTTGTCAAGCGAAAGATTTCGGAAGTCGTTTAAAGCTATGTAAACAATATTAGGTAAAAGAAGGGTGAAAATTAAAAATGATAGCCAAAGTGGGGAGAAAAAAATTAAAACCACATTTTTTTTCTATATATATCTCCCACTTTGTTTAGTAATCATTTTTGATTTGCACTGCCAAATTACTTAATGACATATATATATATATATATATATGAAAATATGTCTGTATGTGTACGTATGTATACATGTACGTATATATATGTATATATGTTTATGTACATAGATATGTGTGTATAGATATATACATGTATATAGATACACATATGTATACATACGTATGAATGTGTGTATATATATATATATATATATATATACAAGGAGCACACAATAAGTTTCCTGACTGTTTTCGTATGGGCACTTTTATTGATAGTCCTCACATGAAACTCTAGTTCCCTTCGAAGTAATCTTCTCCGGCTGCAATGCACTTGTACCGTTTCAACAACTTCTGGAAGGCTCCATGGAAGTCCTCTTGTGTGAGTGTGTCAATGACCTTCGTCACAGCCTCTTTCATCTTCTCACTTGTCTCATAACGACAGTCTCCAAGTTTTTCCTTGAGCTTAGGGAATAACAGAAAGTCACAGAGAGCAAGGTCTGGACTATAGGGAGGGTGGGGAACTTTCTTGATGCCCATCTTGGTCAAATAGTCTGTGACAAGGATGAAGTTGTGGACTGGTGCATTATCCTGGTGGAAATGCCACTGACCTGATTTGAAGAGTGCTGGCCTCTTCCCAAGGAATCTCTTCCTGAACCCCCTTAAAACCTCAACATAGTATTCCCTGTTGACTGTCTGTCCAGTGGAAACCCAGTGCATGTAGATCATGCCAGTGCAGTCAAAAAAAGGCATAATCAAAAGTTTGTGGGTGGATTTGCTCTGTTTAGCCTTTTTGGCTCTGGGAGAGCCGGCATGTTTCCACTGGAAACTCTGTCTCCAGCCTTTATCGCAGGTCACCAGAGCATCTGGATCTGAATTGATCAGCTCGACCATCTCCCTGCTGTCATGACAACGTCTTTCTTTCTGATCTTCTCTGAGCACCCTTTGGACAAACATCGCGCAAATCTTCCGCATCTTCAATTTCTCGCGAATAATTGTGTGTACAGTTCCCACACTGACATCAAACTGTGCACGTATTGTCTCTATAGACATACGACGGTCCTTATCCATGTAATTCTTTATTTGGTCAATCAACTCTGGCGTTCTGATTTCCTTACTCCTCCCACACCTCTCATCATCCCTCACAGACTCCCTGCCTTCCTTGAATCTCTCATGCCACTCAAAAACTGATGCTCGATTCATGCAAGATGGACCAAAAGGAGTCTGAAGCATTCTATACGTTTCCGTAGAATTTTTTCTAAGTTGAAAACAGAATTTTATTGCATATCGTTCTTCTAAAGTGTCCTCACGTCCAGATTGCATATTTGAAATTCACCAGCTGTGACAATCAGGCTTTAGTAGGGTGTATTCTAATTGCTGCTGTAGCTGTTCATTTGCACCGGAAAGCATAAAAATTCGTCAGTCATCTCATAAAATGTATAGCAATAGCATACTGAACTTTCAAGAGTCTATGACAATTTTAAATCCCTGTACAAAAAAGTCTGGAAACTTATTGAATGCACCACGTATCTATGTATCTATATATATGTATGTATTTATATATGTACCATATCATTTAAGTCAGCGAATATACTTAAAAGGAATAATCCGAGAAGTTTCTCATATTATGGGTATTTAATATATATTGTGAAATATATAAAAAACAATTCACATATTGAGCCAAAATATTGATGTCAAGAAAAATAATGTAACTGATTCCACAGCTAGAGATTTGAACCGAAAACCGAATTTTTATTAGCTGTTCAACATCGGGGGATATATTTCCTCTTCAGTTATTTTTGGCGAAATTATAATATACATATAACATGGTAATGTTTGTGACCCTGTGTATCATGCAATCAGCAATTGTCGGACAGAATGAAGGTCTTTCAATGAAAACCGTTTAAATGGTTAATTTTTGTCCAAAAAGAGGGAATTATTTGTGTCAATGTCTGAGCTTGTGTGCTTTTGAATGTTAGTATGTTTGTGTACATGCTGTTGCTTGCGCGTAATATATATGCCTATGTTTTTGTATATAATGATATGCATCTTTGCATATCCATGCATATTTCTGTTATCTATTGGTGGGAATGAGTGGGACAAAAAAGGGGAGGGTGAGAAGAGGAGGGAGGGCGAGGCAGGAGGAAATTGATTGTTACAAGAGAGTTTCTCTTTCTTTCTAACTTTATAGTAGCAAAAATTTTATTTTGATTTGAATATGAAATGTCTGTTTTGTTGGGAATTTTGTTGAGTAATGATCATTAAAATTAAAATCATCATCACGTTATTTTTTTTAATGTGGTACGGTATTTAGGGGCAGGTAATAAAAATGATAGATTTTGGGTGTAATTTGCAATAATATATATATATATATATATTTATATATATACAATAACAACAAAAATAATTATATTAAAATCAAAATATTAAAATAATAATAATAACAGTTATGTCCATACTTTTTTTCGATAATACTTATTGGTGTTTATAATGCAATAATATCAAACAATAGTGCTGACCATTATTGACAATACTAGAATATTATTTTGATTTACTGGCAATACTTGCGGATGTTCATAATGTGATAATGTGAGGAAAATTTTACTTATGGTCGGTGGTTCTGTTGTATAATTAGTGTGGTGTTGTTAATTGCTGATGGAGGGTGTAGCAATAAGAAAATTGTTGAAAAACAAGTGGGATAGGGTGAAAGGTCAAGGAGGAAGCTTTAGTAAGTAATGTTTACATACATCGCAGAAATATATGTAAATATGAAAGTCATAGTGGTGCTTTAAAATGAGGCGTAAAGATTTAGTTTATGCTTTGATTAGGTGTTTGAGTCGAATTGGGATAGGAGAGGTTTGTTTTCGTGTCGACATTTTGAGATTATCTCGGATTTGTACTTTAAGAGTGTATATTTTGATGGGTGGGTGATTATCGCAACTTTTTCATGGAGGCAAAATAAGCATCTTCTTGATATTTTGTTGGCGAGGGGGAATTTCATAACTTTCCAAGTTATGTTTGGTGTAATATTCTTGTCTTTTAGTATGCTGATAGTTGTATTGTTTGATTGTTTTTTAAATTTCAGAACAGGAGTTTGTGGGCGTACATTCTTTGTTTGAAGGTTCTCTCCGTTTTGTTTGAAGGTTCTCTCCGTTTTGTTGAGTTGTTTCTCCTTACCATGTCCTTGTATACCACGTTTTTTAGGCAGTTTACTTGTAGCAGACATGTTAATTTGTCTCTACAGTTGCACTGGTTGTTAGATTTTGTTGTGTTGTATGTGTTTTCCGCTTTTTTGTGTTTTTTTAATAATTTGGTTCATGTTTTTTGTGCAGCTGTAGCTGATTTTTAAGTTGTTTTTGTTGAAATTTTTGGCCAAGGCGCTGTGGTTAGGGAAGTGTTTTTTATTAGTTTTATGAAATCTTTGCTAATATTATTCTTACGTTTTTGCTATAGGGTGGGTTGAATCAGATTATATTTCTTTTTCTGTTTGTTTTTGGTGGTGTGTATTTTATTTATTGTCTGTATCTACTTTTTTTTAGTTCGTTGTTGTATTTGTTCTTTTTGCTGTAGAATATATAAATAAATTAATATATACATATAATGTACTTTGAAGAAAGGTAAAACGAAAGATAGATATATATTTGGTGGTTTGTTTATTTTCCAATGCGTTTCGACTCCGATGTTTCGTCTGAATACAAAAATATTTTATCAAAATTATTATGATAGATAAATATTTTGATTCAGTTCGAAATCTTCATCAGCGCTTGTCGATGTTGGTATGTGATAAAATGTAATAATACTGGTTGATATGTTCAAATTACGTTATGTCATGGTATGTAATTAAAAAAAAAAAGTAATTGGTTTTAGAAACGGATTTGTGACGTTTTATTGATTTAAATGTTTAAAACAACTACTCTTTAATGTGAATTCGAATTCTTTTTGTGTTATTTTTTTATAGACGGTGGTATTTCGAAAACAAAAAACGTTGTCGTCATGGTATTGTGTTGTGTTATGCTATAGAACATGCTTAAGTTATTCTTTCTAAAACCACAAAATGGCATTTACTTTTTAAAAACTCTATCCGGTATTTTTGCATTTTTTCACATGACAACATATATATCCTGATGAAGACTTCCAACTAAATAAAAAAATTATCTATCATAAGAAATTCTCACAAAAATAATTATGATAAATTATTTGTGAATTCAGACAAAAATTTGAAGTCGAAACGCGTTGGCAAATAAACAAACCATCAAACGTATATATTGATTCCGTTCAACTTTTTTTCTACGTATATTCCGTCAAATTCAACTCACCTTTTCTCACATATGTATATCATACTTAAAAATTTTTCTATCCTGTCAACTTCGGTATTATTCTTTTTTATTTCTTATTAATACATAGATTTCCATTTCTGTTAGTCAAGTCTTTGATGAAATCTGATACGCCTGACGAAGGTTGTTGCCTCCCCCTGTCTACTTAGCCATCACCCAGATGTTTAAAAAAATGAATCATATTCACTGCCAATAATCCCTACTGTCACCACTCAGATATATATCACTATTCTTCCTTTTCTTTCTTTTATGTCTCTCCTTCGTATGACGCCTCCATCACTTTATTATCTATTTCCTCCTATGCTAATTTCTTGGGGAAAAATACATTCTGATGATGTATTTTTGAAATGAAGACGAAATATTATTGAATCTGTTGCCTGTGTTTCGGTTTATACACTTTTTCACTTATTTTTTTCTCATCTTGTCGGATTTACCGAATCTACCATTTCTCCATATATATATATAAGTATTTAAAAGAGCACAATCTAAAAGAGTGTTGTGATGGCTAATTTCTAATTTCAGATTTGAATTCCCACGTCCGAATAAAATGAAGAAATTTTCTTTAGTAATAGACCAAAAGTATTTTTTTTTGTTTTTCAGTGTAATATCAAACAACAAAGGTTCCTTTTAATTCGTGAAATGCTGCACAGTGATTCAGGAAACTCAACTGGCAAAATAGCTTCTTCCAAAAAGGTAAATTTGATAGACAGGATTCTTTATTTCCTTGGAGATTGTTCTGAAAATATGTGAAATATGCAAAGAGACTCTGAAAATGTTGAATATATATATATATATATATATATATATATATACAATGCCAGTGTTTGTATGACTCGAAAGATTTTAAGTCAAATTAAAAAGCTGATTTTCGAGGTAAGCTGCTTTTTTTGTCTTGGAAAACTTACATAACTTTCTTTCTATCAATGTTTTCCTATTCTTTTTATTGCTAACACTAAAAAATCTCTCCACTGTGTATATATATGTCTGTGCAAAGAAAAAGGTAAAACTGAAGAAAGATATATGTTTAATGGTTTGTTTATTTGACTACGCATTTCGACTTGAATGTTTTGTCTGAATATCAAAATATTTTATCAAAATTGTTTTTGTGAGAAATACTTATGAATATTTTTTTTAAATTCAGTTGGAAGTCTTCATATTTTTGTATTCGGACAAAACATTGAAGTCGAAAAGCGTTGGGAAATAAAGAAACCATCATATATACTTTTATTCTGTTTTACATTTTTCTACGCACATTCTGTTGGATTCAAATTAATTTCTCTCTCTCATATATATATATATATATATATAATAAATTAAAAATTTCTGTAAATTTTTTTTTCTGTAAAAAAATTTCTGTAAATTTGTCGTAATTTCTTCATCTCATCTCTTTTTCCGGTTATTTGCACCCAGGCTTAGCAATGCAACATAATCTTCGTTAAAATTGCTAATCAAAGTTTAAAACCACATTGTGATCTTCAGACAATTAGATATGATTGCTAATGATAACAATTCTCTAACCATCTAACTTTGAACCGTACTCGACTAAGATTAGTAAATATCCCTTGATAATCCCGGGTAGGTGAGAGAAAAGCAACATCTTTCTCGTTGAATATCGTTTTTTGGAAGAAACATCCCAACTAAATTCTAACTTCAGATTAAAAATTCAATTAAGAAATAAAGGATTTACTTTGGCTGTAGACGAAAATTTTTTTTTAGTGTTATTTATTTTATTAATGCTATTTGAACGGGGTTTTGGTATTTAACATTTTAGTAGGTATCAGGTAAACAAATAATTTTTTCTTCATTTCTTAACTGAATTCGAGCCCCGAAATTCAAATATGAAACCAAAGTTTAGCCATTACGTAACAGTTTTAATTCTTTTTGTTTTTCAGTGTTATTCAAACGTGTATGTATTCGCCTATTTCAAATAATCAAATGTTTACTCCTATTCATTTCAATTTTCTGTTCACAGTTAACTTGTCAAGAAAAAAAATCTGGACACAGTATCCAGAGATTTGGTATGACGAAAGTTTTGTGATGACAAAATTTATGCCGAAGTTTTCTCTTTATTTAACTCTTTTGGAGGCAGATATTTATAAAAAAAACATCTTTGTTGAGTGAGGAAATTATTTACAGAAATTTGGAAAATACAGTGTATGTCCAAATAATTCAAGAAATTATTTATAAAAAAATTAACAAAAAATAATAATTTAATTAGAAACTGTGTATAACAGTGGTAAAAACCAATTCAGAGTGCATATATATATATATATATATATATATATATATATATATATATATATATAACCGGCAAATGGTCTAGTGCTCATCTCTTCCATTTGTTATGATAATTGTTCAACCTGCCGGTGACCACGTGTTGTCATCTTTGTTCTTATTCGTTGATTTTAATTCTCTCCTGTTGTTCTAAATTCTCTGCTGGGATGATGATAACAACTTAACCACGCTTTCATTACTTTTATTCCCATCTCCTATCCGACGAAACCAAGAATTGGGTTTGTTGTTTCTTTAAAGGCATATCAACCTTTTCGGATTATTAAATTTCAAACTACTTTTTGTAAAAGAACAGCATTTATAATAATATATAACCTAATGCTGTTTGAATAAGAGACTTCATGTGTTTCCCAAAAGTATTCGTGTGAAACTGAACGTACTAGCGAGACTAGAGTTCAAACTCGCTCAGTTCAAAGCTGCAGTCTAACACTTCATCCATTACACCATATTAGAGAAAGCCATATAAGTAAAGATGGAGCATTTCAACCAGTTAGGTCGAGATTTTTCTATTAGATGACAAACTTATTCTTAGCTTTTAGGATAGTTTTGGTCACCAGGTTGAAACTATCCAATAAATCTTAGATTAACTTCGGGTTCAATTGCTCTCAATCCTACTGATTGACCACGAAATTTTTTTCCACACTTTTAATGGCTCCGGATTTAATTTGAATTCTATAATACGTATTAATAACATATTTTCATAATCCATTATGTAGCAATAGTGCAAAACATTTATACAATCCTACACCACAGAATTGACATCCTAGCGTTATTATTGAAATGGTCATCAAGCATCCAATAGAAAAATGCCACAAACGAAAAAAATCACAGTCAGCCTGTAAAAGAGTTAAATGTGCATCTATAGCAAACACGTTAGCCTTAGAAACCCTACATTTATTTCTTTTATTACCACGTTCACGCGAACGAAAGACATTTTTTTATTTGTGTTGTAAATAGAATTATTTGCTTGCATATATAACCACCCGTTAGAGATTAGATATATGTATTATTTTTGATTTTCAATTATCTTAAGGGTTGTTTTTTTTCTACCATCATTACCATTAATTTAATACTTAAAATTCCAGCCTACTTTATTTAGTTTTTAAAGAAAAGAAAAAAGAAGCCAACCACATTGCTCGCTTAATTAGGATTGTTCAGATTTTCCTTATTTTTAGCAGCCTTCCATTCTGCCAGTGTGATTTTCCCCCATTTTAACTGAAGGAACGACAACGCTGACTAACCTTTATTGTAATTAGGAAAGAAATTTTGATTCACCTTAAAAATTTGACAGGCGAACAAACCCGATAATTAAATGGCTTTGTAATGTCTCCTTCTTAATTTTTTTCAAGGTTTTAATTTTTTTTTCTTAACATCTGATTAATTTCAAACTGATAGCAGTTTTTCGTCAGCTTTTGGAAAGCCGCTAATGCGAGCTAGCTCAAGGAAATCTTTGAAAAAAAATTCCGTTTTTCTATTTCCGTTCTCCACTTGAGTAACTCACTTTAAAAATATTGTGAGACTTCATTTGTGCCTATTTATCTCTTGTTCGCAAATTTTATAATTCCACATTAACTACTATCCTAAGGTTAGATTGTTAGCAAGCAGAAAACTCATCAGATACGCCGCTCTTGATTATGCGCCTGCCGTAGAACGATTCTGACGCAACATAGTCTTGGACGAACTGTTTGCATTTCATATAGTGTTAATACTCTCGGGGAAAGTGTAAATATAAGTATTCTCCCTCTAGCTATGAATAAATAGATGCGGCTGTTTAACGATGAGAGGAAACCATGCTCGGAGAAGGAAAATTCTGAATTCAAACCCCTTAACCTTAGCTTAAAAATACTTTTGTGACGTCTTCTGCTCGTGAAAAGTGGTTTCATAAACACACACACACACACACACACACATATATATATATATATATATATATATATATATATATATATATATATATATATATAATTCCTTGAACGTGTTTTCAAATATTAACAGGCCCTACCGACTTACGTTTCTTGCTAGATTATTCATTACCTTGAGGCATGATTTTATACTTACCGTCATCCTTTATGCATATGTACTCTTCTTAGTGCTCCAAAAATATTCAAAAAATTCTTTGCGCAAGATAAGGGTATTATTGATGAACTGATATTGCCGTCTCATATTCTGATCCCCCTAAACGATTGGGCATATGTTAAATGCATTTGTAAACTACTGTTTCTCTTTTACTGCAACTTTTGCATAAAAAAGTCACGGCTTTCAGGAGGCCTACTTTTAAAGTTGTCACTACAACGATTGAGAGTTATAGAATTAAAACATCTCGAAGGAAATGTATTCTTTGGTTTGGTGGTGTTATATGGCATATCAACTCTTGCGGGTTATTTAATACAAAATCATGTTAATACGTACATTATATATGATTTGCAAGGTAATTGTCAATGGGCAATTTTTAAATGAGTTAGAGATGATTTGTTTGCCTACAGCTAAATGGATTCATTGTTATTCAGCATTTGTAATTTTATCAAGTATTCCTATCTAATCGTAATAACTTGAACGCAGCGGTATGGTTTCAAATAACAACAGCAATAATAAAAATCTCTAGTAAAAGATCGAACAGTTCTATTTGATCAATATATAGGATCCTAAAAAGTAATTCTCTTTTATTCAGAGAGGACTTGTGATTAATGGTAATAAAGGTTACTCCACATTCCCTAAAACCCTAAGACTAAAGTCTCACCATAAGATGCAGTTTAGTGTCATACTAATAATAATGGTTTCAAGTATTGCTATCTAATACAAATAATTCTATTTAACATTATTTATTATTTTGTATAGTTATCTAAAATCAATGATATAATTTTAATGGTCCCAATTATAGTAAATGATTAAATAGTTCTATTTGATTCATAGATAGGACGATATCTTGCACTACCAATCCGAGTCGGAGTGGACCTGGGAGTAATTACAATGAAGAGGTACTTCACATTCTCCCCAGCTCCAGGACTGAAGTCATAATCAAGACACTCGTTGAGTATCTTACGCTTATTTAAAGGTGAAGTGGGCATATTCTTTAGCCCAGCCGACGGGGTTGATATTGTTAGGAAATATATATATATATATATATATATATATATATATATATATATATTGTCATCCACAGACAGACTGTTTCGTTCTATCAGAACGCTCGAAGGTGGGATCGAAACCCGTCCAACTTTACGTTAGACTGTGAATCAGACCTCTCGGCCACCACGCGGACCACGCTAAGGGAATTTTAAGGTATTTATTTTAGCAACAGCAGCAGCAGCCTTTGTTTACATTTTTTATACCCTATCGGCTACCAGAGAGCTCGATTCTTTCGAAGAGCTTTGCATTACGCGAGCGGCGGCCAACAATTCCTTCGCCAGAGTGCTCAACCCCCACATATATATATATGAAAATAAAAATGTCCGTAAATGGTTTCAATTTCTTTAAAATTTATTACTCCGTATATTTATCCATGTATTTGTCTATTCTCTTATTTTTTCAATGTCACCTTTTCCTATGTCAAGTATATATATATATATCAGTGGCGACTCTAACCTATTTTTGCTACTCCCCCGCCCTCTGTCAACTTCAGTTCCCAACCCGTGGTCCTTGGACCCAAAGTAAGTCATCATAGTTGCTATTGCGTGATTCTCCATTGTATAGCACAGATTGACAAACGTACCTTGCATGGTGTTTTTTTGTAAACAATCAAGATACTATATAATTTGTAGTCCTGTTAATACAGTAGATAAGATTTTTTTTTCCTTTCAAAAGTATAGAAGAAAAAAGATGTTCATTACTATGACGAGAAAAAAATGTCTATTAGAATAAATAAACTGATGACAATATACACAGACACAGTTAGTAGTTTCAGTTTCGCTTAAAATAAAGATTATTTGTTGAAAATGTATTCAAATAAACACATTTTAGTTACAGAATGTAATATATGCAACATTTATTAAAGAAATAGAGATCTTTTAGTGAAAAAACGAATTAAAACACGCTGTTTAACCAATATTTACTATAGCGATGATGATGAAGTCGGGACGGCTATAATCTGCTATCCCCCACTCTCTCTCTCTCTCTCTCTCTCTCTCGGTCCCTCTCCCTCTTCCCAAGACAGCTGTCAGCAGTCAGCAGTCAGAATGTGCTAAAATTTTTGAGCACGATGTTTGGGTTGCTCTTGCTATTGGCTACAGCCAAAAGTGGATTTCTCTAACATTACTGTTATTATAAGGGTCTAGTGCTCGGCACGGATTTGTGCGTGTTCAACATTATAGCCGATTTTATGGGATGTTTAATGAATCTGACGGTGGTCGGACAAAGACCATCCGTTCAAAACAGCATCGTTGTATTATTCCCAGATATATTTATGAACTTTTGGCTACTTAGTTATCGAAACTTGAATAGATACGTAATTTAACTGAGATCAGACTAAGTATGTTTGCTTGAAATTAATGGATGATTTTTAATCCATTTTGAATAACATTGACCGAGTTATTGGTCGTGCCGGGCACGAGTAGCGCTAGACCCGTCTCCGCCCCTGATATATATATTTATTACCGGCTCATTAGCCTAGTGGGTAGAGTGTTCGTGTTCGACAATGGTCCGGGAGACCTGGGTTCAATACCAGGTCGGGTCATACCAAAGACTTTAAAAATGGTTCTTGATACCTCCTAGCTTAACTCTCAGCAATATAAGGTACGTATCAAGAGTAAAGTGGAGCAATCCAGGGAAAAGTATAGCGCCCTCCCCAACACCTCGGTGTAGTAGCTATTGAAAAGAGAGCCTTCTGATCACCCTCGACTACAGTCGCCACTTTTACTTACTTATACACACACACACACACACACGCATATATATATATATATATATATATATATATATATATATATATATATATATATATATATATTCTTTGTAGGTTGTGTCTGACATGATGTATTGCATACTATTATGTTCACGTTTGGATAAATAATCCTAAGAAAGCTTGAACCCTCTCATCCCCTAGAAATGTGGCAAATGGTATCACTAATTTTCTTCAACGGGGATGGTCTTGGCAACACGTAACCCCCGAAGGCTGATTATTCTTTTTTGATCGAAAACTGTATATATAAAGTAAAAAAAGTAAATTCAAACAAAAATAATTTTTCATGATTCAGAAAAGTACTCAAATATATGTCAGTAGAGCAAGATAGAACCTTAGATAAATAAATATATACTCACGTACACCTTACAGTCTAATTACTCTTAATTTCTTGTGTATCTACAAGTCTTAACAGACAACATTATATATTCTATAGGTAAATGTATTTTTCTGGTAAAAATACAATCATCTGATAGGATACATAATGTTATCAGATGAGACACGTAAAAATAAATGAAACTAACAGTAATGATACTCTCATAAGAAGGTCAGTAGACATTTGTTTACTTCGTCACGTGGATCAATCTGACATCAACGTACAAAGTGCATATTAAACTTCGTGGCGACATTTTGAAACTAATTCCGATATTTTATTCAAAAGATTCCTAATGATTCAGATAACGTATTATGTGATATTTTCCCTTTAAGCACAATATATATGCTTTTTTCCTTATTACAAGAATAGGCTCTTTTTTTGAATGGGACAATCACTCTTGTTTCTTTACCAAACTTTTCTCTTTATTCCCAGCGGTACTTAGTTAGGTCTCGTACAAATGTCACAGCGTTCATTCCCGAGAGAAAACTTTGTGGTTATTGAATCTTTCCTTCCACGAGTTGCACAGAAATAATATAGAAGTCAGCACCAACATTATGTGAAGCTTTATTATTTAAAAAACAATTTGGAACTGAAGTATATCATTACCAGTGATGTTATTTCTTTCACACCTCATTGATAGTATTACACATAAATAAATATAACCGACTAATCTTTATACAAAGTTTAACTTTCTTCTAAACCAAATATACCAAAATTTTATTATTTCTAAATTAATATTATCAAAAAAAATCGGATCGCAATAGGCAATATTTACTACCAAACTCAAGATGATTGAAACTCTATAACAAGAACTAAAATTACAACCCTTCTATGATTAAAAATCAAATTGAATAAGTTTACTGAGCTTCAATACTGTAGGGTTTAGCAATAAATAGAAGCTAAAAGTACCCGTTTTGATTGTTTGATATTCGGCTATGAATAACAAAACCATGGTAAAAAAATTAGAATTTTAGAAGAATATTCAAGTTGTGCTACTTTATGGGAGATAGTCACACACATACATACATACATACATACATACATACATACATACATACATACATACATACATACATACATATATATATGTGTGTGTGTGTGTGTGTATAGATGTATATAGACGTATATTTATGTGAATATATATAGTTTATATATGCATAAGCATACGTAGGTACATGTATTTTTGTGTACGTATATGTACATAAGTATGTATACATATATTCATGTATATATATATATATATATATGACACACACACACACACACACATATATATATATATATATATATATATATATATATATATATATATATATATATATATATATATATATAAGTATCTATCTATCTATCAATAGGCTGTCCGAATTTAATATGCAAGTAAAATAAAACTCAATGAATTAATATTTTTCAAATTTAAGCTCATTAATTTCCATCCCTAGTAAAATAACCACGGAAAAGTTCTGTCATTTGTAACGCTTAGTTTTTGAGATATTTAGATTTTCCGAAAATGGACTGACTGAAGATAATATGCTGATTAAATTATTGGCTTAAGACCTCTGAAATCTAATAAAAAAACTTAGTTTTTTTCTTTTTCTCCGTTATATGTGTAGAAACATGAGCAAAGTGAAGGATCAAACAACTGCTGAAAAACAGAAAATAATAAAGTTAGAGATGAAAGTAGTTTTCACTTTCGAGTAATCATAGATGCTTTGCAGAGATCATTGAACGATAAAGAATACTGTTGTAAATATTTCTAAGTTTAGAACTGAAACGAAAGGAAAAGGCTTTCATAACTTGCTTTTTTGCCATGAAGGAAAGCTAAAGCAAGTTATAGCTAAAAAATCACTTTGGATCAGCGCTGAGATCTTTGAAAAGGCTGAAATTGAAGGAGCCAAGAAGTAAAAAAGGTGTGAATTTGGATCTGTAAAGAAAATTGGCAAAACTATTACTAAAGCAACTATTTTAAAGCGTTAAAATTAGTTCAAGAAATATATAAAAATTGACATTCCTCGAGTAAAATTTATAGATTAATCTCGAGCAACATATGATAAACTTAATGGATTGACAAAAGGATAGGTTTTATCCAATTCAGACATACCTGTAGTTAGAAGAAGACAATTGAAGGCGGTGACGTCATAATATCGGCTGGAATTGTCGACTAAACAATCATTGGATCATCTAAATTCTATAATATAATTAAACCTAACAGTCCTGACTTTTATAATTTTATATACAATACTTTCTTTACACGGCATGAGTCCCGATCTTGGAGTTTAAAATAGGAGTGTGTATTTATATATATACGACAATGCTCCTTCACATGTATCTACGAGAACCATTGAATTTTTGGGCATAGAAAAAATTACACAACAGAAGATAATGGAATGGTCATCATCAAGTCCGGATCTGAATCTGACCTGAAATTCATGGACAATTGTGAAGATGAAATTATATTATGGTGGCAAACAGTATAAAAGCTAAACAGACTTATAGGAAGTAATTAAAGCTACCATGTTAAAAAGAGAAACTGCGGAAGTAATAACATCACAAAATTAACGGAAAATAGATTACGAGTTGTTATTGAGAAGAAGGTCATTATATTAGAATGTGAAAGATTCAAAGATTTATCAGATGTGTTTTTTGTTTAGTCTATTATAGTTGCTAATCAATTTTTCCTGAATTCATTGCATTTTTAAAAGTAAAATGTGATTATTTGGTTTTGACAGAAAACTTCAAATTGCGTTTTTTCTTTAAAAAAATGCATCGAAATAACTTCAATAAAACATAATGATTTACCTAAAATTTTAACTAGGGCTTTCATTTGACATCTAAATTGATTGTTTAAAATTTGACAATTTTTTCCAAAACAAATTTGATTTCTTGAAGTTTATGTGATTGGCTTAATAACTTCAGACTATATATATATATATGTGTGTGTGTGTGTGTGTGTGTGTGTGTGTGGAGAAAATTAAAATACAAAGTAATGCAAAAGTGATGAAGGAAAGTTAGCATTAACACGTTTCAGTTTTAATGAGCCTTCATCAGGATTTGAGGTAGTCAACCAAGTGTTGATATAATGACGATAGATGTTTAATAAAATACAATAACAGAAGAAAAGAAAATCTATACAAAGGAAGATCATATAACCGTTCGATCATTCAATCAGCGTTTATCAAACATCCACCGTTGTTATATCAACACCTGTCTTACAATCCTAAAGAACTGATGAAGGTTCATTAAAACCGAAACACTTAACGTTGACGTTCCTTCGTGATATATGTTTATGTAATTTTATGTATAAATGTATATATATACAATAAAATATATATGTGTTTATATATGCACGTATATAAGTATGTACATGTATATTTAAGCGCAAATATGTTGGTATATATATATATATATATATATATATATATATATATATATATATATATATACACATAAACATATGTATGTATATATGAATCTAAGGTTATAATATATATATATATATATATATATAATGTGTGTATATGTTTGTATAAATATAGGTGAATGTAAGATGATTCCTTTCAGTTAATCAGCTCTGTATTTTCATTCCTGCATACAGCCTAATCTAAATGAGAGTAATATCTCACACTGACAAAAATCAAAGAAACAATACACTGGCAAAGGCAGTAACAGTAGCAGATATCCTTAAATTGTATTTGTAATCTGTATGTTGCACAGCGCTAGGCATTGTCTATAGTGCAATTAACCACCAAATTACACCCGTTCCCGCCAATGTCTGCACTTACAGTGCTAGGTCAAACAAAGAGATAGTTGACAAAAAGTAGCTAATGAGAAAGCCTAACGGCACCATCTCAAACACAACTTCAGAATGACACGAGGGAAAACACTTGACTGTATTTGCAAGTTCAGCTTAGCGATTACGTCATTGAACAACTGGGAAAAAGTTAAAAAAGAAATTATGATAATAATAAAAGGAAAAAGAAAACAAAATTCCCCTCACAAAAAATGTTATCATTATCATAAAAACAAAATCGAAGCAAAAATGGCGCTCAAGACGTAATTCCAACATATTTAAAACACTGTTTCTGTGTTCGTTTTCTGTCTTGTTTGATGCGAAATCATAATCTATCGTAAATGTACATAGAAAAGATAATTAAAAAACAACAACATCCCCCACAAAATAATAAAAAACATGATTCGAAGTTAGTTGGTCTGTTGGTTGGCGTTTTCTGGTATATCAAAGCTGCAACCTATGGTGTTATATCAGGGCACCTCACTAAGAGGGGTTTTACCACCTCTGCATTGATACAATCACCGTATTTCACACCCCCAACCGATAGGGCAGTTACGAATGACTAAGTCTCATGTACTTATACCTTCTAAAGTACGTACTCATTTTCATCGATCTCCGGGTGTAAGGATTTTTACAGTTTTGATTCAGCAAAGCTTGAAATTTTCAAAGTTTAATTTTTTTAGTGAGTGACGACACATGGACAGTTATCAGCATTAAGGAATTTAGTGTTAGAAGTTATTTTTCAGTCTAAATTACCATTTGGTACCGGGCAATAAGTAATTCCTATTTACCTCATGTGACCAACTCTTTTAGTGAAAAAAATAATGAAAACCTTTTGCTTTTTAAATCAATAAAATAAAACTGTCGAAAGAATGTTAATGCAGCACGAAAGAAATGACATTAAATTATTTCTTGAATAAATGCCTTTCGTTCTTCAAATAATTTATAATGATGGTGTTTTTTTTTGTTATAAAATGAAAGTAACAATGACCAAATCAATAAAAAAAAAATAAAAATTATAATATTCTTAACCTGATTAAATGGCTTCAAATTCATGAAATTTAGACCAAAGATTGACAATAGACCGTTTACAAAAACTAAATAAATATTGAAATGAGATTTGTCTGTTTTTGGTTCTATTTTTATAAAGATTGAAGATTGAAATTCTTTGATGCGCGCTTAGTGTAACCGTTATCATTGTCAAAAATAAAATCAGCGACCAGGGATCAAGTTGTACATGGAATTGCTTCTGTTTTACTTTACCCTAAAGCCTTAGGGAAAGGCATAAATTTGTTATATTTTGACCTTTTGACCCGGCCTAAAATGCCATTCCAAGGTGATGCACCGGAAGGAGGTAACACATTCTAATGGCAATGAGAGGAAATCGCGGAGGCGGAAATTGGCTGATGAAATGGGACGAGCTAAAAAAATTCCCATGGTACACTCATAGACTGATGCACCGGAAGAGAGTGACCTGTGAACTGCATGACAGTTATTTCCGCTTGATGACGATTAAACATTCGATTTCAGCGATCGAGTGGGCGTTGAACTTTTATATAACGCAGTCAAGACGGAAGTCAAGGGCAGTACAGTTGGAGACGGAGTTATAGACGAGAAGTGGTAGGGAAAGCCACACCCGGCCGAGGGGGCCCTCGGGAACTCCGATGGCGTTTTGGGACAAGATAATTGCTGATAAGATGCAGTAAAGAAAGCCATCAGCCAGCAGAGTGGGCCCAGGGCCTCTGATTGAGCATCTGGAGAACGAGAAAGATACAACGTTGACGGCCATAGGAGTGGGGGTCAAAATATTACAGATTATGTTCGGTCACCAGCTCCCTCTCACACGCAAACCTTGAGTAACCCTTTTCGAACGCTTACAAATAAAGTGAGAGGTATATATATTTATAAAGAAGTCTTCCTGCGTCCGTCTTTATCGTTGCGTCGTTGTGATTCATTCTGCATGAATCTGCATATGACCATATAACAAATTTATCTCTTATTCTTAACCCCAAGAAGTGCACCAAACTGGCATTCTTAGTTTTGGTAATGAAACTCAAGTAGGAGAAAAAAATCTGAATTAAATACTGAATTTTATTATTGTCTTTCTCAAAATTTGAAATTATAAAAGAATTTATCGAGTTGGTACTTTTTTTTATTACACCTATAACTGCAACTTCATTTTCTGTCAATATATATATATATATACTTAAGTGAGTCTGATATCTTGACGTCAGTCACTCTCGCCTCCCGGCCTTCTTGAGTTACTTTAAATTCAAGCTAGCGATCCTTCACTGAAAAACTGATCTTGAGTCGCATGCTACTCGTGGTGGAGGGGTTGGGCAAATACAAACACTTAAATTCTATCAATTCAACATGGCCTTCGAAGCTTTTTGCAATTCATTAGCACCTCGTCTTATGATTAAATAATGAGAAATTCTGTTGATATATTAACACATGGCATGTTTACTTCGAAAGGTTTCGAATAATGTCACTTTTTATCATAGAATTCCTCAATACTTTATATTCATCAAAGTTGTGTGACTATTGAATACATATAAACTCAGATTGTATTTCATTAAGAACTAGAATAGTATTGATATTATTATCAAGTGTGCAAATAGGTAAATGAGTTTTTTTTTATTGCTAATGTAAACGTAAAGTTCACCTGTCGTTCAAATAGTCTTTTATTTATTGTTATCTCTTTATTCATGCAGTAAAGAATAGAAAATCTGTTGTTGACGAGGCATTGAAGAACAATAAAAAGAACTGAAAATATAATAATAAAAACAAATGATTAGACAGTGACAGGGACATTATGGAATTGAAGATCATAGGAACTGACAGTTGTACCAATAATCGTTGGATTACAAGGGGCGTGTACAGTTTCCCCTCTCAGGGCAAGGAAACTAAAAAGAATCAGAAGGAGGGTCTTTCCAAGTCAAAATGGTAATAATAAAATACTAAGAATTTCAGGTTTCCCATCATTTTATACCTCTAAGGATTTAAGTGTTGCTTATGACGATAGAAATATCGATGAGAGTCGAATTCATATTATACGAAAGTAATAATGAGAGGGAGAGAAAGGCAAGGGACTAATAGGGTTGGTTAACTTATGGTGATGTTTATCCTCATCAGGAACGTACTGATGATAAACTTACTGATCCTACCAGTTCGATTTCTTCTTCCGATCAGCCTGTCGGAAAGGATTAGAATACGGTTACGATATCTACTTCAGAAGGGTGTGATCCCACTCATAACAGGTCTCCTTGAGTTGAAACTAAACTGCATCAGGTCGATAGGCTTCAGTTCTGGAGATCTTGGTAGTATGGAGTACCACTTCTTTGCCCTTGTTCCTAGGTTCAGTCTGACCCAGAGTGGTGGTACGTATTAGTCATATTTCTGAGTTAAATAGATTTGTTAGAAAAAGAATTGTATTGAATTTTACATAGATGTTAAACAATGTAACTGCAAGTAAGTTGTACTTGTTATTATTAAGTCACCTCGATTTTCCAGGACTCTTCACAGTATTCTGGCTGATCTCAATAATGAAGAAGTTTGATAGTCTCCGTGTGCGAATACCCACCTCTGCAGCTCGTTGCATAAGTTACTAAGCCCACATCGAGAACTTATGTGTGGCCGGATCGAGCGAGAGGCAGGTTCACAGGGAAAAGAACAAAAACACAACAACAACTTTGTGGTTAGAACGCCAAGGGAGGATGGAGAGCGTGTAACACTTTGTGGATAATTAGTTCTAGTTTGAGTTTCGGCTGGCAAAAGATTATCTTAACTAACTGGGTCCAGCTGGTAATGTCGCTGTTCGTTGTTTCTTTATTCCGGCCTTATCAACTTTCCTCGAACCCAAACTAAGTCTAACTGCTAGGACCCAAAACGCACCTGTATATATACAGAATGTTTCATTATTATTTCCGGCCAAGGGACACCCACGAATAAACCCATAACTTTTGGTGGCGAGGGCATTTCTCTCTTAAAAAACTGGACTTAAAAATATTTCCTAGCCAGGCTGTCTCCGATACAGGGACATTAAATTCGGACCCTTTTAAGTTTTTGACCTGTACCCAACCAGTACTTAACACTTATCCACACCCGTGGCCATATGTATAAACATTTTCTTATCTAGATTTCCTTAATCTAGTTAATGGGTTTTCCTAAAATTTGAAATTTGATACCCATGCCTAATCTAACTCATCTTGCCACATATATATGTGTGTGTGTATGTGTGTGTAGGTGTGTGTGTGTGTGCACGTGTCCGTGGACGTATATATATATACACACACACACGCACACATGTATGGGTGCACACACACACACACACGTATGTATACATGTATGTGCATATATCTAACTCATCGTGTCACATCCGCTCGTCTTCTTATTTCAAAGCCCTTCAGTCCCTTTATTAATCCTTTGATGTCTGTACCAAGAGCACTAATTACAATTAGTATAAACGTCAATATCATGTTCCACAGTTTTTTTCAATTCCCTAGTAAGGTCGAGGCATTTATCCTCCTTTTCACTTTCTTTTAATTTTACTTTGTGGTCGGCCCGGATATCAAAGTCTACAATTCTACAAGTTCTCATTCTTTTGTTGATTATTATAAGGTCTGGTCTTTTGGCCAAGATGAAGTGATCCGTTTGGATGTCAAAATTCAAGAGGAGTTTGTGTGTCTCATTCTCAACGACTGACGATGGGTTGTGCATATACCATTTGTTCATATGGTCTAATTTAAATTTCTTGCACAATTCCCAGTGGACCATTTTACCCACCCAGTTGTGTCTATTTTTACACTCCTTTTGTGCTAATTAGCTGCATTCCTTTATCATGTCATTGATGGTTTCGTCTCTATCACCACATAACCTACGTTTGTTGTTTTGTTTCATCTTATCTATTCTTTATTAATATTTTCTCCTTAGAGAGATTTCATACCAGCGTTAGCTGATAGTTTCTTATAGGAATTTGAGTGTCAGCAAGTCTCTTCAAGTTTCCAGGACTCTTCTCAGTATTCTGTCCTATCTTAATAATCCTGTAGTTTGGATTTTCTCCACTCGACGTCTTATTTTTAAGGCCTTCAGTCCTCGTAGCAATCCTTTGATGACAGTACCGAGAGCAACATTTACAATTCGTACAACGATCACTTTCATGTTCCATAGTTTTTTCAGTTGTCTAGGAAGTTCTAAGTACTTATCTCTCTTTTCCTTTTCTTTCAGTTTTACTTTGTGGTCAACTGGAATGGAAAAGTCCACTATCCGACAGGTTCTCCCTTGTTTTAATATCCCAAGGTCTGGTCGAGATGAAGGTATCCATTTGTATCTCAACGTCCCAGAAAGTTTTGTGTCTTATTTTCCAGGATGAATTCTAGGATTTGCATATACCATTTATTCGTATGGTCAAATTTAAACTTCTTGTACTATTTCCGGTGGATTATTGTCATTATTATTTACTCCTCGAGGGTTTTTCCACATCAGTTTTAGCTGATAGTTTTTCATTAGAGTTTGAGTGACAGTAACTCTCTTCAAGTCTCTAGGACTCTTCTCAATATTCTAAAAGTTCTCAATAATGCTGTTGTTTGGATGGTCTCCACTCGTCCCCTAACGTCTAAGTTCCAGTCCCTTTAATAATCCTTTAGTTACTGTACCAAAGGCACCAATCACGAGTGGTATAATCTTCACCTACATGTACCATAGTTTTTTCAATTACCTTGCTTGGTCGATGTATTTATCCTTCTTTTCACTTTCTTTCAGTTTTATTCTGTGGTCAGCCGGGACAACAAAGTCTACAATTTTAAAAGTTCTCTTTTTTTGTTGAGCATTATAAGGTCTGGTCATCTGGCCAAGATTACGTGATCCATTTATACGTCAACGTCCCATTGGAGTTTCTGTGTGTCATTATCTAGGACAGATGCTAATTTGTGCATATACCATTTGTTCGTATGGTCAAATTTCAATATCTTGCTCTTCTACCTGTTGATCACTTTGCCCACCCTGTCGTGTCTAGTCTTATACTCCTTCTGTGCTAATTTGCTGCATTCACTTTTTATGCGATTAATGATTTCATCTCTATCACCACATAACCTATATTTGTTATTTTGTTGTGTCTTATCTATTCTGGCTTTGATATGATTGGTTCTTATGGCGTTGTTTTATGCTGCTATTAGGAGAGATTCAGTCTCTCTCACTTAAGATTTCCTTTTCTTAGTCACATCCATATTTCTTCGTGAGAGATGTTGTTTATTGGTCGTTTAAACGTCCATAGAGTTGTTTTTCGTCCCCTTTTTGTTTCTAGTTATTGTCCTTCTGTTGGCCATCGTGTTTTCTGTATCTTTTTGATGGCTGTAATCAGTCCTCCTTCATGATTTTCTATGTAGTCTTCGAGTCGTTGTATCAAAGCGTCAGCGTTGTCTTCAATGCTGGCAAGTCCTGTTCCTCCCTCCTTTCTTGATACATATAGTCTGTCAACGTCGTCTCTAGGATCTAATGCCTTATGCATGGTCATTAGTTTTCTTGTTCTTTGGTCCATTTGCTAAAATTCTTCTCTGCTCCACTTCACAAAGGGTCCCGAATATCGAACGAGAGGTACAGCAAAGATATTTATTCCTTTGGTAAGATTTCTACAACATAGTTTTGTCTCGAGTAGTTTTCTAGTTCTCCTGAGATATTCTTTCTAATTTTTTTCTTTCATCTCCACTTTTTTGATGTTGTCAGACGCCAAGATGTCCAAGTGTTTGTATGGTTCCTTTTCACAGAGCTTTCTAATTATGTCATGATTTGGTAGTTCTATTCCGTCATTTGGATGTCGTTTCCGATTTTCAATTACTAGCATGGCGCGTTTTTCTCTGCCAAATTCCATCCCTATGTCCTGACTGCATATTCTCAATTGTTGTTGTTATTATTGTTATTATTATTACTCCTTTAGAGTTTTTCACATCAGCGTCAGCTGATGGTCTTTCAAAAGAGTTTGAGTGACAGTAAGTCTCAAGTTTCTTGGACTCTTCTCAGTATTCTGTCCGTCTTCAATAATGCGGTCGTTTGGATGGTCTCTACTCGTCTGCCAACTTTCAAGTCCTCCAGGCCCTTTAATAATCCTTTAGTTACTGTGCCAAAAGCACCAATCACAATAGGTACAATCGTCAGTTTCATGTTTCCCAGCTTTTTCAATTCTCTAGCTAGGTCGAGGTACTTATTCTTCTTTTCACATTCTTTCAGTTTTATTCTGTGGTAAGCAGGGACAGCATAGTCGACAATTTAGCAAATTCTCTGTTATTATTATTATTATTGTTATTATTTATGTTCGATACGAATACTTTAAACCATTTATCTGTATTCTCTTTTCTGTGTTTATTTTGTATGTGTTTTATTCATATGAAGAATAGAAACTTGAAGCTTTAATTGTTTAAAAAGTATTATTATTATTATTTTACGCCACGTGAATTTTTCTAATCAGTTTTAACGGGTATTTTATTAGTCTAAGTGACAACCAGTCTCACTAGGAATCTAGAACTCTTCTAAGTATTTTAATAGATTTAAATACTGCTTTGGTCTACGTTGTTTCGATTCTTCCTCTGATCCCCTATTTCGTCATCTTCTTTACAGGGATTTGGGGATCGTTCCAAGTGCCCCAACTCTAAATGGTATCATCGTCACCTATTTCACAGCTTTTCTTAGCAGTCTGGCAAGATCCAGGTATTTTTTTCTTTTTAGCTTTTCTCTTTCTTTCATTTTCATTCTGTGGTCTGATGGAACATCACAGTCCATTTGATGACGAATTCCTTGTTTTTTGCTAATCAGCAATAGCCCTGGTCTTCTTTTTTGGGTGACCTGTCTGTATTACAAAATCTCAGAGAATATTATTCGCATCATTTTCTTGGACATATTCCAGTTTGAGCATTTATTATTCGTCTGTATGTTCATCAGTTAAACATTTTCCAATAATCATGCAGAGTCTTGTATTCGTTTGTGCCAGTTGAAACCGTAAAATTGCTCGCAAATTAATGTTGATTGATAGGAGTTCTTGAAGCCATGTAACTATGCAAACAGATAATTATCTTAGTCAAAACAAAAACAAAAAGTAATTAAGAAAATAATTTCAATGAATCATAGAAAAATATAAATAGTTATGATTGTGATTAACATTTACAAATCAATAAAATCTAGCATTAAATGACCCATAAACCGTTGATATACCGTTAAACAGATAAACAAACCAAGCCGTTTATTTCTCTTTTCCTCGATTCCAATTATAAAAATTACCTCAACAGTCTTCCTAGTTTATCAATGGTATCTGTTTTTTCTTCCTTTTTTATCAGCAGTTTTTCTTACTTTATCAATGTTAGTATAATTAAATTATTATTTCACTAATCAAAAATTAACAAAATTACAACTAAAAATTTCCTTGCCGATATTTTTTACCATAGCTGTCGTCATGACTATCGTCGTCGCCGCCAACATCATTTTAATTTTTTTTTTTTTTTTTGTGAAATTGTTACTGCAGCTGCTTTTATTGTAATTGTTGTTGTTCGTGGTGGTGCTGCTGCTGTTGAAAAATCCGCGTTGCTCGATTAAACAAATTCTATTTTCTGTGTTCTCAAAGACCAATCATCAGAGACAGGAAGATGCCGCTGACAAAATCACAATGGCTGTGACAGGATATTTTAGGCTCGTGTGGTCCAGTAAACAGCGAATGAAAAGCAAACATTTCTCTGACTAGTTCTCTTTTCATAACTTCACTCTATAGTGTGCTTGGCAAAAATTCAGTTTAAAATTTATATTTTCCTGTAGGCTTGGCTTGTTCGAATTCTCAGATGAAAGCAAGATATCCGTAAGATAATGGAGCCTCAAATCTTCCTCATCAAATCTTTGTAATATATTCCTGGAATAAATTTGTGAGTCTGTGTGTATATGTATAAGTATGGACTGAGTTGATTTTGTATGGGTTCTATATTTATTGGCACATCAACCTTCGTAAGTTATTTAATGCCTAAGCCATCCTTGTAGAAGTGTAGATGTATTATTTAAACTAAAACTTGGAGAATAGTGGGGGGTTATACCTATCCCAAGGCTATTAGTTCCAAAATGAACGTAATCGAGCGACTGGGGTTCATACTTGCTTATTATGATATCACAGTTCAGCATATGTATATATCTGTATATGAATAAACGGAGAGAATAGTTTTTAACAAACTCACACGTTTACACCCAAAAAAGTGAAACTGCAAAACAGAGATGATCATTTCTGTTTATACAAACTTAGAATACGCTGACTGTATCCCCTGAAGATCAACCCCCAACCACAAAAAAGGGTTTCTTTATTATGGCACCAAAGTAGATCTAATGGTGAGGATCCAGTTCTGGAGCTCCAAGTAATGTGTGTACGCCTACATTGCCATTATTGTCAGATCCATTCTGATCTGCAGTAGATCGATGTGTCGTTCAAATAGATCTGATCAATTATTCGTATTCATTTGGATCATTTGCTAAAAATTTTAAAAAATTCTTAAGGACCAACTACACAAAAAATGTAAAAAAATGAACTTCCAATTAAAATCACGGCATAAGATAACCTAGATAGGCTGACATACAGTTACAATCTATCTGTCTGTAAAGCTTTAATCTCAGAAATCTATTGTTAAATCTTGAACAGAGAATATCTTTACAGAACTAAAAAGTTGACTCTTCAGCATTTGGAAAGACTCGCAAAATAGACGAACAAATGATCAGTTGATTACTGATTATGTCAAATATCAGAGAGAAAAAAAAAACAACACAAAAAATTATTGATTGATATATGTCTAGGTTTGCAACGAAGTAAATGTCCCAGACTTAAACTTAAAAAACATTTAACGGATGTCATTAAAAACAGCCTTAGGGTGCTTAGTGTATATCTTGGAGACTAGGAGCAGATAGTAGAAAATCAATCAATTTAAAAAAAAAAAAAAGAAGTTATCAATAATAGTTGTAAAGCATTTGAAGCACAGAGAATGGAAAACTCCATCTTGAAAGGACTTCGTCAGTAATAGGACCGACCTCGATCACGTACACTTTCCACTGTGAACATGTTTGTAACATATATAGCTGGGTATGCCTGCAGACATCCAGGCGTGTTAAAGAAATGAGATCTCATGACTGTAAACAAATGCAGGTCCTTCTGCAGCAACCTGAAATTATTTGTGCCAATTTTGTGATAAAGCATGTGAATCTAAAGCAGGTCTAAGAAGTCATATGTGAGTTCATTGGGTTAATTACAACTCCAAATTGCCCAGCTGTAGAATACACTTACAGCACCTCTGCAGTAGGGTAAGACACCCCCACCAATGAGTGTCCTGGGTATGACACTAAACTATCTGATGGTGAGGTTCCAGTAATGCTTGAGCTTTGCAGAATACGGAGCACCCCTTCATTGCCATTGCTCCCAGTTCCACTCTGGCCCGGAGTGGTAGCAACTGATAGGGAGGACCCTATCTATGGGTTAAATAGAACTAACTGCATACTTATGCTAAACTGAACTGTTTGATTAAACTGAATAGCTTGAAATAGAAATGTTTTTGACATTTAAACTGTACTTATATTTAAACTACGTGCTTATGCTAAAATTAATTGTTTGAAAGTGAACCGTTTTTGACATTGAAACTGTTCTTACACTAAACTGAATTGTTATACATTGAACTGTTTTGACATTTTACTGTGTAAACTAACGCTAAATTAAATTAGCTAAATCAGAACTGTTTGAATAAACTGAATAGTTTGAAATAGAAATGTTTTTGACAGTTAAACTGTGTACTAATGCTAAACTGAATTGTCCGAAATATAAATGAATATTTACATAAAAATGGATGTAGCGTTGAATAACCTACAACGGTTGATATGCCATAAAACCCACCCAACCAACAACTCCATGGACACGTCTCTCGTTTGTTACCGGGACAATAGGGCTTGCAAGTGTGAAGTTGTGCTGAGGAGCAACATGCTTTTCCTGGAGTGCTGTTTGTAGGTATGAAGAGATGATTTTCAGCAAAGAAATGGCAGTCACTATGATAAAATGAACAAATTTGTTGAGAGAATCCGGAAAATTATTTCTTTTTAATAACTTATTTTCTAATTCTTAATCGTTTTCAACAAGTTTCGGTCTTTTTGTTATTGTCAAAAGAAAAGTTTTTAAAGAGTTATCACAAAAAAAGAAGATAAAAATATAACTGTAACGTTGTATCTGTATATGTTAAACGAGTATTTATCTTGTAACTAAGTGTTTTAGGCAGCAGTTGTTTTATTGCTATATCTATCATAGACATTAGCTTTTTTAGATGCTTGTGTAGAAAACAATCTATGCATCTTATTGCAAAGCGTTTTTTTATGATGGTTTAGTTTAAAGTGGTATGTATTTGGATGTGATACAAGGTCAATTTGAAAGCGGTGTGAGGTTGGCTTTCCTTCCCTCTGACTATCGACCTCACGAAGCCTAAATAACCCAGTCTGTTCTATTTTCTCATAACTGGAAGAAGAATAGAAGAGTCCATTTCTTTCCCAAGATTATTAGAGTCACTGATCCATTTCTTCAGATGATAATCTGTTGGTTAGGAACGTATCTTAGAATAATAAACTCTACGTTAAAACGCGTATCCATGCCAAGCTATGGTAATTGTTTTTTCGAGAATTACAAGTGCACAAACAATCAGATTGTATGGATTTACCCAAGCCTACACCACATTTAGAATACGACATACGGTAAATTTGGTAGCAATGTATAGCTAGTTTGAGTTTAAAAGTTTCCTTCTCTTACACTGTTTTTTAAGTAACGCAAAGGAAACCTGTATATCCTATTTACCCTTTTCTGGCTGTAAGGTAGAGAAGACATGAATCTATGCTTTATCAAAAAGTATCAGCACGGATTGAAAGGCAAACAGCTTCGTCCAAGATTTGAATTCGGGTCACTAATTCAATTTTTCTAGGACAATACTCACTACGCTACAGATGCTACATGCTGCCTTTTACAAAAGGTTATTCTATAATTCGTAGTATGGTTGGCAAGGAATGCTTCCATGAATGATAACTGTTACGCAAAGTAGGTCTCTAAAAAAGTGTAGAACAGCTAAAATATTCAACTGACCAAAACCTGAAGACTAAGTTTTAACAAATATTTTTTGTTTCAAATTTTTGGCTTTTCTCTTTGTTTAGAGGCATACCAACTTCCCTGTGCCATTTTATGACAAATATATCGTTGTAGGAGAACAGCAGTTTAACTCATCGCTGGGATATGAGAAGGTTCATAGCTTTCCTAATGGTATCAGTCTAAAAGTGAAGTTAATAGCGCTACAGGAGTTCGAAATTGCTTCCTATGATGTGGTCGTTCAGCACGATAGCCACAAAATCACAGTGGGCTCCATCTTCTTTCAAAATTCAAAACCCAACCTACATAAAACCAGCCAATATAAAACCACCATCCTGTAAAAAAGCATCCTATATAAGATTGTATTTAACAGTGAATGTTGACTCACCGGTGTGCTTCAGGATTTTCAGATCGTTGGCTTAACAGAACGCATTATAATTTTTTGACAATTTGTAACCATGTATTGTTTATTTTCATGGAAAATCACAGGCAATAAATTGAGTTACGCTGAAATTTTCTAAACGCATTTGAGCATGCGCATAACTGGAAACGCATATCTCCACTATGGCTCGGAATAAAGAAACGTTGAAGGCTCTTTAGTTCCACTTCAGCAGGGGACGGAAAGTGCATAATAGGGTCCTCATGATAGGCGAACAATTTTTCCAATAAACTAGCTTCTTGGGGGAAAAAATCCTGAAATAAAGATATTCAAACCTGGAAATTATAAAATCCAATGTCCTTGACATTTAAAAGAAGCGTTCAGTGTGAAAATAAGATATTTTGATCATCATTATTTTCTTTCTTTAACCTTTTTCATCATTTTTTTCCTTCTCGATTTTTCGCTGATTTTCTTTTTTTTTCTTTTTCTTTCATTTTTCTTACTTTTCTTTTTCCCTTATCCAGTTGCTTCGTTTCTTGTTTGCATTTCGCTTGCTCGTCACTTTCATATCCCTCTTTCTCAGTCTCTATCTCTCACTTGATCTCTCTCAACCTTTTCATTATTTTCTTTATTCGTTTTTCCTCCCTGTTAATTCTAGCATTTTTATTTTCTCTCCACTTGCCTCTTTTTCTCGGCATGAAATCACTTTTAAATGTTCAGATTTTGTTTTTCCATGATTTTTTCATCTCCTCTGTCTCTTACTCCTCTTCCTCTACCCACTTTTCTTAATATTATTTTTACTCTATATGAGTTTTTCACACCTGTTTTAACTGGTAGTTTTTCACTGAAGTCTGAGAGACAACAAGTCATCTTATGCCTTTTAGACTCTTTTAAGTACTCAAGTTGATCTTATTAGTGCTGTTGTTGATATGGTCTCGAATCGGATCTTCATTTTCTCCTGTGAACTTTGACAGGTCTTTGAGGACTGTTGAGTACCAACAACTATTGGGAATATCATCACTTTTACGTCCTATAGCTCTCAGGCAAGATTAAAGTATTTATCACTCCTTTCGCCATTCTCTGTTATTCCTGGCTTGTGGGTCTTGCAACTAAAACAGTAAAAAGCACTAGATAAGAGATTATTTTCTTATGATGGATTAACTCTAAGTTTGGTCTGGTTGGGCGATCTGTTTGTACCCCAAAGCCCAAGAAAACTTTATGCATCTATTTTTCAAGGGCAGGTTCTTTTTTTTGCGTATACACAATTTGTTAGGATATTTAAATTTTAATCTCTGGAACAATTCCCAGTGGATAACCTTTTTCACTAAGTCATGCCAATTCTTGTATCTCTGTCATGACAGCTTGCTGCATTCATTTATTTTCTTAACTTTTGCTATCCTGTGAATTGAATTACCATGAGCAGAAAATTCGGCGAAACTTCAGGCGACATACGGAAACATTTGACAGGTGTCACGTGATGGCTCACGGAGACGAGGAGGTGGGAATGATACCCCCCCCCGTTGAACTAACATTATCTAGCAGTCAAAAATGACCGTTATGAGAGAATGTGGGTCACACAGATGTTCGCACCTAAGTGACCTTGGGTCGCCGGACATCGGAAGGGGAAGGAGAAAATGAAGCCAAATGATTGGTGGGGGGACCCCTAACGGAAGTGGGGTTCCCTTCCCCTCAACGGAAGTAAATACAAAAAAAAGGAGTTTTTGGGCAAGTCTCGTGGCAGACGGACGATAGCCATTTTACTCCGGGCTAAAGACAAAAAGACTGAGACACGAGGGACTCCAAAATCCTTCAAGCCAGCATTAAAAACAGTACAAAGTCTATTAGCCCGTGAAAGAAGAGAAATTCTCCAGTGGAACCCCGTCAAAAAAATAAGATAAGTAACTTTGGGACATTTTTCCGTTACACCCAAATTTTGTTACCACTCTCTCTCTCAATTTGGAAAAAGGATAAAAGCCAGGAAAAGACATTTATATTCATGGACTATCCTATTATATATCTTTGACATTTTGAAAGTATATATATATATAACCGTAGTAAAGAACCTATGTATTTTCATTTTACCATGTGGTCTATGTTATTATTCCATGCTTTCCTTTCAGCTTCTATTCGCCTTACATTATCTTGCTTAGAACTGTCCTATTAATTCCTAAAGTATCACACGGGAAACCGGAGTTGCCGACTGTAGCAATATTAATATTATTACAACTAAGACCTATAGGCCCGTATTCTTCTATTATCTAAGGGGAAGAAGTTTAGCGGCCTGGTGGGTGTGTGATAGTGTGAAATTTTGGACCCCTTTGCCAGCAGTGGCCAGTCTGGCCCTAAATTATTCCCTCACGTAATATGCCAGTTCTTATCTGCCTGAGAAAAGAACTCTGAACAGGACTTATTTCGGTAGGGGATCAAGTGCCAACCTGCCCCGTCTTCACACGTGCGAAAATAAAGTCCCATTTAGGGATTGTTGTTAATTTCCCCGTCACAGACCTTTTATGGGGGCTCGTCCAGGATTTTTTAATATTTAATTCCCGACCTCATGCAGACCTAAAATGTGGGCTCACGTCCGGGATTTATTATTATAAATAATATTTATTGCTTGTAGTCGTGTGACAATTCCTGCCGTTTAAATCTACCCTGGGAGACCGTGAAAGGAAAAAAAGGAATATTGTTGAAACAGTCAAATTACTTGTTGATATAACTGTTTGGAAAAATTAAAAAAAAAAAAAAGAAATGGACAAAATAGAGAACTTTTTAAAAGAACCCTCCATGGAAAAGTTGGAGAGGCTGAGAAAAAGCGAGATAATAAAAATTGGCGAGAAGCTTGAGTTAAATGTTCAGAATTCTATGAGAAAGCATGAACTCGTGAGAGAAATAGCAAGGCATATGGTGGACGAAAATGTGTTCGAGGAAGCAGTATTAGAAGAGCTACCAACGGAAATGATAAGAATGACTCCAGAAGAAATTGAACTGGAGAAAATTAAAATACAAGCACAAATGGAACTACAGAGAAATAAAATGGAACTGGAGAAAAAAAAAATTCAGCAAGAAACAAGGCTGCGAGAAGTCGACTTGGCAATAAGAGGACGCAAAGAAAGCCATGACAGTTTCGAAGTAACGAAGCAAGCGAGGCTAGTCCCAAAATTTGAAGAAGCCAACGTGGACGGATACTTCGCACATTTTGAGCGAACCGCACTAAATCTTGGATGGCCGAAAGAATGCTGGTCGATGCTACTCCAAACTGTGCTGACAGGAAAAGCACAGAGAGCATATGCAACTCTGCCCACAGAAAATTGCGCCGACTATGATTTGGTGAAAGCAGCGGTTCTTAAAAGCTTCGAGTTGGTTCCAGAAGCTTATAGACAGAAATTCAGAACACAGAGAAAAACTGAAAACCAGTCTTATGTGGAATTTCTGAGAGGAAAAGAGAATGCACTGGATAAGTGGTGTGACTCTAAGAGGATAGACGGAGACGTTGAGAAACTCCGGCAGCTAATATTAGCTGAAGAATTCTTAAACTGTGTGCCAGAAGAAGTCAGGGTTCACCTAAGTGAAAGAAAAACCGACGTGACCTATGAAATGGCCGCACTAGCAGACGAATACATCCTCACACACCGAAAAACAAAGGAAAAACCGTACACGGGAAGTAAAGTGAAATTCAAAGCTGAGTTAAGCCCTGAAGGAAGACCCAAGGAAGAAAATAGAAGGACCTTCCAAAGTAGCAGCAGAACAGTGGTCTGCTACAAATGCGGAAAGGCTGGACACATAGCCATAAGGTGTCAGCTTGGAAAAGGTCCTGAAAGAAACCAGACCCAGCCGAGAAAACCTCAAGGAGCTGTAACAACACCTAGAGGGAACCAGTCTTATCGACCTTGGACGAAGAGAGGTGTGATAAGAAGCCCACATGGAGGACCAGTGGAAGTCTCAATTTTACGAGATACCGGAGCATCTCAGTCGTTACTTCTACGAAATAAATTACCTAAAAGGGTAATAGAAGCAACACGTGAGACTGTGATGATAGAGGGTATCGGCGGAAAGAGGGTAAAAATACCGCTGTGTAAAATAACCCTAAAGTCCCAGTGGAAAAATGGACCTATGAAAGTTGGTGTGGTAGACAAGCTACCTATGAAAGGAATTTCCCTCATACTGGGAAATGAGATAGAAACAAAAGGGTGTCACCCGTGTAAGATGGCCAAAATAAGCGCCAAAAATGAAGAAGGAAAGATGGCGAGAACGAACGCCAAACATAGACAGAAGATGGCGAAGATGAACGCCAAAAATGGAGAAAGCAAGTTGGCGAAAATGAGCGCCAAAAATGAAGAAAGAAAGATGGCGAGAACGAACGCCCAGCATGGAGACAAGATGGCGGCTGAGCCACGTGCGAGATATAAACGACACAGTCGCTCGCAAAGTGAGAAGGTGGAAAGAAAAGAAGTGAACCTTCCACCCCTCAATAAACAAGAAGATAAAAGGACCGGTCGTCAGAAAAAGGATGAAGGTCCAACGAATATTAGGAATAAATTCCCTAATACTTATCGAGAGGATAAGAGGAAAATAAGAGGACCCTCACAAGTGGCTAAGAAGGAAGAATTTAAGAAGGGCGACGAAGTCCTGCTACTATCATCATATAAAGGACCACAATGTGGTGGACGATATATAGGTCCCTACGTAATATCACAGAGAATAGACAAGAGGACATATAGAATTGATACCAACGAAGGAAAGAAGAAGACACAAGTGTGTCACACAAACAAATTGAAGAGGTATGTCCGTCAAGAAGGCCAACCTCGAAAAATTGAGAACTCAGCAATGCCGAATAAATTCGAGGAAAAATTAGGCCAATTGTCTGTTTCGGAGAGAGAGGGCTTAGAAAAATTAATAAAAAAGTACCCAAGTTTATTTCTCTAACGCCCCACAAAAATGTAGTAGCAGAATATTCTTTCATAGTTGTTGAGAGAAAGAAAGATAGAGAGAGAGAAACTAAAGGAAATGAGGAATTCTCGTCCCCAATGTTGAAATATGAGATGGACGAGAAAGCGGTTCGTCAACAAGTGACGAATAGGGGAAAGAGAGAAAAGAAAAGGAAGTTTTCTCCCCAAAGCTTGACTTTTAAAATTATAAAGTCGTCAAAAGTGACGAAGAAAGAAAGAAAGAAAGAAGGACTTACCTCCTCAAGGTTTGAAATATGATACGGCCAAAAGCCGAGAGAGAAAAAGAAAGAAAGGAAAACCAGATTAAAGAAAAAGAAAAGGAGAGAGAGAGAAAGAAAGAGAAGAGAAATTGTTTTCCCCTATAGTGAAAATTAGGAAGGACGAAAAAAAAAGGAAAAGGAAAGAATTCGTCAAAGCGTGAAGAAGAAAGGGGATGAAAGAAAAGTAAAGTGAGAAAAAAAAAAGTGAAAGAAAAGGAGAAAGAACAGTGAATTGAATTGCCTTTTTTTTTTCTATGATATTTCTATTCCTCCTCCTTTCTTCTCTTAAGAAGGAGGTGTCACGTGATGGCTCACGGAGACGAGGAGGTGGGAATGATACCCCCCCCGTTGAACTAACATTATCTAGCAGTCAAAAAGTGACCGTTATGAGAGAATGTGGGTCACACAGATGTTCGCACCTAAGTGACCTTGGGTCGCCGGACATCGGAAGGGGAAGGAGAAAATGAAGCCAAATGATTGGTGGGGGGACCCCTAACGGAAGTGGGGTTCCCTTCCCCTCAACGGAAGTAAATACAAAAAAAGGAGTTTTTGGGCAAGTCTCGTGGCAGACGGACGATAGCCATTTTACTCCGGGCTAAAGACAAAAAGACTGAGACACGAAGGACTCCAAAATCCTTCAAGCCAGCATTAAAAACAGTACAAAGTCTATTATCCCGTGAAAGAAGAGAAATTCTCCAGTGGAACCCCGTCAAAAAAATAAGATAAGTAACTTTGGGACATTTTTCCGTTACACCCAAATTTTGTTACCACTCTCTCTCTCAATTTGGAAAAAGGATAAAAGCCAGGAAAAAACATTTATATTCATGGACTATCCTATTATATATCTTTGACATTTTGAAAGTATATATATATATAACCGTAGTAAAGAACCTATGTATTTTCATTTTACCATGTGGTCTATGTTATTATTCCATGCTTTTCTTTCAGCTTCTATTCGCCTTACATCATCTTGCTTAGAACTGTCCTATTAATTCCTAAAGTATCACACGGGAAACCGGAGTTGCCGACTGTAGCAATATTAATATTATTACAACTAAGACCTATAGGCCCGTATTCTTCTATTATCTAAGGGGAAGAAGTTTAGCGGCCTGGTGGGTGTGTGATAGTGTGAAATTTTGGACCCCTTTGCCAGCGGTGGCCAGTCTGGCCCTAAATTATTCCCTCACGTAATATGCCAGTTCTTATCTGCCTGAGAAAAGAACTCTGAACAGGACTTATTTCGGTAGGGGATCAAGTGCCAACCTGCCCCGTCTTCACACGTGCGAAAATAAAGTCCCATTTAGGGATTTTTGTTAATTTCCCCGTCACACAGGTGTTTCGACCTTATTAGGTCTCATCTGGAGATCGATCCACAGAATGTAGAGCTGAAACTCTACCACTGAGCCACCGGGCCACATCGTACAAAGTGATGCCAAATTAACTAAGTCATTAATAAATAGCCAGGAACCTGAAGACTTCGTTAAGATAGAACAAGTATTGACGCAATAACGAAGGATATTTTAACGTCCTAATGAAGGTTTTACTAAAACCGAAACGTCTACACGCTGACTCTCCTTCGTAAGAAAATTAATCACTTTTGGATTACTTTGTTTTTCTATTTTCTTCATACTTTCGGATTCATTTCTATAATTTATTTTCAGGCCTCGTTAAGTAAAAGCAGTGGGATTGTCCTTGTGGTGTAATGGTTAAAGCGCTGGACTGCAGAATCGTAGTAAGCGAGTTCGTACTCCAGTCGTGCTATTACGTTCACTTTCGGACAAATACCCCTGGGAAAGATATGAACCCTCTTCTCTTCCCAACTATGGGTTAAATAGTACCACTACTGTCTTCCAAAAAAAGAAAAGGATGGGTTTGACATTAAATAACCCAAGAAGGTTGATATGCTATAAAATAACAAATAAGCAAGCAAGTAAGAAAAGGCAGTTTAAGTGAAGGTTACTCCAGTGGTAAACACAAAAGCAAGAACAAAGATGCAAGACATAACACATTTTCGTGTGTTTGGCAAGTAAAATATCTCCAACATTCTAACTTTCTGGGAATGAGGAAAGTTGTTAGCAAATGAGTAAGCATAAGAAAGAGACTTATCAAATGGAAGTTGGTTGCTCAATCGGCTGGGGCTGTAGAATATACCGACTACATCTCTGCTGAGGGGTAAGACTCCCTCAACGAGTTTACTGGATATGACATTAAACGATCTGATGTTGAGGTTTCAGTAATGCTGGAGCTTTGGGGAATGAAGATTACCCCTTTATTGCCATCGCTCACAGGTTCACCATGATCCAGAGTAGTGGCAACTAATAGGGTGCTATCTATGGGTTAAATAGAAATAAAATGTTTTCTTGTGCTCAACTGAATTGTTTTAAACAGAACTCATTTGATATTTAACTGTGTATGAATAAAAAATATTCTAAACTGAATTGTTTTAAATATTAAAGTTTTTATGTATAAAATGGATCTGGCATTAAATAGTTTACAATGGTTGATGTGCCATTAAATCAAACCAAAGCAGACCAAAGGCCAGTTGACGGGTGAGTTGGTTTCATTGAACGTCAAACCTTGGGCTATTCTATGCACAAGCTAGTTTAAGAATTTTGGCTTCCAGTGTTATATCGTATGAATATATATTTCAGGCACTTGTAGAGTAATGGTTATCATCTTAGGATATGGACTCGGCGACCCAAATTCAAATCCAGGACAAGGCTGTTTGTGTTCCACTAAATACTGAAAGCTTTGGGAAAGGTAGGAATTCAACGATTCCCTCTCCTGCTACGGGCAAATAGTAAGTTAGACTGATCTCTTTAACATTGGCATGGTAAATGGTCTAGGAGAACGAAAAACTCTTCTTTCAAATTTGTTTAAACTCTGCTTTAAAAATTACCTTGTATCCCGCCTTACTTGTACTGAGGACCTGGGTGAATACATATTTCCTCACAATCATGTTGAACATGGAAATTCTCCATACTAAAAATATCTCCATCTTAAGGTATTAATGGAGTTCAAAATTATTTTAATATTATCGTAGACAATATAATTTGACTCATTGATAGGTACCTAAAAATTCTGGCACTCTGGGTCAGGATGAACCTTGGGGTAATGGCAACATAGTGATGACACAATATTCTCCAGAGCTCCAGAACAGCAGCTTCACCACCGGTAATTTAGTGCCATACCCAGGACACACAAAGGCCGCATGAACTCTTAGAATCAACGGTCAGATAATTAGCGATTGTGTCTCAGTAAAAACAGCACCTGGAGAGAGCAACATGCAGTCACTGCATTAACCATATCAAGAACAATGATGGTAATGCTCAGTTTGCAGATACAGGAAATTCTGGAGAATCCTGATTATCTTCGTCCTGAAGGAACAAAGAATTTGAAGAGAGAGAGAGAGAGAGAGAGAGAGAGAGAGAGAGAGAGAGAGAGAGAGAGAGAGAGAATACTGATACCACTTTTATGTTCCATAGCTTTTTTCAATTCTTGTTCAGAGTATTGCTATTTTCCAGTTTTCAAATCTTCATCAGACCCATCTTGTCCTTTGTTAAACACATTTTTTTCTAAGTTCATTTAATTCCGGGGATGACCGATGGCGTTGTGATTAATGTACATGACTGTCACGTTTTAATTAGTGAGTTCGAACTCCAGTCGTACTATTACGTTCTCTTTCTTACTAATAACATTGGAAAAATATGAGCCCGCTTATACTTTAAGTAATGAGTTAAATCTTACCTCTTCTATTTAACTACAAGAAGGAATTTAGCATCAAATAACTCACGAAGATTGATATGCCATAAAACAAATACATTGATTATTTAATTCTGTTCTTCTGACTGTGTGAGTCTAAAAGTTACAAAGTATTTCATTTTGAGCATTTTCTATTACCATTTCCTGGTTTTCGTACCTTTTTTTCGTTTGAGAATTGTTCTCAACGAGTTTTTAGACAAGTGGCCTTAACTAAAGATCAAGAGAAATCAAGTATCCACAGTATTATGGTCCACGTTGTTGATGATATTTAGAATTTGCTGACTGTATTCCCAGCAGAAGGGTAGGACCCTCACAAAGCCGTATCCTGCGTGTGACATCAAACTGAATCTGATGATGAGGCACTAGATCTGAAATACTCAGATATAGAGAGTATCTGTTTCATTGTCCTTATGCTTTAGACCACTACATCCCAGTCAGGAAGGGCTGTAGAATACACCGACTGCATCTCTGTAGAGGGTTAAAACTCCCCCAACGAATGTCTTGGATAGGAAAGATAGAACCGTTAGACATTTTAACTGTGTGTAAACAATTAACTTATATTAAATTGAACTGTTAGAAATAGAACTGTTTGATCCTTTAAGTGTGTGTAAACAAATGACTCATGATAAACCGAATTCTTCGAAATAGAAGTATTTGATCATTTTACAGTGTGCAAACAAATAACCCATCATAAACTGAATTGTTAGAAATAGAACTGTTTGATCATTTAACTGTGTATAAATAGATAACTTATGATAAACTGTATTGTTAGATATAGAACTGTTCCATCAATTAAGTGTGTTAACCAATGACTCGTGATAAAATGAATTGTTAGAAATATAATTGTTTGATCATTTAACTATGTGTAAAGAAATGACTTATAATAAACTGAATTGTTAGAAGAAGAATTGTTTGATCATTTAACTGTGTGTAAACAAATGACTTATAATAAACTGTTTGATCATTTAAGTGTGTGTAAACAAATGACTCATGATAAACTGAATTGTTAGATGTAGAACTGCTTGGTCCTTTAGCTGGGTACAAACAAATGCATTACGATAAACTGAATTGTTAGATATAGAACTGTTTGATCATTCAACTTTGATTAAACAAATGACTACTGATTAATTGAATTGTTAGCAATACTGGAAATAATTTAACCGTGTGCAAACGACTGAAGAAAGTTAAATAGTATTATTTGTTTTTAATAGCAATAATTGAAACTCTTTAACTGAGCGGCTATTGAATTATTGGTAAAACATTGCAATATTCGAGACCATTTGACTGTGCAGATGTACAAATAGTGTTTAATTGAATAATTAGTGTAAAATAGCATTACTTGTAACCTTATCGCTTAGGGCAAACAAATGATTAAAATTGAATAGAATCATTAGTATTTGATTGCAATTTAAAAAAAAAACATTTAGCTCTGTGCAAAATTGAGCTTAGACTTATCAAAAACTTTTATCAACGAAATGTATTTAAAAATGATACGTATTTAATAAACATGTATAAAAGGATTTGGAATAAAATAACCAGCAATATTTGATATGCCATAAAACCCAACCCAATCAAACCAAATCAAGACCACACGACTCGAAGTGTTAGTGACCTATTAGTGTTTAATCTGTCGATGAAACGGAGGTTTGCAGATTATTTGTATTAGATAAGGGATACTTTTTATGATATAACTGCGAACAAAAATCTCTTAAAAAATGCCTACACAAAAATATAGATAAAAATATACAAAATAAGCACTTTTCTAATCTTTAAGCTTTTAATAACCCACAAACGGGTTGACATTTTCATCAGTCATTCAATCAATCCTACGAATTTCTCATCAGTTTTCTAGTTGGTCCACCATACTGTCGTCAGGATGATTCAAATTCTTTCTTCGGTTTCCATTTTTATCTTTTCGCAAAGCTTGTCGAAGCTGTTCGTGAAGCACATATAATAATTTGCAGTAGTATCATAATAATATTTGGAAATGAATTATTCCCCTACATTTATCATTGCCTTTCAATTTAATAGTAACATCCACTATCAATTACTTTGATGTCTTATACACAATATCGTGAACTGTTAAGTACCTCCCTCATTCTACGTTTAAGATGGCGAATAATTATATTTATAAACTAGCATCTCGTGCCCCAACATATCACGGAACACGACGGTGGAGTTGGGAATGCTCTGATGGTGGAGAATAAGACGCCTACCTCCAAAACAGTGTGTCAAAGGTATGGCATTAAATTGCATCAGACGTTTAGGCGCTAATTTGGAGCTCTTGGGAATATGGAATTGCGCTTCGCTGCTTTCACCCTCAAAAACAAGCCTTAAGGCTGAGTATTAGTAATTGTACAGGTCATATATATGGGTCAATATATCTGTTTGAAAATTATTAGAATAGGATAGAAATACTTGAAACCAATTAACTATGTGCAAACAAATGATGGTTGTCATATTTTTTTCTGAAATTAAGTCCAGGAGGCAACACCTTACAAAACAGCAGCTATACGGCCACCTACCACCCATCAACTATCAAAGTTAGACGAACTAGACGTGCGGGATACTGGTGGAGAAGTAAGGATATAGATGTAAGTGACATATTACCGTGGTCTCCTTTACATGGACGAGGAAACGCAGGGCGACCTGCTAGAACCTATATACAATAGATCTGTGCCGATACAGGATGTAGCTTTGAAGACTTCCCGGGAGGGACGGACGATAGAGACGATTGGCAAGTGAAGTTCAGGGAGATACGTACTGGCAGTGCAACATGATAATGAGTATCAGATAAGAACACTTGAAACGATGTTACTATATGCAAATTATTTGTATTCAATAAAAATTCTTGATATCATATAGTTGTGCGCCGACTAATTATTATTATTATTATCATAGACAAATAGATAAAAGTCTGATCGAAAATATAAATAAGTATGATGATAACCAAACATTTTCGAATGAATCAACGTTCGGCTTTAAATAACTCAGAAATGGTTGATACGCCGTTAAATAACCCAAGCCAAACCAAACTATATCATTTTTAGGTATATATTTAACTATTTAAAAGTGGGTTCATAACGTGGAACATATTAAGCAAACTAAAGTAGATTACCATTGCTTCTGAGTTCGATTCTAACTGAGTGTCCCATAATTCTGATCTTGTTCCAAACTAAGCTAAGCTTAGTAAATGACGTCGACACTTTCGAAGTAACGTATTATTATTATTATTATTATTATCTACTCATTAGAGTTTTTCACATCAGTTTTAGCTGATGGTCTTTCACTGGAGTTTGAGTGACAGCAAGTCTCCTCAAGTCTCCAGGACTCTTCTCAGCATTCGGGTCGTTTTCAGTAATACTTTCATTTGGATGGTCTCCACTCGGCCACCAACTTTAAAGTCCTCCGGCCCCTTTAATATTACTTTAGTTACTGTACCGAAAGCACCAATCACAATTGGTATAATTGTCACCTTGATGTTCCATAGTTTTTTTCAATTCCCTAGTAAGGTCGAGGTGTTTATTATTATTATTATTATTATTAGTATTATTATTTGCAGGAGATCAAGCAGTAGCAGTTTTAATGTGTAATCGATTCAAAGCAACAATTCCATGCATGAACACACACACAAATATATGTGTGTATCTGTATATATGTATAGTTATAAGTTTTAGATTCCACAAAGTCAAATATTAGCAGACAGAACGAGGTAATTTAAATGTTTCATTTCTGTATTTCTATTTGAGGTTCTGAATAAGAGTCATTACCGAGCAGTGAAAACGTACAGATATATACATATATATATATTATCGAATTATATATGCTTATTTGTTCATCTCCTTCAACCTCTCCTTTTTTAGGCACAAGCACAGAGCAAAATTGTCCAAGTACATACACATCGGCACACATAAACAGTGTGCATTTTTTATCTGAGAGAGTGCTTTGAATATATACATGTTTTTGTGTGTGTGTGTGTGTGTCCATGTGTGTGTTAAAGGAATTGACAGACTGAATTTGTATGAAAGTGAATATAAATATATACAGTTGTAATTACATACATTTAGAAATATATATATATATGAAAATTAAGAATATCAATCTGTCATTTTCCTATATATATATATATATATATATATATATATATATATATATATATTCTGACCAGATTCTCTAATTATATTCTCAACTGATTTCATATTACATATATATATATATATATATATATATATATATAAGTGGAAACCACTTAAACACCACGTCTCAGAAACAAGAATTTGTATTTCGATATGAGATCATTCCATTTAAAAGGATTTTCGTAAAATAGACAAAATATTACCTCAGTTAGATTCTGTTCGAGTACACCTGGCTGTACTTAGCAGTATTCCTTATAAACGGTTTTCTATGTAGCCAGGATACAATTTTTATCATAATGACTTCTAATTTTCAAACTGGAACTTAATATACTCTCATTGAGTGATTCTTTCTGACGGAATGTATCTTATTTCTGAATATTTGGATTCATATGATCACATGACTTCGGTTCAATGAAAATCAGGTATATTTATATATATATATATATATATATATATATATATATAATCATAGCTTGCTTTCATTAGAAAGGGGAGGTCCACATTGGCTGCCGGTATCTTCCAAGCTGACAATGTCAATATGAAATAGACAGGTACAGCTGCAATGGTTGCAGATAAGTCTGGTCAAGGTTTGACGAAATAGTATTGTGGTGATTCCGCCAGTGCTTTAGCCCTTCAGATTGGTCTTGAGGGAGGATTCAAAGGAGATATCATGGTAGTTGGTTAGACGCTAAGCGTCACAATCCTTAACTAGGTGTAGTATATATGATCAGTATATATTGTCAATATATTAGGCAAGAGTAAATTTATTGAATGATATTTGTATATATACCATGATCTTTGTATATATATCATGACCGATAAAATGAAACGCAGTTTCTTCCAGGCAGCGGTTGTATCGTTACTGCTATATAGATGCACTACTTGGACGCTAACAAAACAGTTGGAGAAAAAGCTAGACGGCAATTACACAAGAATGCTACGAGCAATATTGAACAAGTCCTGGAGGCAACACCCCACAAAGCACCAACTATACGGCCACCTACTTCCTATCACGAAAACTATCCAAGTTAGACGAACCAGACATGCAGGACACTGCTGGAGAAGCAGGGACGAGCTCATAAGTGATGTACTCCAGTGGACCTCCACATATGGCCGAGAAAAAGCAGGACGACTTGCTCGAACATACATACAGCAGCTCAATTATTATTGAATAATCTTCATATATATATATATATATATATATATAATCGTCATCATCATGACGTGCCACTAGCCCTGAAGACCTGCTGGAGGCAATGAACGATAGAGAGGAGTGGCGAGAGAGGGTCAGGGATATCCATGCTAGCGGCACGTCATGATGATGACGATTGTATATATATATATATATATATATATATATATATATATATATATATACGAAGATTATTCAATAAATTTACTCTTGCCTAAGAAATTGACTAGATGAATCAATTTTGCTAGAGTACATTTGTACAAGAAATCAATAATGAGGGGTCCTTTCATATTCCTGAAGATTGTCAGCGTAACTAACATTTTTTTTACTCGAGAGGCAGTGTGTTTCAATTCTTTCGATTGTTCTTTCAACTCAGGCTTAGAGTAGCAAATCCATATTCATCCAGTAATTGAATATTTTTAACTGAAACAGACGTCACACATTCTTCTGTCAACTTCATATAGATTGCACATCTCGGTCAACAAAAAAAAAAAAAAAAAAAAAATGATGACAGACTTCCGTTCAAGCCAGGGGTTCTCAGTTTGGTTTTGCGCCATTTTGAATTGTGCCAGACAAATATTTTGCGAGATTGATATTAATTTTTGCTGTAAACCAATTCCACACAATAAGAGTTAACATCACAAAAAAGAAAAAATGCGTAAACATTCAACAAATTCTAATAAAAACGCACGCACGAATCTGTGAGTGAGTGTATGTGCGTGTGTGTGTATTATTAATTTATTTTGCTATCTTTATAAACAAAGAGTGCTCAATATCTGTGATAGAGCTAATATATTTAAGTTAGAATAGCGTAGGCATCGAGTCAACAAAGGTTTGTGATTAGCAGTTTTTCATTTATGCGATCATCTAACCATGCCAATATGTTTCTATCACTCCATCTTTATATATATATATATATATATATATATATATATATATATATATATATATAATGTGTGTGTGTGTGTGTATTTGGGCAGCTTTTCCTCATTAAAACTTACTGATTAAACTATGTAGACATCCTTTGTATACACCTTCTTGTATTGATCCTTTCGAGTCACCGTATCGATTTTATGGAACCCTGCGGGAATTAGTTGATAAACCTCCCATGATTAATTGGTCCCTTAGTACTTTCTACTCAATCTCGGGTCATCATCAGGAGTGTGCATATTGCAAAAGTTATGTGACCTTTACATGCATATTACTACTTTGTAAGTATTGAGCGTTTATTATTTATACTGGGGTTTTGTTGAAGCGTTTATTTTTAAATTTGATTCTTAAAAAAAAGCAGCAGTAGACATTTAAGAAGATTAGTACGGGATTCGAAATTGATTCTATTGAGTTTTGGTAGTTTCTTCCTGATGTGGAGCTCTTTGAGATTCTATAATTTTATCTTGTTATTTTGCTGTTCTAATATTTTGTTTTTGTTAAAAAATTTCCGAAAATTAGTTTTTGAGCAGGAATGTTTTTTAAATGTTGAGCTTTTGAACTGGTATATGGAACGGGAAGTTAAAAAAAACAGACATGCAGGACACTGCTGGAGAAGCAGGGAAGAGTTCATACGTGATATACACCTATGGACCCCCACATATGGCCGAGCAAGGGCAAGACGAGCTGCTCGAACATACAAACAGCAGCTATATGAGGATACGGGATGTAGCCCTGAGGACCTGTCAGAGGCGATGAACGATAGGGAGAAGTGGCGAGAGAGGATCACGGATATCCGTGCTAGCGACACGACACAATGATGGTGATATGTATTATAGATAGATTGATATAAATGTATCAATATTTTGAAATAGATTAATCATTTTAGTTATTGATAAACAGAAGAGATAGACTAATTCGTAAGTATAGGTATGTATAAGAAATAGTTAATCTATTTCAGAGAGAGAGAGAGAGGGAGAGAGAGAGAGAGAGAGAGTTTTATGTTTTTATTTGTGGTAAAATATATCTATTAATATTAAGGTAACTGGAAATATACCGATATGTAAGAGCGTGTGTTTCTATGTGTGTGCGAAACATTTCTCTATATACTAAACTCAGCTGCTAACTCAGCCAATCGAACGTCAGGCTTCTTCGTAAATTTCAGTTGCAATTACAGATGGCATTATTGGCTAAAAAATAATGAATAAATTTTTTCTTCAATGCTCGCATGATTCAGAAGAGATGAAGTAGCAAAATGAAACGAAAAAAAAAAAAAAAAGGTAAATAAATAAAATTAGAAATAGAAAAAAATAAATCAAGTATGAATTTTTTTTAAATGCCTAATGTCGGACAATCCATCTTTTAGTGACAGGACTAAAAAATCGAATTCTTTAAGATAACCCCCTCCCAAAAAATAACAAAAATATAAAATACAAAATAGCTGAACATATATAATTTCATGTGTGTGTGTGTGTGCGCGCGCGCGCACGCACACACACACACACACACACATCCATACATACGCACACAGGTTCGCATGCACAAGCAGATATACACAAAACTTATATAAGGGGAGAGAAAATAGTCCCCCCATCGACCTCGTCCACCTTTTTAGTCAGAACTAGACACTGAATGCACAGTAAAATACCGGATGTCTTTAATAACAAAAACAATAATAATAATCGACTGAAGGACTTGGAAATAAGAGAACGAGTGGAGACCGTCCAAACTACAGCATTAGTGAGATCGGCCAGAATACTTTGAAGAGTTTTGAAGATTTACGTAGACTTACAGTCTCTCAAACTCCAGTAAGAAACAATCGGCTAACGCTGCTGTGAAAAACTTGTAAAAAGTAAATAGTAATAATAATCGACTCAAATTAATATGTGAAGTAATTATATCCAAGCGAAAATCGATTCAATACAGGATAGCACTTGCAGATTATGTGGTGCCAAAGATGAAGCAGTTAATTATCTAATAAGTAGCCAACTAACACAAAAGATTTCGGTTTCTTTGTATCATCATCATCATCTTGTCGTGCTATCAGCACGGATATTCCTGACCCTCTCTCACCACTTGTTCCTATCGTTCATCGCTTTCGGCAGGTCCTCCGGGGTACATCCCATATCCTCACAGAGCTTCTCTAAGTAGGTTCGAGCTGGTCGCCCTGCTTTTGCTTGGCCATGAGTAGCGGTCCATAGAAGTACATCCCTTATGAGCTCGTTGCTACTTCTCCAGCAGTGTCCTGGTTCGTCTAATTTGGATAGTTTTCGTGATGGGTGTTATGTGGCAGTACAGTTGCTGATTTGTTGGGTGCTGCCTTCAGGACCAGTTCAATATTGCTCGCAACATTCTTGTGTAGTTGCCGTCAAGCCTTTTAGTTAGTCTTTTAGTTAGCGTCCAAGTAGTGCATCCATGTAGCAAGTCAGACCTGACCGATTAAATGAAACGCTGTTTCTTCCAAGCAGCGATCGTGTCGATACTGCTATATGGATGCACTACATGAACGCTAACTAAAAGGCTTTCTTTGTATAATGGCAAGTTAACCTTATTGGGTTGTTTAATACCAAAGCCACCCAGAAGAATAATAGCTGTGGTTCAATTTAATCTATAACTGGAAGATAAAACAGTTCATAATGACAAAAGGGATATAAGATTGATCATTGGAAAGGTAAGGTGATCAATTATGGCTGCAAAAGACTAAAATCTGACCATGAAGACAAAAGGTATATTCCCTAACTAGAATTTTCCAAGAAAATGAAACATGAACATTTCTAGGAATTTTATTTCCCAACTAGACATAATATTGATTAGCAGCAAAAAGAGATCTTGCTAGTCAGTGGATTTTGTAATTCCAGCAGACCATCTAAAGAAAATAAAAGATAGGGAAAAGGTAGTTTTGAATTTTGCCAGAAAGCTATAAAAGTTGAGGAACATGAAGGTGACATTGATATCTACTGAGTTTGGTTACTTTGAAACGTTCCCCAAAAGCCTAAAAAAGAGACTGAGAGAACTGGAGATCAGAGAAAGAATAGTGACCAGCTAGAATACGTTAAAGATATCTTGGAGTCGTGAGGGGACCTACTGTCACTCAGACTTCTGTGAAAAGTCACCAGTTAAACTGGTATGAAAAACTTATATAGAAACTGCAGCATTTCTAAGATCGGCCAGAATATTGGGAAGAGTCCTGGAGGCAAGAGGAGACTTGTGAAAGACGATCAGCTAACCTCGGTGTGAACAACTAGCAAGGAGTAATATAATAATGACAAAAGGGATACAAGAAAAGACATGACACGGTGAGAAAGGTGATCCATTGGGAATTGTGCAAGACTTGGCTATGCTGACAACTAGTATATGCACAAACTAGTAACTGTCATAGAAAAATGAGATAGATCACCCAATGTCAACAATAAGAACATACCTCGTTTCACATAACAAGAAAATAACTTGTTACCTTGAGGATTTTGATATCCTTTCGAAGTTTAGAGTGAAAATAAAAGAAAGCAAAAATAATAGCAATTATCTCGTCAGAAAGCTGAAAAAAACTTAATATATATAGTCATCCACAGATGGATCTGTTTCGTTCTATCAGAACTCTTCTGTGTAGCTAGACAGGCTAGATTCCCGAAACTGGGATCGAAACCCGGTTAACTCACACGCCAATCCGAGATTCTACCACGCAGCCACGAGAAAACTAGTGCAAGTAAAGGGAATTTAAACGCTTATGTATCACATTAGTTTTTGTTTACAAATATCCGCTTAATGGCTACCGAGAGCTCGATTCATATGAAGAGCCTTGCATTACACCAGTTGCAAACCATTTACTTCCCTCGCTAGAGAGTTCAATCAGAAAGAATCTAGCTTGGTTTCTCCTTAGTGTATGGAGGACTTTTAAGTTTTGCTTAAGGAATTCTGTAGGGTTTTTGATGTGACATTGGTTGATTATTTCAATTTGATTATATTAAAAGAGTAAGTATGTTTTTAGTCATTTCTTTTTTATGGCATTTTCCCCCAGATATCAGTTTGTCTATTTTTTTTTTAATTTACAAATTGTATCATATGGGTTGTTTTCATTCCATCAGAATTCTAGCATAGTTATGAAAATTAAAATATTTATCCTATTTACCAACCCTTCCGCTCGGGCAGGATATGACACAAGGACAATTTTTAAGCGGAGTTTAACAGGTTTGAATTCAGAGTTTTCCATTCTCCTAGACTAGTTGACTCACCAAGGCTGAAGAACCCAGTCCGCCCTACTATTTATCCATAGCTGGAAGGAGAATCATTGGATTCATACCTTTCCCAGGGGTATTAGTGCTATGTGAAATGCAATCAGTCTCGTCGAGGTTTTGAACTCGTTTCGCCGTGTCCATGTCCTACGACGATAACCATTACACCATTTATATATGCTGAGGGAAAATAAAAATTCAGTAATAATTAAGAGTGAAAAACTCAAGGCAACGTTATACCTGTTGATTTATTATAAACTTATTCTATAATTTATAATTTAGATGAAGAATGGGGAACAAAAAATGCTATTATAAAGTGAGTATTTACTTTGCTTCACTCCCACCGCCAGAATGAAACGCTAGGGGATTTTTTAAACGAAGAATTGAAGGTTTGAATTTCGATTTAATCTTTCCTTCCATACTGTTTGCGTTTCAAAAATTAATGAATCAAGTTTATCCAATTTTTAATCATAGTTGGTTGGTGAAAAAATGAATTCATGAATTTCCGAAGGAAATAGGTCGTGAGTGAAATAAGCACAGACAAGATCAAACTTGTCATCACCTTGTCAGGTAAGGCTTTAGAATATACTGACTGCACCTCTGCAAGAGAGTAAGCTCCACGACAAAAAGTATCCTTGGGATGATACTTAACTGAATCTAATTGTGAGGCTTCAGTGCTGGATCTCGAGAATGTGTTGTAATTCTCCATTGCTTTTATTCCCATATCAACTCTGAACAGAATGGTAATAACTGTTTTGGTCTTATCTATGAGTCAAAACAAACTACTCAGTCTTTGACTAATGATTATTATTAGTATTTATTAGTATTTATTTATGTATTTGAATGCATACACATGTGTGCAAGTTCTTCATATTAGAAAGGTATGAAAGATAAATAGAATTATTAATGTTAATTAGCAATACTTGAAACCATTCAAATTAGAGTAATCAAATGATGTATATTAAATAGAATTAGTAATATTAAATAGCAGTATGTGAAAACATGAAAATATGTGCAAATAAAGTTATTACTGTTTGAGAGCAATACACAAAACAAATAATAGTACGTAAAATGGTGAGCTGTTTCATTTAAATCAATGTTACCTATAAACTATTCGAATAAAATTATATATCTTTAAAGATGGTTATTGTTGGTCCAAAGAAAGAATAAGGATATATTTTAAAATAGGAGGGTCTACGAAGAGATTTGTATTTTTTGAATTTACTTATTTTGTTCTTACATACGTGTTATATATATGTATGTTTCCAGCTTGTTGCTTTCGTCAGAGAACATGTGTGACTCAAGGCCTTTTAAATGGGGCATTCCACACATGTTCTCCGACGAAAGCAACAAGCTGGAAACATATATATATATATATATATATATATATAACACGTACAAGGATCATTAAATAGGTTTCCAGACTTTTTTCGTATGGGCACTTTTATTGATAGTACACACATGAAACTATAGTCCCCTTCAAAGTAATCGCTTTGGGCTACAATGCACTTGTTGTACCGTTCCAACAACTTCTGGAATGCTCCATAGAAGTCCTCTTGTGTGTGCGTGTCAATGACCTTCGTCCCAGCCTCTTTCATCTCCTCAATTGTCTCATAACGACAGCCTCTGAGCTTAAGGAATAACCAAAAGTTACAGGAAGCAAGGACTGCAAAGTAGGGAGGCTGAGGAACTGTCTTGATGCCCATCTTAGTCAAATAGTCTGTGACAAGGATGAAGTGATGGACTAGTGCATTGTCCTGGAAGAAATACCACTGACCTGATTTAAATATTGCTGGCGTCTTCCGACAGAATCTCTTCCTGAACTCCCTTAAAACCTCAACATAGTATTCCTTGTTGACTGTCTGTCCAGTAGGAACTCAGTGCATGTACAGCATGTCCGTATTGTCAACAAAAGGGATCATCAAAAGTTTTTAAGTGGATTTGCTCTGTCTAGCCATCATGGGTCTGAGAGAGCCAGCATGCTTCTATTGGGAACTCTGTCTCTTGGTCTCTGAGTAATAGCAGTAGATCCAGCCTTCATCACATGGCATATTTTCCAAGTTTAAAATAGAATTTTATTGCATATCGTTCTTCCTCACGTCCAGATTGCATTTTTGAAATTCACTAGCTGTGACAATCAGGCTTTAGTAGGGTGTATTCCAATTCCTGCTGTAGCTGTTCATTTGAATCTGAAATCATAAAGATCGGTCAGTCATCTCATAAGATGTATAGCAATAACATGCTTAATTTTCAAGAGTCTACGACAATTTTTAATGCCTGTACAAAAAAAGTCTGGAAACTTTTTGAGTACACCACGTATGTAAGAACAAAATAAATAAATTAAAAAATCCCTTCATGGACCTTCCTATTTTAAAATATATCCTTATTCTTTCTTTGGACCTACATCAAACATATATATATATATATATATATATATATATATATATATATATATATGGGATTGGTTATTGAATAACTATCATGGCGTTCTATGTTATCAAAACCACCAACAAAGTAATTATGCAAGTAATTCCACAGGAAATATGTTGAATGATATCTAAGTTAGGAGCTTGAGCTACATAATTATATGTATTAGCGTATAAATATAAGGTTGGTTGGATGGTTGGTTGGGTTTTTATGGCATATCAACATTTGCAGGTTACTTAAAGCTAAATCCATTTTTATGTGAAAAATCAGTCCTATTTCAAACAATTCCGTTTAGTCAAGCAGTTCTAAGTCAGTTAAGTATAAGTACAGATTTTGGTTACACACAGTTAAATGTCAAAACAGTTCAGTTTAGCGTAAATACGGTTCCGGTTTCAAAAAACAGTTCTATTTCGAACAATTCAGTTTAGCATAAGCACGCAGTTTAAATGTAGGTACGGTTTAATTGTCAAAAAAAATTCTATTTTCATGCACATGTATGCATATATTGATATATATCTGTATTTACATAAGTTACTGCAGGAATATTGTATATAGCAGTATGTAGTTACTGATTATATAATCGTCAATATCAATAACGCAATGCCTTTACGCGCACACACGTGTGTATATGAACACACACACACAAATACAAAGATATATATAAATGTTTATATCTATAGATATTAATATAAAAATCGATGCATATCAATATATATATATAAATATATGTGAATATCTATGAATATATATATACACATTAATATATAAAATAATATATAATAGAATATACGTGGGTCCTTCAATAGGTTTCCAGACTTTTTTGATCTGGCATTTAAAATTGTCGTAGACGCTTGAAAATTCACTATGTTATTGCTATACATCTTATGAGATGACTATTTTTTAATGATTTCAGGTTCAAATGAACAGCTACAGCATGAATTGAAATACACCCTATTAAAGCCGAATTGTCACAGCTGGTGAATTTCAAAAATGCAATCTGACTCTTTTGAAGAACGAAATGCAATAAAATTCTATTTTAAACTTGGAAAAAATGCTGCAGAAACGTATGGAATGCTTCAAACTGATTTTAGACCATCTTGCATGAATTAAGCATCAGTTTTTGAGTGGCATAAGACATTGATGGGAGGCATGGAGTGTTTGAGAGATGACGAGAGGTGTGGGAGGAGTAAGGAAGTCAATACATTAGAGTTGATTGGCCAAAGGGTTAGGGTTAGGGTTACTATGTTGATGTTTTAAGGGAGTTCAGGAAAATATTCCTAGGGAAGAGGCCAGCAATCTTCAAATCGGGTCAGTGGAATTTCTACCAGGACAATACACCAGCCCACAACTTCATCCTTGTCACAGACTATTTGACCAAGATGGGCATCAAGACAGTTCCTCAGCCTACCTATAGTCCAGACCTTGCTCCCCTGTGACGTTTTGTTATTCCCTAAGCTCAGAGGCTGTCGTTACGAGACAATTGAGAAGATGAAAGAGGTTGTGACGAAGGTCATTGACACGCTCACAGGAGGACTTCCATGTGGGCTTCCAGAAGTTGTTGGAACGGTACAACAAGTGCATTGCAGCCGGAGGAGATTTCTTCGAAGGGGACTAGAGTTTCATGTGTGTACTCTCAATAAAAGTGCCCATACGAAAAAAAGTCTGGAAACCTATTTAATGATCCTCGTATATATATATATATATATATATATATATATATATATATATATATATATATAAAATCATATATGTATATATGTGCATATTAATATATATTCATAAATTTTTTTATATATATATCTATATATCATCATCATCATCATCATGTCGTGCCCCTAACACGGTTTTCCGTGACTCTTCCTCGCCACTCGTCTCTATCGTCCATCGGTCTCGGTAGGTCCTGAGTCCCCACAGAGCTGCGGTAGATAATTTCTTGCTGGTCATCCAACGCCTGCTCGTCCGTGTGAAGGAACATGTCACTTAAGATTTCGTTCTTACTTTTTCAGTAGTGTCCAGTATGTCTTGTTCATCTTATATGGATAGTTTTAGAGAAAGGAGGAAGTGGGCCGAATAGCTGCTGCTAGGCTTCGAAAGTAAGGAAAGGAACCCGAACAAAAAATAAAGGGAATTCATTAACTTGTGCTTTAAAAGAGATAGACGACTCGGAATCGAACATACTTTATTTGGGGGGAGGAGATATCGAATGGACAACTCTATAGACACTTGTGTATTGTTTTGACTCTATAAAAAAAACCAATGAAACAGCCATCCTCAAAAACGCCCCGCGCCTAAATTGTCAGAATGTAAGGAAAGAAACACAGACCAAAACAACAAAAATTTCATTTACATGAACTTTGAAAGAGAAAGACGACTCGGGTTAGTAGATACTTAGTCTCTTAACGAAACTGTTTTTAAATACATGAGTTAGATTTTATTTTATTCTTCGAAGTTAAATCTTTGCTGAACATTATATGCTATTTAAATGAAAAGATGAATCTGTTAATTTGATGTCAATTTTTCTAGGTGAATAATTTTAAAACTCAAGTTAAATGCCTTATTTAAAAAAAAAATCTGTCTGAAATTCTGTTCAGATGAATAGATGAGTTTATGTAAAATTCAAATATCTTCTCGATTGCCCGAATCTGCAAATAAGGGTAAATTACATAGTGTCCAGAACCAGAAATAAAATAGGAACCTGAAGGTACTAATCCTTCTTTGGGCATTATTCTCAGCTATAAGTTGTTCCCGCTGACTCTATGCCTTAATTAGCACAAGTTTATATCACAACCCTGAAATGCCAGCTCAAATGTCGGGACTAACATTAATCTGGTGTATTTTCAAAATAGATTAACCACGGACTGATACTACGTTAAAACTTATTCGATGTGATGGGGAGATGTTTCTATTACCTATAAGCAAAAACTCGGAAACCATGGAAAGTACCATGGAGGATTAACAACAAGACGGCTGAATACAGCGATGGGTCAACGGTGCGCTTCACTTATGTTGGGCGGATAAACCACACAGGTCAACGGCCAGGATCATTTAGATTATTCAGTAATTTACTGCTTCTTATCTATAGGGGTAGTGTCTATTGATGATGCAAAAAAAATGCAGCTACCGAAAGATTCCTATCACTTTCCCTCAAATATACATGTGTTTATATATATATATATATATATATATATATATATATATATATATATATATATATATATATATACATATATATATTGTTATATGCATATATATATATATATATATTGTTATATGCATATATATATATATATATTGTTATATGCATATATATATATATATATTGTTATATGCATATATATATATATATTGTTATATGCATATATATATATATTGTTATATGCATATATATATATATATATATATATATATATATATATATATTGTTATATGCATATATATATATATATATATATATATATATATATATATATATATATATATTGTTATATGCATATATATATATATATATTGTTATATGCATATATATATATTGTTATATGCATATATATATATACATATTGTTATATGCATATATATATATATATATATATATATTGTTATATATATATATATTGTTATATGCATATATATATTGTTATATGCATATATATATATATATATATATTGTTATATACACACATATATATATATATATATATATATATATATATATATATATATATTGTTATATGCATATATATATATTGTTATATGCATATATATATATATTGTTATATGCATATATATATATATATTGTTATATGCATATATATATATATATATATATATATTGTTATATGCATATATATATATATATATATATATATTGTTATATGCATATGTATATATATATATATATATTGTTATATGCATATATATATATATATATATATTGTTATATGCATATATATATATGTATATTGTTATATGCATATATATATATATTGTTATATGCATATTTATATATATATTGTTATATGCATATGCATATATATATATATATATATATATATATATATATATATATATATATATATTGTTATATGCATATATATATATATATATATATATATATATATTGTTATATGCATATATATATATATGTATTTATATGCATATATATATATATTGTTATATGGATATATATATATATATATTTATATGCATATATATATATATTGTTATATGCAT
>OY757905.1:16178264-16473264 GCA_963585895.1 Sepioteuthis lessoniana
CCCGGCTTCGAGCGTCCTGCGGGTCTAGCCACACTGAAGATTTCTGATAGAACGAAACAGTCTGTCTGTGGATGACAATATATGTATATATATATATATATATATATATATATATATATATATATATATTGTCATATGCATATATGTATGTATATATATATATATATATATATATATATATATATATATATATATATATATATATGTGTGTGTCTTTATGTACACACATAAAACATAAATATATTTAGTAATACACATATAAAATATTATAAATATACATATATGTGTTTTTGCAGATTCATTATTGTATTTGCATATATACATCTGTATTAATAATCGCATTAATATATGTACATTTATATCTTTGTCTCTCTCTCTCTCTCTCTCTCTCTCTCTCTCTCTGTATATATATATATATATACAAACAAAGGCACGCACGCATGCACACACACACACACACACACACACACACACACACATATATATAACCAGCTCATTGCCCAGTGGGTAGAGTGTTTGCCAATGATCCGGGAGACTTGGGTTCAATCCCGAGTCTCGTCATACCAAAGACTTTAAAAATTGTGTTTGATACTTCCTTGCTTAACACTAAGCAATAAAAGGTACGTATCAAGGTAAAGTGGAGTAATCCAGGGAAAGAAGTAGCGCCCTCCCCTACCCCTCCGTGTAGTAGCTATTGAAAAGGAGCCTTCTGGTCGCCCTCAACTACAGTCTCCAACTTTACTTACTATATATATATATATATATATATATATGTGTGTGTGTGTGTGTGTGTGTGTGTGTGTGTGTGTGCGTACATTGTATATTGGGGAGGGAGAAAATGAGGACAACACTTCTCCATAAAAATATAAACTCCTTTTTTATTTACGAATAGTCGAAATCTTTTTGTGAGAGAAAAAGTGAGAGAATCGGTTAAGTACCGCGAGGAGATAGATATATTCAGAACCTTGCTTCTTTGTGCTTCTTTCACAGGATACAGAGCCGTTTTTTCAACCAAAGGGTCTCTTTCTTCCAGACGGCGTGACTTGTCTACTCTGCCGAATGCTCTCACAAAATGATCGCTGGGCTTGAAAACCTCCGTCATTATATATTTTTCTGGCGCCACTCATTTCTTCCCCCGCAATATGTGTAGCATTTATGCGGTCCCTTGTTTACTTTAAGACATTGCTACACATCCTGTTTTTGAAATACACACTGGCCGGTCTGTCAAAGGACAATGTATAATATCCTGCATTATCCTATTTCTGAAAATGTTCACCTGTGAATATTTACTTTCCGTCCTCCTCCGACTCTCTCTTTTTACAACAGAAACAACAACGAAATAAAGCAACCTTCATACCAAAAATACGAATACTTGCCCGTTCTTGTAATTACCAAGATTATCCCTCTGCTATTTCTTCACCTGGTTTGCTATTACCACATGCATTCATCAAAAATACAATATAAACATATTCCTCATTTCAAAATTACCATTGGATTATCTACAATTTCTTGAGGAAACTAAAAGCATAACAGGACCAACCTCTTGCTTCCTAAATCCAAGTTACATACCTTGTGACCCCGGTCATTCCAGCAATACATCCCCCTTTATTCCTCATGACCAACGCACATGTTATTCGCTTTACAAGTTCTTACCAGAAGTAACAGATGACTTACGCAAAATTCAAGACCATTACATTCAATGGCATTATAAATTGACATGCAAACAGCAAAACAACCAAATATACCGGGCTAGTTGTATCTATCAGTTATGTGCTACTATTTTCCACTATTGATTTTATCGCTAAAGTAATTACTGCTTGTAACATTTCCACACGCTAGGTATTCACTTTATTTAAAAACACAACCCAATACCCATTGATCACTTTTAAAAATTTCTCTTTCTTATCTATCTTTCTGTACCTATATATCTCCAAATCCCCGAGAGACTCCGTTTTACCCCTCGCATAATCTTCAAGTTGCTATTTATTTCCTCGGGAACCCCTGTGGCACCTAAAATATAGGCACCTAGCCCATCCTTAATCAATTTTTTCACCTTGCTGACAACACACGAATCCAAAATGACAATTGGGACCAAACCACCCGAGAAATCACCAACAATTCGTACACCCTGAAAAAATAATTCATAACCATTAAAACCCTGAAGCAGGCTTCATTACCATTTTTCTCCTTATTCTGTCGTATTCAGAGCTCAAATCTCAGGAAAATTCAAACTGCCAAAACGCTTCCAAAAATCATCGTCTTACCCCACTTCTATGGGCAATATTCCAAATCGGGACTTCAATCATGGAACGGTGTGTTCTATAGAACTACTTCTACCGTATGTCCAAGATAATCACTAACAAAATTTGAATGAAATCCTTGCCAATTACACTTGAAATCAGCCTTGACCCGAACGAAAAACAACAAAGTGACTTAATATGCCAAAAGATATTTCATTGTCTCACGAAAACTCCGAAAAACGGAACTATTAATCTTCCTCCTAAAAATTAAATTCAAAATTAAAATTAAAACCCCTACATGTCAATGGCTAATGAACATTATCTTTAAGTGAAGAACGAAAATCAAAAGGTTACCTAGGTTCCAAACATTTTTTTCTAAGAATGAGATCACTCATATTTTTCCTAAAAAATGAAAATAAGATGAAAATCGTCAAGTATCAATGGCTGAGGAAAACTTTTTATGGAATGAAGAGAGTATCAAAATGGTGTCTCAGATTAAAATACGTTTACCTTTTCTAAATTATTCAGTGGTGCGAAGCAAAATTTTTTTCACAGTCCCCACAAAATACATACATTAAAACAGTGCAACAAAGTTCACAACTTCAAAACAAATATTCTGATTTTTACGTCAGTTCTAAAAAACTTTTTTTGTTCTTTCTCAACTTTTTCTCCTTTTTTTTCTCCCCACACAACTGTCAACTGTCTCTTTCTTTTTTTCTTTTTTTAATTCTAAGTTTTATTTTTAGTCTGGGTTGTTTTTTCGTTTCTTTTCGACTCTTTTCATAAATTGTAAATATTCTTTATGATGACCCTCGTTTCTCTCTATATATTTTCACCTGTATGTATGTACATTATTTACCATTTCTTTTCTTTTTTTTTTTCTCTTCTTCATACTGCTTTGTTTTTACTATATTTTTCAGTATTTCATTCTTGTCAAGCCGTCTTTTTTTAAAATTTTTACTTCTGTTAGGCCACTTTTTTCTTTCTGTTGTCTAGTGATTTTTTTTTGTTTTTTCCTTTCTTTTCTATGGTTTTTCCTGTTTTTTCTCCTTTCTATTCTTTTCGACTGTTTTTTCCATTCTCGTCTATTATCTAATGCTTTATTTCTGTTTTTTTTTCGTGTTTTATATTTCTCTTCTCTTTGTCCATTTTCACTACTGTCCATGGGTCATTCTTGTCTAGCCTTCATTTTTCCTTTTCTTTTTTTTCTTCCGTTCGGCTGCGCCTTACTTATTTTTTTATACTGAAAATTTTATTTTTTCAAGTCTGTTTCTTTTTCTTCGGTATTTTCTCTTTGTTTTCTCATGTAATAGTAAGTAGGTTCGTTATCAATCTGTTTAAAAAAATAAACAGTGAGTCACTACGCGCCAAATGAGGAAAATGTTGTATATTGGGGGAGAAAGTGACAACAACACTTCTTTATAAAGATATAAACGCTTTTTTTTAATTACGAACAGTCAAAATTTTTTGTGTGAAAGAGAGAGAGAGAGAGAGAGAGAGTCAGTCTGGAACTATTAGGGTTTATACCACGTCGAAATATATTCAGGGCCTTGCTTCTTTCACGAGATATTGATACTGAGCTGTTTTCAATCCCTAGGCCGCCTGCCTCCCTCTGGACTAACGCCCAGACGACATGACATGTCTACTCTGCTAACTGCTCCCTACCAACAGCCTGCTAAAGTAAAAATAAAAAAACTTCCGGTACTATATATTTTTAGCAGCCACACATTTCTTCCCACCTAATTCAGGTGACATGTCCATGGTCCTTTGTTTATCTTAAAACACAGCTGAACATTCTGTTTTTGAAATGTAACTAGCCTACCTGAAAAAGGTCAATATGTAACAATATTTCAATAAATGTATGCACTTACAAATTAGTGTATATATATATATATATATATATATATATATATACTCCCCTATCCCCGAAGGGTTGAGTTCTCTAGCGAAGAAGTATTCGTGTTGCCATTAGCGCCTTTGCAAGTCTCTTCGTATTTGAATTGAGATCTCGGCGGCCGTTTGAACGGATGTATGTAAACAATACTAATTGTGATTCATAACCGTTTAAAAATGTACTTCGTAGCTAATTTCTCCTTGTAGCTAAATGGTTAGAAGCTCGGCTTGGTGTTTCAGTCAACCGGGTTTCGATCCCAGCTACGGGGAGACTGTCTAGCCACACTGATGAGTTCTGATAGAACGAAACAGATCTGTCTGTGGATGACAATAGATATATGTATATATATACAATCAGTAAAAAGTATTCGGGAATCTTCAAATATTTATATTTCTCATCTGGAGCTTGTAACTTTTAATGGAACAACTTAAGTATAACCATTCTTTAATCTATTATTCTAAATACATGTCTTTCTGAACCACATTAAATACAAAACTTTCTCAGCAACTTTGACGTTGTCATAGCTAGATATCTTTTGGATTATTGATTTAAAGGTGGTTTTCTTTTTTCGTACTGAACATGAATAAAACGTTTTCCAAAAGTTTCATTATATCACTAGTTGAACTAATATTAGATTATATTATGTAGAATTACTGATTGCTTTATACTACCTGTTTTACCTATGCCAAGGAGAATTTTATCAGAGTCACCAGCCTGTGAGACAGAATGCTGATTGCTCCGAACATCCCTGCCCAACTAAACCAATTTGAAAAAAATAATGTGTCTACATCAACTATAAGGAGAAGAGTCTGTGAAGCTGACTTTTGTGGCACAATTTTTGTCAAGAAACAACAGTTGAGGAAGAACAACAATGTCAAAATGCTCCTAAGGAGCAACGCGCATTATTACTAGACACCAGGGCTGTAGAATGAAGTTCTTTAGTCTGACGAATTAAAGTTCGTAATCTTTGGGTCAATTAGGCGGGTCTATCAGCGGCGAATAATTAATGATGAGTTGCAACCCCCTGTATCACACCAACCGTAAAGAACAGAGAAGGAACTGTTATGATGCTGGCGGGGTTTAAAATTGCTAAATTGGAGATTTGCACCACTGAAAGGTAAACTTAATCAGAAAAGTTATCGCAGCATACAAGACAAATCATGTCATCCCATCAGGAATACAGCTTGTGGTTCAAGGATTTATACTCCGGCAAGATAATAACAAAAGGCATACTATTAAACTCTGCCAGTTGAATATTAAAAGCAAAAAGGAAGGGCACGCCGTGACCAGATGTTTTGGTGGTCGCAATCAGCTAACTTAAATCGAATTGAGTGGTATGAAATGAACTTGACCGAAAAGTCAAACCTAAATCAGAAACGAATGCAGCTCAACTCTGGCAACACATGCAGCAAAATTGGGCAGAACTCTCTTCCGTCAACTTCCAGTCTTTGTTGGAAAGAAAGCCGGAAATATATATATATATATAGGCACACATACATACGCACACACACACATATATATATATACACAATCTTAAGTATATTTGTATGCGTAAATAAAAATAACATATATATATGTATATAAATGCACCAATTGGTATATATATATATCCCCATGTTTATGGATAAATATGCAGATCAATGTATATAAATGTATACATTCCTGCACACACACACACACACACACACACACAAATATATATATATATATATATATATATATATATATATATTTGTAAGTATACATTCCAATGGACATATTATTGAACACACACACACACATATGTATATATACATATATAATTTGCATATATGTATATAACTATATATCCAAGTATATATATATATATATATATATATACAGGAACATTTTTTCCCTTCCAAAGAGAGAAAAAATAACTATTTTAGATATGAATAGGTCCACAAAGTGATTTATATCTTTTTTAAATATATAGATCTCTTTGTGTACCTATTCATTTTGAAATTATATATATATATTTCATCACTCACGCTTAATGGACGTTCTTTTTTGACTCACTGACAGTCAATCCCTCCCGATCAGGTACTCCAGTTTACAAATTGCGTCTGCACACTGCTGGTGTATATACGTTGTCATTGAACACCTATGCATTCTTTGTGTTGGGATCCATAGACGAACGTCGCTAATGCGTTCGTCGTTTCTTCGTTATTGTCCTGGATGTCTTGTACAACATTTTTAGATGGTTTGTCTTATGGGCTCCAAGTGGCAGTACAGCTGCCATTTGGAGTTGTTTACAGGATTGTTCAAAAGAGCCCGAAGTCTTCTTGTGTAGTTTCCACCAATTTTTTCTCAATACATTTTTTAACGTCTTTGTGGTTCAGCCTTACAATACTATTGACACTTCCCGTTTCATTTTATGGAAGCGTTTACACTTCCCTATGATCGATGACCAATTAATAGAAGACCCTACCTTTGCAAAGCGTATACTAGAATCCCTTTCTGTTGATAAGATACTGCTGCTGCCAAGGTACCTGAACCTGTCTCCAAATTTCTGCCGCTTGCCATTTCAAGTGGAGATTGCTTCTTCTTGTTTATAACATGAATTCGGTCTTTTTGCGTTCACGTGGAGGCTAATACCTGATGCCTTCTCCAGAGTGTGCAGCAGGAATTCGGCTTGGGCTTGTGTATTTGAAAGAAACGCTAGTTCATTTGCGTAGTCGGGGTCGGTTATAGGTTCTGCAGTATTCCTCTGCTTCTTACTTTTTTGTTTAAACCCTTTTTCTATCCTTTCGACGCTCAAAGTACGTAGACTAAGCAGATTATTAATAGATATGGTGCAAATATATATCTTTGTAAAACTCCAGCGATACTGTCGAAGAATTCTGTGTCACCATCAGATTAGCGTATTATTGTGTTTGTGTTTTTATGAAGCATCTGGGGAGATCATATGCTGTTAGTAATTTGCTCCATCTTCCTCCTATCTATGGAATCAAATGCTTTAAAGAATTCTAAGAACCATAGTGTTGCCTCGGGATTTTTTTGCGCATACTCCTTTGATGGTTCAATCGATAACCAGAATCTGTAACGTTGTGGATTGATTTCTCCAAAAACTGTTCTGATTTTTCCTTAGAATTGTTTCGATTTCAGGTTTGATACTGTGGGGGTTGTATGTATTTTGTTTATTTCAGTAGATGTACATTCGTATTTTACGGGTATTGCTCTCTATATTATTTCCACCTCAAATACAACACAAAACTTTACAATTGCGTGAACGAAATGGAATAGAACACAACGAACATTAAACAACAAACAATTTAATATGCATATAACAGAATATGAAAACAAAAAAAATACATGATGTGTAAATGGCCTTTTGGAAGATAAAGTTTGGCTAGAAGAAAATAAATTTGTTTAAAGGTGTGTGTATGTTTATGTTAACAGAGTCCGTAAATAAGTCGGTCTTACTTACATTAAGTTCATAGCGGGTTGTATGATTGTGGTGACAGCGTGTCGCGTTGATGAAAGAAAGTTTGTCGGTTTTTTTTAACGTGATTCGTGGCCATCTGTCGAAGAAAAGGAATTTGCCGGACAGAGTATCGGCTACTACTTTACTGGCTTAATGGCTAGCCTTGTGGTTCAGTCTAAGTCAATGGCTCCCTAACTCTGTGTTATTTATACCGTAATAGTGAATCAAAGAATCGTCCTAAAATTTTGGCGCGCAGACATTTATTGACCAATCAGATTTGTATTTTAATATTTTATTTTCGAGCCTAAATATTTTCTGTTAGTTGACTTCCGATCCTATTTTTCTAGAATGTTCTATTCTATGGTTTTAGCTGATTGGTTGAAAACTATAAAAATGTAACTTAGATGCTAATGCAGTTTTGATCCTAAATTTCTAGAATGTTCTTAAGTATGTTTTTATTGCTTATTTTAAGACTAGAAAAAAATATGGATCCTATAATACTGTTGAGCAGCAGAGCAGAAGCTGATCCCTCTCTTTCTCTCTCCACCTCTCTCTCGCTATATATATATATATATATATATTGTCATCCATAGAAAGATCTGTTTCGTTCTATCAGAGAGCTTGATTCATACGAAGAGCCTTGCATATACGCTCATGGCAACACAATTACTTCATTCGCTAGTAGAGCTCAACCCTACAAGGGTAGGGGAGCATATATATATTGTCATCCACAGACAGATCTGTTTCATTCTATCAGAACTCATCAGTGTGTGTAGACAGGCTAGATTCCGAAAGCTGGGATCGGAACCTGGTTGACTCAAACGCCAATCCAAGATTCTACCATTCAGACATGAGGAAGCCAGCGCCAGCGAAGTAAATTTAACTGGTTATGAATCACAATTGTTATTGTTTACATATATCCGCTTAACGGCTACCGAGAGCTCGATTCATATGAAGATTCATATATATGATTCATATATATACATATATATATATATATATATATATATATAAAACATAACTCATGAGTAATTGACTTTACCTTCTGTAACACAGCTCGATACCCATACTTGAGCTACTAATACATTAAAAATCAAATATATCAATTATCTGTCTTTTTTAACATTTTTACTGATCAGATGTTGTTGGAAGCTTTTCTATTTCGAACTCACTGTGTGAGTTAATACATTAAATCTTGAAGATAGAAAAACCTTTCTTTTGCTTCTGATGGTCGGGAAAACATGTAATTGATATTTGCGATTAATATGATTAAATTGGAATAGGTAACATTACATATATATATATATATATATATATAGTTTGTAAAATGATAAATAAAGATTGCTGAATATCCATGATAGAGCATATCTGATTAAGTTAGGATATAAGCCTAATGAGTAAAGTGTTCTCCAATCGTCCGGGAGACCGGGGTTCAATCCTTGGTCGAGTCGTATCAAAGACATAAAAAATGGTGCTTGATGCAGCCTTGTCTAACACTCAGCATTATAAAGTAATCATCTAGGGTAAAGTGGAGCAATCCAGAGAACGAGTAGTGACCTCCCCTATACATTGGTTTAGTAGCTATTGAAAAGGGAGCCTTTGGGTCACCCTCGACTAAAATTCAACAGCCAAAGTTTCACACCTATGCAATCACCTGACCGAAAATTTAGTACCTTGAGTATATTAAAAGAAATAAGACGATGAAGCTTCATTGGTTAACAAAAATGCAATTTCAGGTACGCTTGGACCAACCGAAAAATCACAGGAATTAGCGTTTTTAAGGCAAAGGAAACTATTTAATAAAATTTCGTGTTTAATGTTAATCTTAAAATATACGACTTCAGTCTAAACATGTTTTCACACACACACACACACACACACATATATATATATATATATATATATATATATAGAGAGAGAGACTTAAGATTGTGCAACTTAGCATTCGGTAACCAACATTGGTGTGATGACTCCGTATTGAGAAACTGACCTTTGCTAAATTCCTCTGACTCTCTGTGAATACTATCTATCTATCTATCGTTATTCTTGATATATTTATGTGTATTTCACAATTACTACCATGAAACTTCACTTAATTGAAAAATGAAAAAAATATATCGAATCGTTTCAAACATCCGACATCAATTTACTTATCGACAACAAACCTTTTATATTCTTACGTTTAAAAAATCACTCTATATTCGACATTAGGCGATCAGTAAATTTCCTTAATAACCTAATACGTCGAATTGAGATTTAGAAAAAAAATATTCAGATAACTAAATGTAGGAATTATTGCAATCTTCAACAAGGAATGTGAGATTGAGTGCCGCTTTGAATTGAATTTTGGTTACATTAAGAAAAAATCGCTGAACAGTTCTAAACAACAATAGAATTCTCGCACAGAATTATCCGTGGTTGTTCGCATTTATAGATATTTCCTGCAATATACTAGTGTCGATCTATGACAGGGAATATTTGTCATAATAAGATAATTTCCTACTGAAATAAGGCTAGGCTTTTCTCAGAAAACATTGTGCTTACTAATTTAGTTGTTATTCACTTACTTTCTTTCGGTGTTTGTGGAACGGAATATATATATATATATATATATATATATATATATATATATATATATATATATATATATATATATAGTATCTTTGAGCAAATAGAAGTAAATAGGCTTATTTATTGTGGCTAGATAGTGATTTCTATAATAGCACTGATTGTGGCTACTTATTATAAATAAAATGAAATATTCAATACGTCTTTTTTGGCAGTGCCGGTGTGCTTTTTGGTTAGGTAATTCTTTTAAGGTGCAATATTAATAATATTTTGGTCCTGGCACCCTGTACTACCTAAGCCAATATATATGATCCGATGATACCTGGCTAGGTTATAGGTACCACCAGGTAACCCCATGCCTTGATAAATTAAGTGTGCTACTGTGTGATGTTTTGAGGATATTTGGGATTCAACAACTAAAAATATCTGAGGAGAAACGGCTATGTATTCAAAGAGTTAATGTATCATACTAGTATACTCTTGCAAGACTTTGAGGCTAAAAAAATCAAGAAGTATTGTATCCATTAGAAGAATGGTAATATTGTGTCACAACTTGAGTCCTAAAAGTCACAGACTTGTTTAATTTGCCCCATATGTTAATATCAGTGGATTATTGGGACATATCGTTCTTGGCCAATTCGAAACGTAGCCAACCATTTTGGGATGCAGCGTTGATGTGGCTTTGCAACGAATGAAAGACATTCATTGAGTTTGTGCATCATCACACAGTCACATAAACATTGTTACAGAAAATATATTCTATCTTCTTGTAATAAAACTAAGTAGCCTTATTTAATGTTTGATAGTAATTTCGGTAATAGTCTAGTTGTGTCTAATTATCAAAATAAAAAATTAAAAAATCAGTTTGTTTTTCAAGAAGAAGTAGTAACTGATGCTTTTTCCGTGAGGTGTAGTTTTGATAGTTTGCTTAAATGGTAACATACCCATGATACGGGTATGTGAAATATACATAGAATGTTCATAACTCATATGTAGATAACATAGGAATCCCGAAACACAAAAACACTTACGACGTCTTAGTTCAGGTACGAAACTTTTTTATAACCTTTGAGTTAAAAGGTTTTTCGACATAAGGAGAGTGATACACAATCTTTCTATGCAGGCTTTTCCACCTGCCCCCCCGCCCCCCACCACGTGCGGAACCCGCGGCAAGGCCTCGGCGAGCTCCGAAAGTCAACCTTTTTCTTCGGAGGCAAAACTCAACTCACTGACTTTTGTCAAATCTCCAAAATCCTCCGCGCACGCTTCCGGTGCATGACGTCATTCACATCCCCCGGTATCTGGGATTTTTATTTTGACATCTCTGAATGACACATCCTCTCTGCGCGCGCATGAACACATGCGCTCATGTTGCACCTAACTAACCCATGCTTAAGCGAAATGTTCTCAGCCTAACTAAACCGAAAGGCAAGATATATAAAACGAAATCCCTCGGCCATTATATTACAAAATTATTACCCTTGATGGACAGAATCATTTAAGACAATAAAAAGGCTTATGTATTATTCGGCAAGATAATGGGTGGCTTTGCAACGAATGAAAGACATTCATTGTGCATCATCACACAGTCACATAAACATTGGTACAGAAAATATATTCTATCTTGTAATAAAACCAAATAGCCTTATTCAATGTTTGATAGTAATTTCGGTAATAGTCTAGTTGTGTCTAGTTATCAAAATAAAAAATAAAAAAATCAGTTTGTTTTTCAAGAAGAAGTAGTGACTAATGCTTTTTTCCGTGAGGTGTAGTTTTAATAGTTTGCTTAAATTATTGTCCTTGATGGACAGAATCAATTAAGGCAATAAAAATGATTGTAATTTTATATTTGAACCATATAACCGTGAGCATTTATGTGGCTGTAATCGAGTATAAATAAGTACGTGAAACCAAATAATTGTTAGTATTATTCAGAAACACTGAAACCCATACGACTGTTCAAATATTATCTATTAGAAAGGAATACTTGATAACTAATGATTGTGTGCAAAAATTTCTTTAAAATCAACAACACAAATGTAAATATAAACGAACAGTAAAAACAATTCTCTAATCTATCAGCATAAAATAACTATAGGCGGGTATACATGCCGTTAAAATTAATGCATCAACTAAATCTTCTTATAATTGGTTCCATTAAGCATAGAAACAGAAGAAATCGTGGTAGTACGAGGATTATCAAATATGTAAGGTATTTTAGTGAGTTCATTAGATATTAGATGCAATATTAGTTCAAATTTGTGTTAAATTTTTCGTTATCATATAAATGTGTAGAGAAAGAAAGAAATACTTTACAGGGGTTTCAGGTGATTTTAAACTGCTTAGAGTATTATACCTTTTTTGTTTTTGATTTCCTTCTGAAAGATTTTTGGTACAGCAAGGAACCTTCATGAAAGTCAATGTGACATTCTTTTATTCGTTCCATTATTAATGTTGAATCCATAATGCGTCGAAGCAGATGATGAATTACTTAAAGATAAACGCCTATTTTCTTCATTTAAAAGATGCCGCAAACTACATTTTCGAAAACAGAATTATGAATCTCATTGATTTTTTTTAATATGCTTGCGGAAAATGTTGCCTTCGAGTGATTTTTCTTCCATTTGAACTTCCTGGTAACTGTTCCTTTAATTCACTAAGCGGCAAAATAAAAGAATCAGGAACACTGTTTTAAAAAGATAATTAAAGGAAAGAAAAAGAAAAGTGTCAGAACAACAAAGTCCACTAAACAAAGCTTATTCGTAAACAGAGATATCAGAATTGGTATTGACGTCGCATTGTCTGTAAAGCACTTAACAACTTAGAACTAATCAAAAGTCATATTTCTAAATAGATTATGGTTCATCTTTAGTAGATTGCTCAAAATTGTTAAACTATAGTAATTATCATTCTAGAGCTGTTTTATAATTGCAACTTTCAACAAAAATCAATGCGCGATAACATGAAGAAAAAGAAAAAAAAAATCTTATCAAGAATTTTTAACGCAAGAGGACAGGTTAAATGAAAAAAAAAATAGGGGCTTGTAGTGAAACTAACTTGGAGCCAGCTAAAAAGAACTTTTTATCCAATCAGATAGTGATATAGATTTTTTTTTCAGAAAAATAGGTATGTCTTTTTCTAATACCTTAACCAATTTTGTTTTAAATGATCTCAAACTTGAACATTATGTATAGAAACAACTTTGAATTCTGTTTAATGTTTTATGCTTTTTTCTATTCAGCAATCGAAATGCCACTCAGTGGAAAAGATGTTTAAACAGTCAATATAGAATTTTGAGTTATTTTTATACTTGCTGTTAAAAAGTTGAGATAATTCGACGGAGAATTGGTAAAGTTATTAGATTACGAAATGAAATTATTTATTCTATACATTTCAAATGATATAAAATCTTTTAAAACACCTTGTAGATTTGTTGGACGTAAGTAAATTACTTCTAAAAACAAATTAAACCTTTCAAAATCTAATAGATCTACTCCTATTCTACTATACACCGTAAGACTGATATTTCAGGTTCGGGAAGATGAAACCAAAAACGAAAGGCTTAATATATCGGAATTCCACGATAAGCTTTTTACTAACCCTTGCATAAGGTAAAAGAACGGTTAAAATGTTTTCTAAGAGCGGTGAGTACACATTTCTGTCAGTGGTTGTAAATTGAAATATTACAAACTTCCTTTTGAGGAAATACGTTCTTAAGCAAAATTTAAATGCATGACTTTTTTTGTGAATTTTTGCACTTGAGTTACTGAGAGTATCTGACGAGTAACATCTGTCTTACAAAAGCAAATGTGTCATACTAGGTCACATTGTGGAGACTAAAAAGCTAAGAAACGCTCAAAAGCTAGGGATCCTTAGCCTAGTAGGCTGGGGATATAGAATACACCAACTGGATCTCTGCAGAAGAGTGAGACGCCTCCAACGATTGTCCCAGATATGATACCTAACCATCTAATGGTGAGATTCCAGTAATGATGAAGTTTTGGCAAATACCGCTTCATTGCCATCCTTCACAGGTCCATTCTGGAAGCACCTGAAAGGGTCCGATCTATGGCTCAAATAGAAGTTTGACATTTAAACTGAGAGCAAACAAATGACTTATGCTAAATTGAATAGTTTAAAAACTGCTTGATCATTTATCTGTGTGAATAAATGACTGATGTTTAATTGAATTGTTAGTGACACATAAGAATACTTGGAACCATTTGACTTTGACATATGCTAAATAGTTTTCAATAGTTTAAAATAGAACCGTTTGATCATTTAAATGTGTGTAAACAACTGATGTTTTATTGAATTGTTAGTGATACATAGCAATACTTGAAACCATTTAACTTTGACTTATGCTAAATTGAATTGTTTAAAAGATAACTGTTTGATTATTTAACAGTGTTCAAATAAATGACTAATGTTAGTGACACATAGCAATACTTTGAACCATTTAACTTTGACCTATGCTAAATTGAATTGTTTGAAATAGAACTTCTTGATCATTTAACTGTTAAAACAAACATTTGATGTTTAATTGAATTGTTAATGAACTTGGAACTATTTTAACTTTATTAACATATATTTCCAGATTACGTATACGTTGCGTTCTGGTTTGTGAACGCTTGTAATATTAAATAAAGGACAAACCACGATATGAGAGGAAATAGAGATATATTCTCAGGAAAAAGTATATACAATAGAGAGAGTATTAGTAGACAAGAACATAGGATTAGTGAATACAGAATAAAGATATAGTCCAACGATAGTACTGGCTTCCGTTATTATGGTCGCAAGTAAGGTGATCTAGTGCGATCTCCAATCTCCAAAGCTCTAATACTATTCCTATAAGAAGCTACTCTTCACCTTCTAGTCTGCCCTAGTATTAGTAGCTAGTGCTATATATGGCAGATAGACTACTTCATTTTGTGGAAAAAGGTGGGTGATACCCAACACTATATCTAATGTATCTGTATAAATCGGATTTGGCATTAAATAATCCACAGTGTTCGATATGCCATAAAACGAAACTAAAAATACAAAACCTGGGGATCCTGCATCCACTGCATGACATTGTAAATGAATTGTGCGGGAGAGTGGATGGATAAATCCTTGATAGCACCCGGAAGAAAGGTGAGTAGGCAAAGTTTAACATCTCGTTTAACGGGCCAGGTGAGATCACATATGATTGGTCTAGCACTCTGAACTGTGTCTTATCGAGGTCACCAGGGACCTGCCTTCGAAATGGTGGTGGGATATAGCCAGAGGAAATCACCCACTGTCGACAGAAGGCGGGGATATTATATAAACACTGATATACGAATTTCTGGGTATGTGCTAGCTCTTTTAGTGGATGGGGTACAAGGTAACACGCTTTTGTGAAAACAGATAACGAGGAACGATTGATTACACAGGAAAAACCGGTTCCAACTTGAACGAAGATGCAACCTAGAGGATTGTTTTAAGCATTCATTTTTACTTATTTATGCGGCATCGGTGACTGAACAATTGATAGAAAAAAGCAAGACAGGTGTGAACTTAGAGCCCATTTTTATTTTTGGACCCTTTCTTCTTCGTCCAACAATAAGCCGTCATCGACATAGCAGTCGTTGGTGACTACAGTTCAGTTGGTAGCATTGTAACATTGTATCACAAGGAGATGTTCCAAAAGGTACAAACTTTATTTTTCTTCCTATGTTAATAAATATAAACAGTTAGTAGGTGTAAATATTTATAGCTTATTGCAATGTACTGTACATAGGCTATTAGGAACGTAGTCAAGTATTTTAAATATATCCAGTAACAGGTATGTTGCCTTAAAGTGGTTCAGCATCCAGTCAGGGAAGACCTTACTTATACATCGACAATAAGTAGGTATGTATTTTGAATGAGTTTATGTATTGTGTCACAAACGCATAAACAGCGGGTAGCTGGTAAAATCATCACGTTTTCTTAAGGTCTGTCACCCTATCAGCAATTCAAATTAAGTTACATTCAAATAAGCTTGGAGGAATATACAACTGAAACGATGATAAAAAAAATTACAACGCGTTGAAAGAAAGCACAAAACGAATTCCCATAAATCCTGTAAATAATTACCCAACTACTTTGTCCACAGGCAGGGTGCAACTGAAGGAAATTTTCAAGCGGTGTAAAGGTGATTTGAATTCACTGTTTTCATTCTCCTTCAGTGGTTAACTTAACAAAGCTTAAGAACCATATCATCCCGAGTATTTAGCCATAGCTGGGTAAAAAATATATAGAATAATGATTTTCTATAAGGTATTAGCGTTATGGGATACAAAAAGCTTCGTCCAGGATTTGAAACTGAAAAGTAGATGTTGGAAACCGTATCGAAAAGAAAACAATATATTATTCAGTGATTTAACGTATTCATCTTAAATAAGGTATTAGGATATAATGTGCATTATGATCGGATGTGCATTAGGATATGATGTGTTTTATGATGTGCATTGTTTTTTTTTATATTAGGATATGATGTGCATTATGGTTGGATGTGCATTAAGGTATGATTTGCATTAGGATGTGACGTGTTTTATGATGTACGTTACGATGTACATCATAATGTACATTATGATGTGTAGTGCATTTTGATGATTATTAGATTATGATGTACATCATGATGTTAGGTGCATTATAATGTGCATTATGGTGTGTATTATAGCATACTGTGCATTAGGATATGATGTGCATTATGATATGCATTGTTTTCTTTATTAGGATATGATGTGCATTACGCAAAGATTATAGAAAGGATAAATAGAAAAAAAGCTGGATTAAACTTTCACCTCAAGCAAACTGAATTACGAAATAAATTTTAAGCACTTTTGCTCTCCTTATGACGACGTCACTGCGACACCTGTCCTACTCAACTGCTTTCTATCATGCTCGTTCACAAAAAATCTATTCTTTTTTCATTACATAATATGCAACTATACTTCATAAACGACTTGTTCATTGCATGCTTGTAAAATAACATTTTTCATTAGAAGCTACAAAACTGCCAAAAAATGATGAGATAGGTTCCTCAGAAAAACATACTAGATATTTATTCCCAAATTTCTGTGTCAGTGACAATTAATGTTTCGTAAATACATTTATTCTTGGAAGCAACGGTGGTGCAATGGTTATCGTCATAGGAAATGGACACGGAGACTCGTGTTCAACTTCTGGACTTGTCTGTTTTCATTTTATATAGTGCCTATAACTTTAGAAGACGTATGAATCTAATTATTTTTAATTGTTGAAATAATGGGAAACGCATATTTCAAATCTTGGAACCTTTAAATCGTTTTAAATGACGGGAAACCATTGAATGGCTTGAATTCTCTTTTTCACTGCACATGATTTATTTTTATCAAGCAAAGAAAAAAGCAGGTTTTCTTTTCTTTAAACAGAATCATCAACACATTTTTCTAAGAAAACAAACAAACAGTACCCACTAAACAAAAACAAACAACAACGCAAGCAACATTTTGATCCTTTAAATAATCTGTCCCCAAAACACAATGAACTTTTTTAATTACTTTTGCATCCTTACTGTCTTTATTTAAACTCTCACAAACACCTAAATTTTTTTTATTTTGATATTAAGGGATTATATTATAAATTCAATTACCATGACCAGAAAATCCCTGACTAGTTAATTTGGAATCTCTTGTGTGTGATATCGAATATGGCTCAGTGGTACTGTTTCGGCACTGCATTCAGTAGTTGCGGGTCCGATCTCCAGTGGAGGGGGGGAATCAGGGCATACACTGCTGATGAGGCATAATAAGGTTGAAAGAGTTCTCCAGTGGTTCCGTATTTCGAGCGCAATACTTGCCAAATTTTCTTATCATGGTAATTCATACAAACATGTCCAATTTAGAAGAATGGCTCGAGTTTTATAATAAGTTTAATTAGCCATATCGGACTGTAACGATTGATCTTCCTCGTTAAAAACTGTACGAACATGTAACGGAACGTATTTCTATTGTAGGGAGACAATAAATAAATTGATATCTTCCCAAGAAAATAGATATTACCGTCAAAGGCTTCGTGGGGTGTCATTTGACACAGTTCCAGAAACCGACTCACGAGTCCTTATGCTTCTATTCTCGAAACGGGAAAGATCTGTCTAGAGTCATGTTATAGAACACTAAATGGGTTTAGCTATTTTACTTTCCCTTATCAAGAAATATTTGTTCTCCATTTCATACCCTTTTAGGATACTGCTTATTCAGAGAACAATACGTTTATTGTTTTAGCTATAGGGACAGGTTTTGTATTACCATTGATATGTATGCACTCATCTAACTATTTCGTCAGAGGCAGGATGTGACGCAAGGTCAGTTTTAAAAGGTGTAATGCTGCTTTGAATCCAGAGTTTCCATTCTAGACTGGTGGCTTAACCAAAGCTAAATAAGCAAGTCTTCCCTACTATTTACCCATGGCTGAAGGAAGAACAGATGGATTCCATTTTTCTGCAAGGGCATTAGAGTGATGTGATACGCAAGTAGCCTATTCCAGAAATTATACTCAGGTCACTGATTCCATTTCCGATGGCGATAACCATTACACTAAGCTCTTCTCCATTGGTATATATATATAAGATTCAATGTTCTTGTGTAAAAAATGTGTTTCTCTTTCCTTCCGTTAAGTTCAGTGTTAGTATATCACCAATATACTAACGCTAATATTGGTCCTTGGAGAGGATAAAAATCGTCCTTAGCATCAAGCATATCTATTTTATTATATGGTCATTTCTAAGATTGTAAAAGTTTCATTCAATAAACATCCAAACAAATAATCCTGTTATTTTTTATGCACGTCAAACTTTCGAGTCGCTACATTTCATTATAGGTTAATTTCGTTTAAAATATATCAGTGCAGTTACAAAATGCCTCAAAAGTTCTGAGATCTTAGGTTTCTAAAGTGTATTCTGATCAAATTCTGTGTTCATAGATAAAGAAAATAAAGAATAACATTTTACTGTGATGAATAAGTTTCAATCTTTAAAAATTCATTTCATTTCCTTTGAGACGTTTGAACTAAAGTAATTCGACGCGGTGACAGAATCAGCTGATGACAAACGTTGAGTCTATATCAATAGAAAGGGAGAAATATAAAGAGATAGACCTTTACAATAAACTACTTCAACAACTAATGGCTAATCATCTCAGTCGAATACTGCTGAGTTGCAACATGACAATTCACTTGAACTGTTTTTTTAGTTAATCGTCTGTCGCAACAGAACGAATAAAACTTGAACTTCCGAACACGTGAGATACTGATGGAACAATAAAAGACACTATCTCGTAGCAGTAAGGTCGGAATCGTATTTAAACAAATTATTATCACCCTCACAGACTGCAATATTATACAGCACCAATTAATTGTTTTCCTTAATATACAAACATGCGATTGAATAGCGTCTGTGATTAACGGATACGAATGATAATTATTAATGTTAAAATTTGAAAGAAGAGCCAAGAGAATATGTCTTGGTGATGTGAAATTCAAAATTATTAAAAGATCGTTAAATGCAATTTGATAGTGTGTGACAAAGTTCTCAGAAAAAAGAAAATGATCTAACGCTATGAAGTGTATATATTATTCCACCTACTTCAACAGTTCAATTCATTAGGCAGATATTTTGTTAATGTTCTTTAACGATCAACACATCACCAAAACAGCAACAAAACCCAACCCCCTAGAAATAAACAAATAAAAATAACACAAATCAATAAAAATAAGGGTATTCCTTTCTTGTTTGTGCCAGGAACAATTCAAAACCAGCTGATATTATTATAGCCTCTTTAAATTGAAGCATCAATATCATCTAGGGTAGTTGTTAAAAATGAAACACGAAAGCAAATCCTTTAAATACTCGGTAATATTTTAAAATCCTCTTACTTGAAATAGAATATCCACTGCAACTGACTCATCTATTATAATGCAAAAACGCCAATTATATATATATATATATATATATATATATATATATATATATATATATATATATATATATATATACAAGGAAAAAATAGGTAGCTAAATAAATAGTATCGAAATTAATATAAGCATTAATATTTCCCTCAAAAGTTAATTATCGAACTTAACATGAAAAGAAAATAAATAAAATGAAATAAATAAAAAAAAGTTAAATTACCGTATTTATAACTGACGGAAGAATTTTGAAAATAAAATAAATAGGTAAATAAAAAAACGGAAATTCAATAAAACGAGGAGGTAACTCTTTTAATCTCTTCCTCCCTTCCACCCTACCAACGTGTTTATTCTGTTTTATTTATCCATTGGATCTGAGGAAGTCTTGTAATATTCACACCAGAAACGAAAAACAGGATGGAAATAAATTTATAATCCTAAAATGCCCGGTCTTTGTTTTTTTCTTTAAAGATATATGTATATATATATATATATATATATATATTGTCATCCACATACTGTTTCGTTGTATCATACATATGCGTGGATAGACACGCAAGACACTTTAAGCTGGGATCGAAACCCACCTAAAATATATGTATATTAAAATAGCTAGGTCCACAAAGAGATTTTTATTTTTTGAATTTATTTAAATATTTTGTTATTACAAACGTGTATGTTTCCAGCTTTTTGCTTTACACACACACACACACACACACACACACACACACACACATATATATATATATATATATATATATATATATACAAACGTACATTCATATGTGTGTGTGTGTATATATATATATATATATATACAAAAATTAAGAAAAAAGTTACCAGTGAATTTCAACCCATACGACCACACATACACACACAAAAATCCCCAAGAGAAACATTCACCCCCCCACACACATACACACGCACACAGAGGAAAAATAACTGTTATTGAAATCCCAAACTACTCCAACGCACACACACACATAAACACACACAACGACAAGAACTTATCAAATATCAATGAGGGGTAAAGCAAACTGAGGTAAACGCTCACTAAGAAAAGGAGAGGAAGACCTCTATATAAAACCCCAAACTAATTGAAAATCATTCAAACTTCAAACACGAGTGTGTTCAAGTCTCATTGAAATCCTCATTAACAAAGCCTTGTGCCATATATTAGTAAGTTTATTATATACAGAATATACATAACTGTAATAATCTTCAGCCAACTTTGGCCTTTTCACAAAAAATGCATTCCTGATTGAAATATATTTTCCATGCAAAACCATATGTTCATACAATTGCTCGTTTCTTTCGTTTATTTGATTGCATTAATGCAATTACTAGTCTTCCAATAAACATAACCTGTACTCTTAAAATTTACCTTATTATTCATGGTGTCATAAGCGATCAGGGCAATATATTCAACAACGAGTATAACCAATCTGTTAGTCTTATGGTTTTCTTCAGTTTTCAATGTAATCAAGCTTTAATAATTATGAATACATATGATTTCGTAGCTTTAACAAAGAAAATTAATCAATTATAAGATCAATTTACCATAAGTAAATAAGTGAGAACAGATATTAGAGACGGGGAAATTCAACCCGGGGTCTGTCACCCTTCTATATGATCAATGTTTGTTAGTTTGTTTTTATTTGACAAATAAAGACATTTCTTAAAGAAATCAAGAATGTTCAATCACAAAGACATAATTCCAGGTTCTGTTGCCGGCCACTAAGTAAAGAAAATAACTGAACAACCAGAACGAAGTATTAAATAACGTTGTTGCTGCTAAAACTATTATATAACAATTGATATGCTGATAGTTTCAAGCAACCTCTGTATAATATTAATACCGACAATAAAGCTTTCACTATTTCCATCGGTTAATTCCCTTGATAGAATATATTAAACTATATAACCCACAATCTTCAGCAATTCAGTTCGACTTTGATTCTACTGGGATGGAAACAGGTTTTATGATAAGCAGTGTTAATATATAAACTAGTGATATATATATATATATATATATATATATATATATATATATATATATATATATATATATATTAGAATATAATTGCTGGAACATGCATTAAAGCCCAGATACATTTACATTGATTGTTTTCTCTTTCCAAGATATTGCAATGCAAAATAAATAAAGCTGATATTTGTTAAAATGTCGTATGTGGTCCCCTAAAACTAAAAAATATAAAAGAGTAAAATATATATTTAATTAAATTATAATAAAGGTAAAAATTTCAATCACATTTATATCATTAGACAGTTTTCCGACAAATGTAAAAGCAAAAATATTGAAACAAGATTTGTCTGATTTATTTTCTTTTGTGCATTCATATTAAACTTTGATTAAAGTTCAGTCAATATTGAAGCTCTCTCCGAAGATTTTTTTTAACCTTTCAATTACATCTAGCGTATTAGAATGAGCAGGGATTTATGATACCAGAAGCACTTCTAAATTGAAAAGTTGGCAGACTCGAAGAAAAACAAAACAGTGGGGAATTCTTGTGCTGTTGTTGTTAGTGTGCTGGACTGCGTCATTGTTATAAACGAGTTCGAACTCCAGTCATGCTATTTCATTCTCTTTCAAACTAATAACTTTGGGGAAAGGTTCAAAACCCAATCCTCTCCTTCTAACTTAACTAACCCATGAAGGTTAAAATGCCTTTAAACAAAGAAACCAAACAAAACAGGAAGATTTACGAAATTCGATTAATCTCGTCCATGTGTCAGAATCTACGTTCGTTTGAAGGTAGTAAACAATCTTCCCTCAGGGGGATGTCGTTTAAAAAGCAATGTTTCTTTTTTTCTCAAACTGGGTTAAATTATTAGATTTTGAAAAATTCAAGTTTTTTGTTGAATGCAGCATAAACTTCCGTCAAATAACTCCTCTTAATTTCAGGACAGCGAAATTTCAAATTATTCTATAAAGACAGTTGCATACATATACACACACACACATATATATATATGTGTGTGTGTGTGTGTGTGTGGTTCATAAAATTTATTGTCTATTTTGATAAATCTTAAAAAGACTATGTCATAGATATATTTTTAAAAATTCTCAATAATTTAATCGAATAGGTTTGCAGAACAGAGTGAAATAACTGAAGTTCTCTACTTGGGTTTCACTGAAAGGATCTTCAGGAAAACTAATTTACATAGCCAATCATGAAGTAACTTTGCATAAGTTTGTTTAGTGAAATATAAAACTAAATGTCGGTTTCTGAAAAGCCCTTTCAATTTATACCTTATTCCATTCGACATCCCCAATCTCTGGTTCAACAGTTCATTAGAATTATGAAAAGACACAACGGCGAATTTTTTTATCCAAAGGATGTAAAGTCGCCTGTTTTATCGTTGTTTTTTCTTTTTAAAATATTTTCCCATTGATCAACCAGAAATACTTTGAAAGAAGGATGTTATTCACATATGTTTATGAAGATGGTTTTGGTATTGTTATGATGTTAATTTGGGCTTTGTAAAGACAAACACTAAATAACATGTAATAATAAAAAGGGTTTATTAGGCTGGTAATAAAATGGTACAAAGTCGTGTGAGTAATTAGACTAGCTCAGCTAGTCTTATTACTATGTCAATTGATAGGCTTCTACTTAAAGCCTTCATTCATCAACTCCACGAGAAGAACAGTTCACTACAAAACAGGTATTATAATATATCTTCTTAAAAGTGCCAAATGTGAAACCTAAGTTCACCTTTCAATTATATTTCCTATTTGCATATATACAGGCTTTTCATGCAATACACGCAGCTAAGCATTTTTATTTAGTGGTTAATTCAGTTTTCTTATTGCAATTACATAGCAAATGTACATTTGCTTTGTTTTTTATTTAATTTTCCCAAATGATCTTGTTTATATTGCTTGCGACAAAATTATATATATATATATATATAACATGAATATGATACATAAATGAATTAGTAATTTCTAAGATAAAGCGTTCAAGTGCACTGAAACCGAAAAAGAATCGGAATAGAACCAAGAAATTTAACAAATTCGCAAATGTAATTAAATGTCGTTAATAAAATGTTTATTAGAGAGAGAGAGAGAGAGAGAGAGAGAGATTGGATTTTCTTTGTTTTAATGGCATATCTACCTTAATGGCTTATTTAACGCCTGATCCATCCTTGTAGGAGGACAAGACTGACACCGTTCAACTCATAACTGAAAGGGATAAGAGGACTCATATTTAACCAAAGGTAATCGTCCGAAAGTAACTACAATAGTAAGATTGGAGGTCAAACTCGCTTACAGACCAGCATGTTAACCAATGCTCCACGTTGACTCTCTTATAGAGAGAGAGAGAGAGAGAGAGGGGTCAAATCTTACGGTAAAATAAATGTGGCTTGGTTTATGTGTCTAGCGCCATATCAATTCCTAATTGGTCTTTTAATTCCAAAGTTTGAGCCATTTGTAAATGTTTGACAACAACCGAAAGTACATTTTCAACTTTACATTGCGCAGTGTAATCGGCTGAGGCTGTAGAATACGCCGACTGCGTCTCTGAAGAGGGGTAAGACCCCCACCAACGAGTGTCCTTGATATGACATTAAACAATCTCGTGGTGAGGCTCCAGTAACGGCGGAGCTTTGGGGAATGCGTAGTAATCCTTTATTGTCATCGCTCCCATGTACACTCTAGCCCAAAGTGGTAGCACCTGATAGGATCCTATCTATGGCTCAAATAGAACTGTTTGACATTTAAACTGAATGCAGAACTGAATTTCTTGAAAAAGAACTGTTTGATCGTTTAAATATGCGTAAATAAATGACTGATATTAAATTTAATACTTAGTGATACATAGCAATACTTGGAATCATTTAATTTTGATCTATGCTAAACTGAATTGCTTGAAATAGAACTGTTTGATCATTGAACTGTTTTTTTAGTATATGTCTGATATTAGTGATACATAGCAATACTTTGAATCATTCAACTTTTGCTAAATTTAATTCTTTGAAATAGAACAGTTTATTGATATAACTGTGAGTAAACAAATGACTGATGTTTTATTGAATTGTTAGTGAGACAGAGTAATACTTGGAACTATCTAACTTAGTTGACTTATATTTACAAATCACGTATATCTAATATACATGAATAAACTGGTTTGGCATCAAATAACGTACAATGGTGGATATGCCATAAAACAAAACCAAAGTAAACCAAATATCCATTGCATAAATATCATTTTACTATAATGATCGTTAGTTTACACTTTTGTATAGTATCAAGTATTGTTATCCCAGACTAAAAATCTACCCACAATTCTAGTGTTTAGAATAACTATTCTTATATATTAATGAACATTAGTTTGAACACAGTTATGTACTTTGTAGGGGGACATGTTGCTTGGTGAATATTTTTGGGCCCCCATTTTGTAGTGGGTCTTTATATTTGGGAAAGGCAAAGGAAGCAAATAATGCGTGAAACGACGCTAAGAAAAAGAACATACAAAACAAAGCTGAACAAATAAATTCAAATTTATATATAAACAATACACGCAATGAAACATTCTAAAACACTTCTAGACTTTTAATACTGTTCGTGAAATTGTTGTATACTCACATAGTAAATATGCTTATATACACATAAACATATATATTTGCTGAATGGATCTCAACGACACAATGATAAAGGACGACCGAAGACTTAATTAGAAAAATATGTACCTCTCATTTTATTGTAACGTTTGTGTGTGAGAGGGAGTTGGAGACCGAACAAAGACTGCAATATATTGACCCACTCTTATGGCCATCAGCGTTGTGTCTTTCTCGTTCTCCTGATGCTCAACTGGAGGCCCGGGGGCTCAGATTTTGCTGAGTTATGGCTTTCTTTACTGCATCTGATCACCAACTGGTCTCCAAAACTCCATCGGGGGTTCCGAAGGCCCCTTCGGCCGGGTGTGGCTTTTCCTACCACATCTCGTCTATAACTCCCTTATGTCCAACTCATCAGGGGCCCGAATGGCCCCCTTTGCCGGGCTTTCTCTACCACATCTTATCAGCAACCTCTCTGGACCACAACTGTTTGGCTTCCTGTCTTCACAGAGTTATAGAATTGTTCAACACCCACTCAATTACCTACTCAATCTTTGGAATGGCATGTTTGATCGTCACCAAGCGGAAATAACAGTCATGCAGTTCACAGGTCACTCTCTTCCGGTGCATCAGTCTATGAGTGTAACTATGATTTTTTATCTTGTCCCATTTCATCAGCCAAATCCACCAACGCGATCTCTTTCGATTACTGGCTATTGGAATGTGTTGTCCCTTCCTTTGGAATGGCATGTTTGGCCGCGTCGAAGGTCAAAATACAACAAAATATTCCTCTTTGTGTGTGTGTGTGGGTGTGTGTGTGTGTGAGTAACTAAAACTAATACTACAAAAAAGGACTACTTAACAAAAGTGTCCTGTCTGTTTTGACTAAGGATTTCTACCGTTTGTTTCTTTCTGTGGTTTGACGAAATTTCTATGTTCGAGGAAGGTAAACGTCTCACCGAAAAAGTACAACGAGGAAGAGCATGATTGCATGGAGTATACATTTTTGTGGCGGTTGACTGCTGGAAGTAAAATGTAAAAAGGAGGGAGAGTGTGTTGACTCTGTTAGTTGAAATTGAGAGGGAGTGACAGTGTTCTCTCTGGAAGTCACACTGGAAAGAGTGTGTTTACTCTGTAAGTGAAAATGTGAAAGAGAGCTGTGTTGACTCTCCAAGTGAAATTGTGGAAAAGTGGGTGAGTGTTGGAATATTAGAGCATTCATAGAAAATTATTCTCAAGGCTCCAAAAACGCGGGAGAAAACTGAAGTTGCGGACGTAGTTTTGAACACTAACCATGTGGTTCTCCTGGTCAATAGGTTCCCGAGGCTGATTAGTATACTGACGTCCACCGTCTTTGTTTTGGGAACTAGTGGCATAATGTCCATTTTAAAATATAGAAGTGTTATTCCTATGACTTTCTAATATTCTTATCATACATCAAACCTTTGCATGCAACATATGGTTTCCAATAACTCATTAAATAATCCTTAGTAAATGTTTTTAGCTTCGATTTACTATCCAAAGAATAAGTAATTTGCAAACAGTTTAATGGCTGCTTGACAAATTAAATGATTGATTTAAATGTATACAAGTCCATTTAGGGCGACTTTTTGCATAAAGGCTAGGGAATCACATTCCTTGTACGTTCACATTAAATTGTTCGTGTTTTATTTTGTGCAAACGGTTCTGTCGAATACGACTACTTTTTAAACAGATCACTTTCACCCATGAATAGAAACCTAACTGGTACTACAACATTATATCAAAGTGAATCTGGAAATAATGACAATTAAGAGATACTCCAACATCAAATGCAGTTTCGTGTGATATCTTGTACACCCGTTTATGGAGGTCTCACTTCTCTCCTGAGGATACAGTTAACGTACTATTAGATTTGCCATCAGAGATTCTTATAAGAGGACTTGAATCTTAAAACCTGGTGATTTTACTCAAACCATCGAGTTTAGTAAATGAACTTAATTCAATAAGAACAATCTTGAAAAAAAAAAAGAAGACCCCCCCAAAAAAAAACAAAATAAAAAACCCAACAAAATTTTTCTTTTTTGATATTAGATTCAATTGTTACTTTTGCCTATCGCCTCCTGCCTCTCTCTGTGTGTCGGTACGTCTGAAAGTACGCTGCGAGAGAACAAAGGATCTTTTGCTAAGACTCTAGACATGATGCCACCCGGGCGGTACATGAAATGATTGCCAATGGTGGCTTTGTGCTACTTAGCCATTCTGGTCACGTTAATTGCTATGGCTTGAAAATTAATCAATGAACTAAACAAAAATGCCTAAATTGCATTCGATCATAAAACTAATTTTTATTTATTCTATTCAAAAATTATTATTCTTTTTATTCAGTGAGTAGAACATATTAAAGTGTAACAAAAGTACTTTTTCAGAACATTATTCAAAGCTTATTTCGTATAAATATCGGAAGACTATCCATAACTCTGCTGTACTACTACTACTACCACTACTAAAATTGATAATAATAATAATAAATGATAGAAAGCGAACAGAGAGATAGGTAGATAGACCTTGCTGGAGAACTAAAAAGCTATGGAACATGAAGGTGTCGGTTAGACCAGTTTTAATTGGTGCGCTCAGTACAGTCATTAAAGGAGTGGTAAATGTGCAAGGAGACTTGGAAATGAGAATAAAAGAGGAGACCATCCAAACTACAGCATTATTTAGATCAGCTAAAATACTGAGAAGAGTCCTAGAGACTTGAGGAGACTTGTCACTCAGACTTCAGAGAAGACCATCAGCAAATGCTGGTATGAAAAACTGTCAAGGATTAAAATAATACACATCAAAGTGCCTTAAATGTTACGTGATTTTATAAAGATTTATGCAACATCTTTTTTATGAACTCTTCAAAAAATTTATATATATATATATATATATATATATATATATATATGAAAGTAAATATGGATAAAATCCGACAGCATGAAGGTAGCAGAAAAGAATATAATCCAAATAGGTGAATATATTACCATGTAAAGTCGACGTTAATGTTTAAGTTTCAGTAACCATCATCAGGACTTGGATATCAAAATAGTTCCCATAGCGATGGATGCTTGCTGAGATGACAGGAGCAAATGAGAAATATACAACGAAAATATACATAAACATGTTCATAGCGTTGATAATTCAAAGTGATTAGAACGTATCTGGTACGTGGAAAAATATATGTCAATGTTGGATTTCCCAAAGAAACGAGACAAAACCACCCGTCTATTATTTTCAAATATTTTTCCTTTCCTGTCCAACCATGCCTCATCTTGAACTCATTTTGTGTCAGTTTGTTATTTTAACTTATGCGATTAACTGTTCCATTGCTATATTTACATATGTACTTGCTATTTAGTTTTATTTCAGCTTGGTTGTACTTGGGTTTTGTTGAAATATTTTGTTCTGCTATTAGACGAGATTCACTTTCTCTCTTGAAGTTTTTCTTAACCATCTCTAGGTTTGCAACGATCCCAATTTGTCACTTGAAGTATCCTTAGAATATATCCGAGAAAAAGGAGACTTTGGGTCACCTTTGACTACGGTCGCTATCTTTACTTACAACTCTTTCCGTTGAAATTGTCCGTCTTGTAGTTCTATTCCATTGTGTCCTTGTGTATGGTCCTTTCTTTAGTAATTTTGCTTGTTCTCAAAATTTATTTATTTGCCCTTCTGTAATATACTGACTTAGCTGGTGAGGTGGATAAACTTAGCAGATTTAATTGTATCGCAAGATAACATCAACAAAGTGGAGAAAACAAAGGAGATTGGGGAAGAATATACTGGTTGGAACGATACAATTGTCGTCCTAAAGAAAACAACACTACAGCTTTATTTTAAAACTTTTATTGAAAAAATCTATTCAGATAACTTGAGTATGGAGTAGAGCAGACATCTATTCAATGTAGCCGCTTTTAGCCTCAATCACCGCCCCGATACGGATCCAATGCCTTTTCCACAAGCGCCGGCGGGAGCTCGGCGAATATTCGGCTGATGGCGGTAATCAGGCTGGCTTTGGTGTTGTGGGAGGTCATGTTGGTGATGTTTTTGACGTATGACCAAACGAAATAGTCCAGCAGGTTCAGGTCGGGTTGAGGAGGGGGGGGGGCTGTGAGAGAAGGGTACAAAGTCGTAACACTCCTTCTGAAGCCAAGCCTGGGTCTCTTTGGACTTGTAGGCCGGCGCAGAGTCCTGCTGGCACACCCAGGGTCTACCACTGGTCACCTGATTGCACCAAGGGATCACCACACTCTTCAACACATCCAGGTACACTTTGGTGTTGACTTTCAAGCTGAATTCGATGTGAGGTCGCATGATATGGCCCTCACTTGAAACCACACCAAAGACCATAACCGTAGCCGGAAACTTTGTTTTCATCACCCTGGGCACGTCCCTGTTATTAGTGGCAGTCCAGATTTGCTTTTTGAGGGTGCTAGCAATGGTCCTGTTGTCATAACTTGGATTGGTAGAGAGGATGAGTTGTACAGCGGCGCTTCTCTGATCTCGCTCGTTGAACATTGTGTCAATTTCAGACATGATAAAAGGCTCCTATCACTCTTGGGATTTTTATACAACTGGCCAACTGGTAGATGGTCTGCAACAAAAAAAAGAAAACCGGTTTTCATTAAACAGAAATGGAATCATATCGTCTTTTCTAGGGCGACAATTTTATCATTCCACCCTGTAATTTATTGCCGATGGATTGAGTGACAGATATTTCCGATGGCAGATAAGATAAACAAATTACCGGGAAAAAAATGCAAGTATGTAAGTTCCGATAACCAGCCATAATCAGAAGAATACGTGAGGCGAAGAGGATGTTAATACTTCAGAATGGGACTTGAAAAGACAATATAAGGTCTGTAATTTTGGACTGAAGGCAGAGATCCATAGTAGAGATCCGCTGGTCGCTCAAGCGAAGCGGGAAGATCTGTTAGTCACTCAAGCGAAGGGGAGAGGTCCGCTGGTCTCCCAAGCGAAGGAAGAAAACCGCTGGTCGCTTAAGCGAAGGGTAGAGGTCCACTGGTCTCTCAAGCGAAGGGAGAAACCTGCGGGTCACTCAAGCAAATATGTCACGTGTGTTCTCCGGCTGTCGCTCTAATACACACAAAGGGTCCCCGCCACAGAAGAAAGATATGTGCGAACTCGCTCTGACTGTATTCCTACATAACACACGTCACCGTCGAAGAATAAGAATATAAATTACATGTTTATATATCTACGAGTTTTTCGTTGTTTGTCTAGCGGTAAGATATGTGGAACTTCAAGCTTCATTTCCCATCCATCTTTTGTTTTGGATTCTTGAGGGGAATATCAATTTTTCGCTGACTAGATTTTCTCCTGTATGGATTAATTTTTTAAGTTAAGTCATTTTATCCGTTGGTATATTTTTTAATACCTAATCTTTTCAGTTTATACCATAACCGTTTTTTTCCCAGGATGCTTTTCTCGGTCAGAATTTTTCTTATTAATTCTAAATTGTTTCTTATATTTGGTTTTAACATTGGTGTTGTGATACAGGGTTTTATTAAGGTTGGGTTTTTCGTTTTTCCAATCTTTTTGGAATAATTTCTATTAATCATATTCCTAATGATTTACCTGTCCACATATTTCCCTTATCTCGAGGTGAGAAAACTAGTCTGTCTTTAAAATAATCCTTGCTTGGTCTTCAATTCTTTGTTGCATTGAAAGTAGCTTCTTTTACCAAATTTCTATCATAATTTTCCTATTGCTTCTAAGAGTCGGGTTATATTTTAAATAGCTGTGGAATTATCTTTTTGTTGTTCTCTGTGCTCCATTTTGTGTGACTTCTCTCCGATGTATCGTCCAGTTGAAATTAGAACTTGCAACCTTCACAGGATTCTGCCACTCCCCTGTGTTGGCTATTAAATGAGCACCTGCCGATCAGGTTATTAAACACTGCCATTTGAATTCCATATACAAAAGTAATTATATTTGCCATTTTTCATTATGTGTAGTATATTGTGGCTATACCAAACGCAGGGGTTGATTAATGTCTAAGCTCTTTTCCCAAATGTGACTCAGTTTCCTTTCAAAGATGAATATCGTTAGTGGTTCACACACACACACACCTGAACTGCATGATCCAGGTCTTTTAACTAAATGTAAGTTTTAACTTAGTTTAAATCCACTTATCCTTTTCTATTTTCATTGGGCTTTGTGATGCGATCCATTTGATAGTTTTGAAATCCTACAAAGATGCCTATGACTGTTGTGAGTTTAATCATAATATTTCCGGATATGCTGCCCGTAATTCTTTGGAATGAACATTTATTATTTTGCTTTTTGCTTCTTTTCCATTTCATTTAATTGAGTCAGAGTTTAATCGTCATCCTAAACATATTCGAAAAATCTCTTACGTGACGAGTTTTTTTATAATAAAAAAATATGAAATAGAATTTTCTGCTTCGATGAAACCAGAATTCAGCAAAGTGACACTCAGTTAATTCGTCTAATAACTTTCATCACAGATATTTAAAAGACACTGTCACGTGGCATTCCAAAATCTCGTCTTATAGTAGCCACTATTCCTTTAGGTGTGAAAAAAGGAAGAAAGAAGAAGTAAAAGAAAAAAAATCCCTTTAAAGTCACCTTCTCCTCTGAAAAAATTTCAGCATTCAATTTATTGGAAATTTAAGCCTTTTTGCTAATCCTTATAATAACGAATTGGGTGAGTCTAAAGTTTTGCAATATTTTGTTAACGTTGCACACAATTCGATTGCTCTTAAGCATTTTCTGAGAAGCTGACGAAGTACACTGGACAGAGATATCTCCAGTTCACCCGATATTCTCCGTTTGTTACTCACTGAATTTGCTTCTATGGCTTGAAGTAAGGGTGGGAATCCACAGTTTTAGGCTTACTTGACCTTGTCTGGGTGTCAAGGTACTTGGAACCCGAACAAAATTTATTGAACCATCTGGTTACTTGTTATGTGATTGCTTTGACGGCGTTATGACCCGCTTCAAACCCGTAAAGCATAAATTACCGAATTAGAATTTGTTGTTCGTGTTGTATACTCATTTGCCGTATCATAACGACTCATAATAAAGACAGACGCATGAAGGAAAACGCCGGAAGAAAGGAAGCAGGAAGACTTCTTTAACAATATATTTACCTCTCACTTTATTGCAAGGGTTCGAAAGGGTTGTTCAAAGTTTGCATGTGAGAGGGTGCTGTAGACCGAACATAAACTTCATATTTTGACCCCACTGTTATGACCGTCACGTTGTGTCTTTCTTGTTCTCCTGATGTTGGGGTCAACTCCATCGGGGCTTTCCGAGGGCCCCCTCTGTCGGGTGTGGCTTTCCCTACCACATCTGGTCTCTCGCTGTCTGGAATTCTACTGGCAACTATTTTGGCACCCCGAACTCAACTGAGTTAAATAATAATTCAACGCCCACACGATCGCCCACTGGATCTTTGAAATCGAATGTTCAATCGTCATCAAGCGGAAATAACTGTCATGCAGTTCAGAGGTTACTTCTCTTCCGGTGCATCACTGTAGTGGCACAATGGGACCTTCACCTTGTCCAATATCATAAGCCTTAATCCGCCCACGCGATTTCTTTCGATTACTGGCCATTGGAATGTGTCACTTCCTTCCGGTGTATCACCTTGGAATAGCATTTTTGGGCCGGGTCAAAGGTCAAAATATAACATTCGTTCATCAGTGTGACTTTCAAATCAAAAATGGATTGAAGTAATATCCACCGTGTCAGCACACCAACTAGCGCAATACCACCAACTACCTTTTATATCTTGAACTAACTGATCCGAGGATACACATGCTGCTAACTGGCACGTACTAAAATACTGGAAAACTTTCCACTCACCCTATTATTATTATTATTATTGCGAGTGTTTCACGCCATTGTTGGCTGATTAATATAAAATCTCAGGGCTCCAGGGGTCTTCTCGGTATTCTGACTGATCTCAACAATGTTGTAGTCTGAATGGTCGCGATTCTTTCTCCCATTTCCCACTATTCCTATCTCCTTTTCAACCCTTTCGGGGCCGTTCCAAGCGAACCAATAATTATTATCATTATTAGCAGCTCACTGAAGTTGAAACAAATATTTTTTCCTGAATTTTGAGTGATAGTATGTCTTCTCAGCTCTCCCAACTTTTCAAAGTTCTTTCTCCCTTTGCAGGGGTCTTGGTGGTATCAAATCTTCCCTTGATCTCTTGTTCACTCAGCCTCTATTCCATGTTGTTTTCTATAGTAATCACATACATTTTATAGGAAGAGTATCGGTTAGTTCTACAACTATTGATGTGTCATTATATATATATAGAGAGAGAGAAAGAGAGAGAATGAGAGAGAGAAAGAGAGAGAGAGAAAGAGAGAGAGAATGAGAGTTTATGCTTTTTCAGTTCGCTGATCCGGTCTACTTCTGCTATGATATATTTGCAGATTTGCATAAAGTATTTATTTAACGTTACTGATATTATCTTGAATATCAAAATTTAAAAAATGTAATAGGCGATTCATGTTGTTCAGATACGAATATATATTATTCGGACTCAGTATTTTATAGCAGTAAACGCAAACACAAGGAGAGAGGAAGACCTTGTAAGGGTTTATCAACATATCTACTTCGCAGCTACCCCACCACCCCGTCTCTCACCGATTCGTACCAACGTCTAACTTCAACTTTTCTCTTTGGGTTTCAAATCTCAGCTGCCTTAATTTTCAAATTATCTCCCGTTTATATATTCTCTATTCTAATTACTTACTGCATCATACTTTCTAAAATCATTACACAAGTCACAAACCCTTATTTCCCCACGCATGTCGACAGGCCTTGATTTGGTTTTATCCATATCATGTTTTCAGCGACGTTATTTTGACGTGAGGTGTTAAACCTGTTCTCAACCTGTGCACGCGTTTGACCTTTGCGAGGAACTACGCAAAAACTAAAAGTCCTCACCTAACATACAATTTTCCAAAATAAATAAAGTAATTAATATAATTAATTAATAACCGTAATTATTTTACATTTAGAGGTTATCACTGGAGGTTACGTGAGAACAAGTCTCCGAAAATACCAGTACCTTTCTCATTATTCTCGTATATCTCTTCGTTAATTCATTCATGATTCTAACACTTCTTGCATAGTTGTGACTGAGCCAAGTATCGTCGACATGATTCTAAACTGCATGTTCCATGCTCCCTAGAGAGGTTGTGGCATTTTTTGCTTTCTACTTTATCTGGCTGACATTGTTTTCTCAGCAAACTCATTACCGCCAAGACCTGCAGAACCCCAGGCATTGTTTGGATTATCTATTCATCCTTATCTTACTGTTAGCCCAGTGGGTTAGAGCTGTAGACTACACTGACTGCGTCTCTGCAGAGGATTACAACCCCCGGCAACGTGTGTCCTGGATATGGCATTAAACAATCTGATGCCTAGGCTCCAACGTAAAAGATTTGAGGAATATGGAGTACCCCTTCATTGCTAATGCTCCCAGATCCACTCTGACCCGGAGTCGTAGCACCTCAAAGCGTTCTACCTACCAAGTTGAACAAAATGTGTGAAAACAAATGACTGATCTTAAATTGTGACTGTTATATTGCAATACTTGAAACCATTTAACAGTGTACTTAAAACAACTCATGCTGGGATAACAATGTTATCTACAAAATGTGTTTAGAAATCATATATATATATATATATATATATGCATAAAGAGGATTTGGCATTAAATGACCTATAATGGTTCATATGCCATAAAATCCAACCAAACCGAACCAAGCCAAACCATTGGCCTACTGTTATCACTCTACAAAAAAAGCTGATGTTAAAATTTGCACAAAACTACACACTTTTTATGAATAAAACGTCAAATACAACTAGCCGAAATAGGCTCGTTTAGCGTAGCTGTTATCGTCGTATAAAATAGAATCGCTGATCCATTCAAACTAACTATGGGTAAGTAGTAGGGCAGACTGGTTCTTAATTTTTAGAGCCACTGCTTCATTGATCTCACACCCAGGTCCTAGATGACGCCAAGTCTTCGGCTTCCATCTTCAGATCAGTTCGATCATTTTAAAAGTTGTGAGTATTTAATAGAATTAACTGAGTTTAAATCATAGACAACACTGTTTGTGTTTCACTTATTGTTAATGCCCTTGAGGGAGGTATTGATCAATCTGTTCTTCCACCTCTAGCTATGGGTAATTAGTTGGGCAGATCGGGTTCTTTAGTCTTGGTAAATCAATCTGTCAAGAAGAAAGAAAACTGAATTGAAACTAGCCTTACGACGTTTAAAAATGAACTTTGTGTCATACCCTGTCTGTAACTGAGAAGTTGAGTAAATATGTACATATAACTATTTATAAAATAATTTGATTATTTTTAGAAAAATATCACCGTCTGAAACATTTCGCATATGGTGACAAGATCAAAGTATCTTCATTTTTATATTTCTGCTACGCAAGTAAGTTAAATTTTCTCTTGGAGATTGTAACAAAACCCTATCAGAAATAAAATTGACAATAATATTAAGTTTAACTTATCTCAGACCGCTATCCTTATCTTATATTCGTTGTTATCCATAGACAAAAAGTAATCACAGCCTGTAACCCACGTAGTAATATTTTCCGCTACTGGGCTCTTATCGCCGCAAAATTCTCGTGACTATTTGATTTGTTTTTTTATTACTTCTACACTAGTTTTCTTTTCACTATAATCTTCACCGTTCTCTTTTTGATGATATGGATATTCGGGTAAAGTATTAATAAATGTAACACTTTCTCCAGAGATTTTTTCAATTGCAATTGCCAAATCTCACATTGTCTCGTCGGTTTCCCATTTAATGCTCGCCTGTTAATCCTTCGTTTTAAACTTTTCTGTTACATTCATACAAACCATTTTCCTCCACAAAAGTTTTTAGGCGGTTATATTTTCAAACCTTCTTCAGGTGTCTCTCGAAGTAGGAATTCAGGACTGAACAATGTATTCAGTTAATAATAAATTATTTTCATTCCACAGTTCATTCCTGAATCATAAACGGCAATCCGGACACCTCTTACTTGCTGATCAGAATTAGGAAAACCCAAGAGCATAATACGAGTAGATCAATGGGTTGATTTTAATGGTATGTCAACCCGTCTAGGGTTATATAATGCCTTGAGATTAGGGAATTGCGCACATTGTATGTTTATATCCCTATTTTTTGTACAGTTATTCATTAGGAGAATTGTGGCAAATAGTTATATGATATTCAGTATTTCTGTCAAATACAAATAATTTGAACATAGTTGTGTGGTTTCAACTATTCTTTTTTTAATACTACTAATTATATATACAGTGTCAAGTAATTAATTCTATTTAATGATTGTCATTCGTTTGCTATCAATTATATAGTTCCGATAAACTAATAATAATGTTTAGAAATAATAGTGCTTCAAATAACTATTTAAAAAAAACATAATCTTGTTATATGATATCAAGCATTCCTAACAGAAATACTTTGCACACAGTTATTTGGTTTCAAGTAACGAATAACGATTCTTAATAAACAATTATGGCTTCAAGTAATTATTCTTTATACAAATAATTTACAATTATATATGTGCTTTAATCAAACAGGAAATATCTCCACACTAAACGTCAGCACACTTAAAGTAGTAGACAAATTCCCCTGCCTAGGAAACGGTGTCTCATCAACCGAGACAGACATCGACATGCGACTAGCAAAGGCATGTACAGCTATCGATAGACTTTCGGTCATATGGAAGTCAGACCTGACCGATAAAATGAAGCGCAGTTTCTTCTAAGCCGCGATCGTGTCGATACTGCTATATGGATGCACTGCATGGACGCTGACTAAACGAATGGAGAAAAAGCTTGAGGGCAATTACACAAGAATTCTGCTAGCAATATTGAACAAATCCTGGACACAACGCCCCACAAAGCCGCAGCTCTACGGCCACCGACCATCCATCATGAAAACTATCCAAATTAGACGCACCAGACACGTGAGACACTGCTGGAGAAATAGGGACGAACTCGTGAGTGATGTACTCCTGTGGACCCCAGCACATGGTCGAGCAAAGACAGGACGTCCAGTTCGAACCGACATACAGCAGCCCTGTGCCGATACGGGTTGTAGCCCTGAGGATCTACCGAAAGCAACGGACGATAAGGAGGTGTGGCGAGAGACGGTCAGGAATATCCGTGCTGATATCATGACATCATGATGATGACGATGATGCTGATGATATATCACGAATTAATTTCTAGCACAAATACTTTGCATAGTGCAATAATAATTCAAGTAATTAATAGAAATTCTTAGTAAACAATTAGTGCTTCAAGTAGCTATTCTTAATAGAAATAATTTAAAGTTAAATGATATCAACTCTTAGGGTTTAATATGAATAATTTTAAACAGATCTACTTGACCCACTGATTGAACTATAATAATTACTACCACTCCGAGTTATAGTGGACCTGGGAACAATGGCCATGAAATGCATACTACACTTCCAAATTATACAAAACAGGAGCCTCGTCATTGTATACAGTATTTTCTAACACCCTAGAGTTTATAGTGTCATTGTATTCTACGCCCAACTAACTGGGAGGGTAGGGATAGAAAGGACAAGATAAACAGTCTGAAAACTCTCAGAATTTGTCAGAATATGAGAGGCGCCTGAAAAAAGCTGGATAATATGATGGCGAGAATGTTGTAGCTAATCCAATAATTAAAATGACGAAATTAGTCCAAAGAGGGATAGTAACACTAAATCCTAATCTAAGAATTTCAGACCAGCTTAATGTTGTCTGTACCGTTTTATCAACATCTAAATCACTATGTTCAGATAACCAAGACATTTATCACTACGATTGATATTGTTAATTATTAATTAAAAGTACCTTCTTGCAATCACTGTAATTACTTATACGTATATATATATATATATATATATATATATATAAGGAAGAGTGTTCACCAATGGTCCGGGAGACCAGGGGTCAATCCTAGGTGGAGTCATACCAAAGACTAAAAAAATGGAACTTGATGCAGCTTTACTTTGCACTCAGCACTATAAGGCGAGGATCAAGGGTAAATTGGAGCAATACTGGGAAAGGAGTAGTGCCATAGCCTACATCCTGGTGTAGTAGCTATTGAAAAAGCAGCGTTTGGATCAGCTTCGATTAAGGTATCTTACTTTTATATGTATATAATCAATAATTACTATTCTTAATAAAACTATTGCAGTGATGAAACTGGTGACCAAGCTTGATATTTTCCATTAGTGTATCAGCTATCCCAATAAAAACTACGTAGTATATATATATATATATATATATATATATATATATATATGTATATGTATATTTTCTTTAAGAAAAAACAACGAAACCAATCACAAAGGATTATAAATTTATTTCCATCCTGTTACGCATTTTTGGGATTTTCAAAAACGATTTTCTTGTCCTGATGGAATTACTCCCAACTCCTGTTTAACTGGACTAAGTATATATATATATATATATATATATATATATATATATATATATATATATATATATATTGTTATTATATTACATATCATTCAAGTACGTAGAACCTAATCACGGAAATAGTAAGTTCCTGCATCTAATCAGCATCAATATAAGACCATACTAATACACAAAACATTCTAATTAAATGCATGAGATGGAAAATTAATCTTTGGCATGCAATGGTAATAACAAAACAGCCAATACCTATAGATTTAAAACGAAAGAAAAAATGTGTTCACCAACATGGTGATTTGGATCCATTTGTCAAAGATATACGTGGTATAATAAGAATAAAAACGCACTCCTTATCGTGCAAGGGTGATATGAAATTATTTTTTAGAACAATCAGTTGACTTTCAGGAACTTCACTTGCATCGAATATTTGCCGAAAAATGAGTAATGTTACAGACGAAACTTGCTTGCTGCTATGCTGGATGACTCTAAATCAGGTCAGGGATCGTTTCTAGTGACAAGTACCATGTAACGTAATACTGTCACATTTTCCTTTGAGAGGACGTGCACGCTGTCAAGTAACTTTTCTATTGTCTACAGGAATCTGGTCAAGCTGAATCACTCAACATGGAATTAAGCTGACAAAATTTTTACTGGATATAAATATGAGAATAATCAACAACGGTCTGCTGTGGATACCCTGGAATTTTTCTGCACCTCATTAACACCATATCGTTATTCAAACAAGGACAAAAGCTAAATTTGAATCGGCATCGGATTGTTTTTTAAAACTATGTTCACACATACATCCGTAAACACACACACACACACACACACACACACACACACACACACACACACACACACACACACATATGTATATATATATATATATATAAACACAGTCAGACGCATGCAAACACACATAATAAACACACACAGACATACACACACACATGAATATATATATATATATATATATATATATATAAGATATGCAGACGCAAATGCACACATGCATATATATGTATAAACACAGAGCCAAGTATATATTAACGTAAAAACATGCACAACACAGACATATACATATATACGTAAACACACATGCCCATATATATATCTATATATATTTGTGTAAACATATTCGCATACCTACACGCAAATATGTATGGAAAGACATATATATAAACTCTTTCTCATACACACAAACATATATATGTATATGCGTAAACATTGACATAAATACACACATGCATATATATATATATATATATATATATATATACGTAAACACATACACACATATGCCTAAATGCATACTCAAATATATACGAAAAACACACAAATGTATATATATATATATATATATATATATAAGTAAAGACATGCACACATATATATGTGCATGTGTGTGTTTTATATATATATATATATATATATATATATATATATATATATATAAAAACACACACAGATATATATATATAAATATATATATATATATATATATATATATACATATATATAAAGTAAACATACACAAATACATAAATATATATCTGAACACTTGCACAGACACACAGACACCCCCAACACACACACACACACACACACACACACACACACACACACACACACACACACACATATATATATATATATATATATATATATATATATGTATTTGTGCGTGTTAGTGAATAAAAGAAAGCATCTACTCGCTCAGTTCTTGAAACTTAATTCTCTACGTGTTACTATTCTCTTACATTTTGGTCTTTTTGGTGCCGCACCTAAAACTTTTCTTTTCACTTTCAGAGACTTTTATCAATCATGAAAAGAAGGAAAAAATGCCACAGGACACACCTTAACGAATTAACACCCAATCATAACTCTATCGATTGTGCCAAACAGACAAGCGAATCCATACTGTGAATCGTCTCGCGATTGCTGCGTCATGGTGAGAGACATTACTAAAACTCATTCAAATAAAACTATGGACCAACGATTGACTGGCACCATACGTGAGCACAGGAAGCGTTTATCGGGCACAACTTGTCAAATAAAAGTATTAAACACAAAAATCCAAAAAGCAGAGATTCGCGCTTTTAGTCCAGGGAAAATAACAGAGAAATATCATATGACCTGAAAAGCTTCTATTTATTACCTCACTTGTTGGATTTTTTGTTTATTCCTGGTTGCTGCTCTGTGGCAGGGTCGTTAGAGTCTTGGTCAATATTTCCTGTTTTTGCACTGTGCTGTCAGATATGGCCATCGGCTGAAAATAATATGATGTCAAAACAATGTCCCTAGAAGTCAATATCGTAGGAATCTGTTTACCTTGCATAACCTAATCAAGGAAGCCAATTTGGTAAAATGAACAGGAAGAGAACTAGATTGAGTGGGGAAAAGAGAAATGGACAAAAGTTGATAAAAAAGAGGAAAAAGAAAAAGGAAGATATTTAATGAAAGACACAGGGTATAAATATGAAGCAACAAAAAAAGAGAGAGATGGCAGAGAAAATAAAAGAATTGATCAGAGGATGGGGAATAAGAGAATATGAAAATATATGAGAGAGAGAGGGGGAGGGGGGAATGAAAGAATGAAAGAATGTAGAAGAGTTGAGAACAGACAAAGTGGGAGACGAAAATGAAAATGACATGATAGAAAATGAATTGTAGAAAGAGGATGAAATTCTATGAACGAAGACAATAAAATGCTACATACACACATATGTATATGCATATATATGAATAAATGTAAGATATATATATAGATATATATAGATATATATATATAACCGAAAATATTTCTAAAATATCTGATTTTAAAACGAATATAGATATTAAAAAATAGTTGCGAATGGAGTCAATTCTAGAAATAGTTATTCAAGCTGAAGACACACATACACATACGCACTAACACATGTACACAAACATACATACAACCTTATGCATATTAACATACAAGCATCCATACAAATGCGTGCACACACACACGCAACTCCATATATATATATATATATATATATATATATTTATGAAAATAATTCCTACATGGCCACGAACGAGTCTACCTAGGTTTCATCAAACGGATCTTCAGGATTACTCTGGCGAAGTGGGTTAGGATAAAATATATTTTATTGGTTAAAAAGACTCCTCATTTATACAAAATTTAGCATATTAAAAAAAAACATTCCGTTTATTCTTTTTTCTTTCTTTCACTTCCCTTCCTTCATTTTTTCTCTTCATATCCTTTTCTTCATTTTCCTACATTAAACAGTTTTTATCAATCCTTTTATCCACTAATTAACTAAATTTTCCTATGTCTGCAAATATTAAATACTTCAGACATTTGGCTAAGCAATTCCTTTGGTCTATCATATGTAGCTATGGATAATTTTTCCTCTATACATAGTTTACAATATTTATTCCCCCACCCCTTATTTCTAATACATCTTTTCACGATTTCCTATTTCAATATAGGATCTATACCAAATTTGTTATTGACTTCCCATACTTTATTGGACAAACTAGGTTTATGTCTATATATTTCCTGTGTGAAGCTACTTTCATGATCGTAATATCTTTGTTTGAATAGACCTTGGGTTGAACCCACAAAAACTTTTTATCAATCTTCTTGTTACTATTACTGCTTGGGTTGAGTACTTCAGCTTTATTTACTACATACTGTTTGACATCTTCCCTAGGTGGGGGCAGTTTTCAATTTGGGGGTTTCGTATATTTATTTGTCTTTACCTTTTCTGAGTTACTGCTACAAATTAATGAGGAAATATTAGGTATACAGAAGTAACTTATTTTCACAGTGTTTTTATAAGTTATTTTGAAATATGATTTTTTTTCCTAAATTTAAAAAAACAACACAAACTCTCTTTCTATTTTTGTGGCAATAGCCATGTTGTATGGAGGTGCGAACCATAATATTTTCTTTTTCCTATTATTACTCTTTTTCTGTATATTTGTATTGTCTTATCTACTTTTATATATGAGATTTTTTGATATCCACTATTTTTAGGGCTATTTAATAATCCTGCTTATTTTGAGTAAAAATACCCTCATTTGATGAATTTGTCGATAACCTTTTCATAATGCTATTAGGGATTTTCCTTAAAGACCTTCTTAGGGTGATTAGATCCTACATTTATATAGCATGGATATTGATCTTTTCTTGTTTTTTTTTTTTGGTATGGGGACACCGTCCCATCGTATAAGTTAAACATAACATCTAAATAATCGGTAATCTTCAAATTAGCTTGGATGTCTAATTTGGATCCATTTGTTAAATAATGCATGAACTTTTTTCCTAATAATATGTCCTTTCCTTGATGTGCAGTTATCAATTATAATTAGTTTGTCATCTCGATAAAGTCCATGGCAGCCGTGGTTGGTCGATTATATCATTAATTTTATAGAGCAACACGCACCCGACCAATTCTGTTATTCTGTCTGAATCATATTGGATTATCAAAATTTCCACTAACTCTTTTTTTAAAACCCATAACTCCTCATCATGGTAGAGTAGGGATTTACGACAGTATATATATATATATATATATATATATATATATATATATATATATATATATCGTTCATTGGCATAATGGTTAGAGTGTTCAATCCCAGGTTGAGTCATACCAAAGACTAAAAAAATGATACGTGATGCTACCTTGCTTTACTGTCAGCATTATAAGGTAAGGATCAAGGGTAAAGTAGAGCAATCTAAGGAAAGGAGTAGCGCCCTCCCCTACTCCTTGGTGTAGTAGCTATCGAAAAGGGAGCCTGCGGGACACCCTCGACAATTATACATATATATATATATATATAAGAAAAACCTTAAAAAATTACTCATATATTTTTGTAATAATATTTATTTTATCAGATCCTATATTTTTCTTCAATGATATATATGCATTTTCTTCTTTGATTTCTGAAGATACAGATCTAATATTTAAAAATATATATAGAGAGAGTCTACTAAAATAAATATTATTACAAAAAATATGAGTGATTTTTAATTTTTTAATTTTATTTTTCATATATAGCATTCTTTGCTCTGTAATTTAATTTATTATTATTTTACAGAGATTATCTCTTTTGAATTTTCAATTACATAGATATGGAAGAAAGTAAATCTTAAAATAGAATCATTACCACCATTGGCTGACTTGGCCGTGAATAATATATATATATATATCATCATGATTTCGTGCCGTTGGCACGGATATCCCTGTCCCTCTCTCAACACTTCTCCCAATCGTTCATCGCCTCTGGCAAGTCTTCAGGGCTACATCCCGTATCCTCACATAGCTGCTGTATGTATGTTCGAGCTGGTCGTCCTGCTTTTGCCTGGCCATATGTGGGGGTCCATAAGAATACATCACTTATGAGCTCGTCCCTGCTTCTCCAGCAGTGTCCTGCATGTCTGGTTCTTCTAACTTGGATAGTTTTCGTGATGGGAGGCAGGTGGCCGTATAGTTGGTGCCTTGTGGGTTGTTCCCGCCAGAACTTGTTTACTTTTACTCGCAGCATTCTTGTGTAATTGCCGTCTATCTTTTGTTCCAGCCGTTTAGCAAGTAGTGCACCCATACAACAGTATCCATACAACCGCTGCCTGGAAGAAACTGCGTTTCATATATATATATATATATATATATATATATATATATATATATATATATGTGTATGTGTGTGTGTATGTGTGTGTGTATATGTGTGTGTGTGTTGTGTTTTTAAAATCAGTAGTTGATTTTCTATCTAGTAAATGTTTCTCGTGGTAAAATATGAAACAAAATATGGGTAGGTTCATTAATGTGAATATTATTTTGTGGTGCGTATTACATGATTACTTATATGTGAGTATGCAATGATGAATAAACACATATTTTCTTTATATATGCATGTGTTGGTGGATAGAGGCTTTACAGACATTACTTGATAGCACCTGCTCTTTTATTTCCTGAAACTATACTTTTTCCTTGTTATCATTCTCAAAGATTTTATTCCCTCCCAACTAAAAAGTATAGAAGTTATTTGTATTTAAAAAAAGTGTATTAATAAAGGGTTGCTCACACACACACACACACACACACACACACACACACACACACACACACACACACACACACACTTATATATATATATATATATATATATGTAAAAAGATATGAAAATGATCAGACTTTATATAATCAATGTCAAACATTTGCTCTATCCAACCATCTTCAGAGAGGTATAATAGTTGTTTAATGTTTCATATGAAAAAAAAAATCGAAATGGAAGTGGGTGTCCTCGTGGTGTTATGGGTAAAGCAATGGACTGCGAAATCGTAGTAAGTGAGTTCATATTCCAGTCGTGCTATTACGTTCACTTTCGGACAAATAACCTTGGGAAAGGTATGAACCCCCTTAACTTCCCTGCTATGGGTTATATAGCATCACTACTATTCTTCTAGGAGAATGGCTTTGGCATTAAATAACCTACAAAGGTTGATATGCATTTAAACAAAGAAACCAACCAACCAATGGAAAAAGGAAATAAAATAATGCAAAGAATGAAATTGCGCTCATCAACATTAATTAAATTTCATTTGAAACTAAATTGACGTCACTTTTGATTTATTTGAAAAAACAAAACAAAAACAAAGTATTTGTTGTTTAGAATTTATAACAAAAACATTAAATATAGATGAGTTATAATTATTAAAAACTAATCTAAACCAATGTTGGATTGTCCTCTTTCATTCCGGGATGGGATGGTTTGATTTTAATGCAAAGCTGTGCCGGTATAATCTCAGTTAGAAATGAATTCCTCCAAAACAACTAATGAACATATCTTACAATCATGTTATAATCTATCTTTCGACCCTGGGCTCTTAAAATTTGGCACGGCAACCGGTCAAGGAAAAGGAGCATCTTGAATACAAAGTAACCTTGTGTCACATGCTGCTTGTGCAGAGTGGTTGGTAAATCTATCTATCTATCTATCTATCAAAATCAAAATCTTGGTAGGTAAAGTTATAATTACGGAATTAGAAGTTAGAGTATCCGATTATTAAAACTGACTTTGAGTGAAGTGGTTGGCAAATACATCTATCTATCTATCTATCTAATACGCAAGCAAAATAGATATTTTGTTTGATAAAGAGTTATAGTTATGGAATAAATAGCTAGATATTATTATCGGAGTCTCCTGTAAAGAAACCGATGTTGCCACAAACGACAAGTCAACAAAAGAGAAAGACAATAAAAAATGGACGAGTAGTGTATGTGTGTGTTTTTGTGTGTGTGTGAGAGAGAGATAGATAGATAGATAGGTAGAGAGAGAGAGAGAGAGAGAGAGAGAGAGAGAGAGAGAGAGAGAGAGAGAGAGAACAAAAAACTGTGTGGGAAGAAAAATAAGTTGTTTTTCATCGTTTATGGCAACAAGGCCACGCTTAATTTTAGACCATAGTTTTTTTTTTCACGTATTTATTTTGTCCATGTTCATCCATTCTTTCCTTTTTAACTCGTCTAAGTTTTCATTTCCGTTTTGTCTCTATGAAAAACAAACCTGAACCACTTTTATTGAATGCGACATTGTGCCATCCATTCTTCACTGCAAGCGAGACTTTTCAAAACAATCCAATTGTTTTTTTATTTTTTATTTTTCGTGCCAAGATATTCGTAGAAAACATTCACATTGCTCAATAGAAATTACCATTGAACTGTTTTCTTCTTCCATCCTTCTCTTTTTAACCAGTTATTTTAATCAATATTATTATTTTTTTTTTTTTTTACTCTTCGTAAGTTTTCTCACAAATCTTAAATATCACTGGAACCTTAGCGACAGTAAGTTTTCTTCAGTCATGAAGATTCTTCTAAATATATTTGCTAATCTTAACAATCCGGTGGCATAGATGGCGTTAATTTTTCTGCTGATATTCAATTTCTTCATTCTTCTTACCACGAATTTGATGACCATTCCAACAACAATTGATTCCATCATCACTTTTAGGCCTTGCAATATCTTCAGCTCATTGCATTTCTCGTTCGCCGCGCCAAACGGGCGAGTGCAGCACGAAACTTTTTTTTAAGGTGAGTCCGGGCAAAGAACCGTAGCCCAGACACATTCGGCGACTCCAAAAATACCTCGAGCTCCATCGGCATGCTCCTAAAAAATGTGCCAGGTTATAAACCTAGACCCTCCGGAGAGGTTTACAACCTGGAGGATAGCTCCCTTAGGCTTGAGGACTGGCGGGCTCAACACCCGTGATGTGGATGCAAGAAAGCTGGTATCCCTGTCAAATGGCCTCGACCGATGTAGCAAGGCCATGCGAACAGTAAGCAAGACGGCGAGCATGTGACCCGAATTGCGATTCGTGCAGTTACATGGCATGGTCAAATTATTTGTCTACATTTTGAATTGCTTTTATTTTCACCCTGTAGTTCGCTAGAAGAGAAAACAATCACTAAATAAGATATTTTCTAGTTAATAAACGCTAGGTCTGGTTGTCTGGTTAGGATCTTGTGATCCGTTTGTATCTCAAATTTTAGAGAATTTCATGAATCTGATTTTCTACGACAGATTCTGATTTGTGCATATACCATTTGTTTGCATTGTCAAATTTCTATCTATAGCCTAATTGGATTAACTTTTTCACCCCTTCGTGCCTTGCCTTGTATTCGTTTTATGTTAGTTTGCGGCATTATTACGTGATTAACTGTTTCATGTCTGTCACCACATAGCATACACTCGGTATTACGCTGCCTATTATCAAATTTCGCTTTAATAAAATTAATGCTCATGGCCTTATTTTATCCTGCAATAAGGACATTCTGTTTCTCTCTTAAAGTTTTTCCTTCTTATTCATGCCATTGCTATGTCATAGGTTGATGGTATTGTACTGGAGTCAGAATGACAAGTTTCCTCAGTTCTTCAGGATTCTTCTCAGCAATATGGCACATCTTAACAATGATTTGATAGTTTCGACACATCCTCCAATATCTAACTCTTCCATCCCTCTTACCAAGCATTTTGAGACCGTTCCAAGTGCACTAATTACAATTCGTATCACCATCACATTCATGTTCCATAGCTTTTTTACTTCTCTGGCAAGGTCTCTTATATTATTCATACTATTATTATTATTAACGTCTCTTATTATAGTATTCATACTATTATCATTATTATTAAGGTATCTTATTCATACTATAATTATTTTCTTATACATATTATTATTATTATTATTAAGGTCTCTTATTATATTATTCATACTATCATTATTATTAAGGTATCTTATTCATACTATTATTATTATCTTATTCATACTATGATTATTTTCTTATTCATATTATTATTATTATTATTATTATTAACGTCTCTTATTTTAGTATTCATACAATTATTATTATTATTATTATTATTATTATTAAGGTATCTTATTCATACTATAATTATTTTCTTCCTATTAAGGTCCCTCATTATATTATTCATACTATTATTATTATTAAGATCTCTTATTATATTATTCATACTATTATTATTATCAGGATCTCTTATTATAGTATTCATACTATTATTATTATTATTATTATTATTATTATTATTATTATTAAGGTCTCTTTTTATATTATTATGAGGATTAGATTATTAAATCATATTATTATATTATTAAAATTATATTATTTAGGTCTCTTATTATATTAATATTAAGATTAGAACCGACTTATTTGCCTAGTCGGTAGTGTGTTTGTCAATGGTCCGGGAGACCTGGGTTCAACCCCAAGTCGAGTCATACCAAAGACTTTAAAAATGGTACTTGATATCTCCTTGCTTAACACTCAGTGATATAAGGTACGTATCAATGGTAAAGTGGAGCAATCCAGGGAAAGAATTCGCGCCCTCCCCTACAACTTGGTGTAGTAACTTTTGAAAAGGGAGCCTTCTGGTCACCCCCGACTATGGTCGCCAACTTTACTTACTTTCTATTCAGATTAGATTATTAAATCTTATTATTATATTATTAAGATTAGATTATTACGGTCTCTTATATTATTCATTAGAGTTTTTCACATTAAATTTAGCTGATGGTCTTTCACTGGAATTTGAGTGACATCAAGTCTCCTCAAGTCCCCAGGACCCTTCTCGGTATTCTGGCCGTTCTCAATAATGCGGTAGTTTGGATGGTCTCCACTCGTCCCCCAACCCCCAAGTCCTCTATTTCCCTTTAATAATCCTTTAGTTACTGTTCCGAAATCACCAATCAAATTGGTATAATTGTTAGCTTCATGTTCCATAGTTTTTTCCATTCCCTAGCAAGGTTGAGGTACTTATCCTTCTTTTCATATTCTTTCAATTTTATTCTGTTGTCAGCCGGGACAGCAAAGTCGATATTTTTGCAGATTCTCTTTTTTTGTTGTTGTTGATTATTATAAGTTCTGGTCTTCTGGCCGAGATAAGATATCCGTCTGTATGTCAAAGTCCCATTTTAATATTGTTATTATTATTATTATTATTATTATTGCAAGGAACCAGTGTTCCTACCGGATGTCTAGTAACTATCGCTAGTGATTGTGTGATAACCAGTCTCTTGTATTCTCGAGTACACTTCAAGATATACTCGTAGGCTTTGATGCTGCCATGGTCTTACCAGTATTTGTTTTTGCCTGAATTTCGGCTCCATCCGATCTCGATTCTAGTTTTCCAGCAAGGTTTTAAGTCAACAACTTATAGATATATTTTTAGCGTTCTCTTTTCTCCGAAAGTCAGTTTCTGTTGTACCTCTCCTTAGTATACTCTGTCAATAGAGCTTAGAATACGCTAAACATATTTGCAACGGAGGGGTAAGACCCCATCGAAAAATCTGTTCTGGGTATGATGCTAAACTACATCTGATGGTGAGGCTCCCGTTCTGAGTATATGGAGCGTGTGGAGTACATCTTGATTGCTATTATCCCATATCCACTCCGGTTCAGTGAGATAGTACCTTTTAAGATTTGATCATCCATCTAAGTGGTTACAAGGAATGTCCAAATGATATCACTCAAGTGATGTGGAAGTGGAGGTGGTTGTTCTTTGAACCCCTGCTACATAGTCTGGAACGTGCTGCAGCTGTCATTGGCCTCCATGTCAATGCACACAAAACGGAATATATGTGCTTTAATCAAAGAGGCGACATTTCCACACTTAACGGTAGCTCTCTGAAACTAGTAGACAAGTTCACCAGACCTAGGATGCAGTCTCATCGACCGAGATAGACATCGACACGCGACTAACAAAGGCATGGACAGCTATCGATAGGCTATCGGTCATATGGAAGTCAGACCTGACCGATAAAATAAAACGCAGTTTCTTCCAAGCAGCGATCGTGTCGATACTGCTATATGGATGCACTAAATGCACGCTGACAAAAAGACTGGAGAAAAGGCTTGACGGCAACTACACAAGAATGCTGCTAGCAATATTAAACAGGTCCTGGAGGCAGCATTCCACAAAGCAGCAGCTGTACGGCCACCTACCACCCATCACGAAAATTATCTAAATTAGACGAACCAGACATGCAGGACACTGCTGGAGAAGTAGCGACGAGCTCATTAGTGATGTACTCCTATGGACCCCTACACATGGCGAAGAAAAAGCAGGGTGACCAGCTCGAATCTACATATAGCAGCTTTGTGAGGATACGGGGTGTAGTCCTGAGGACCTGCCAAAAGCGATAAACGATATGGAGGGGTGGCGAGAAAGAGTCAGGGATATCCGTGCTGATGGCACGACAAGATGATGATGAAAAGTCTTTTGGCTTTCTCGATTTACGTAGCCGAGGGCAGTAGAATACACCGATTGCATCTCTGCAGAGGAGTAAGATCCCACCTAAAGAGTGTCCTGATTATGACACCAAGCAATCTGATGGTGATGCTCCTGTCATGCTAAAGTTTTGAGGAATGTGCAGTACCCCTTTATTGCCGTCGCACCCAGGTCTACTCTGGTTCGCCGTGGTAGCACCTGAAAGGGTCCTATCAATGGGTTAAATAGAACTGTTTGATATTTAAACTGTGAGTACAAAATGCCTTATATGCTAGATTGAATTGTTTGAAATAACTGTTTGATCATTTGACTGTGTGTTATAAATGACTGGTGTTTAATTGTAGCGTTAGTGTGACATATCAATACTAGGAATCATTTAACCGTTTGCAAAAGTATGAGCTTTCATTTAAAAAACATTATTAAGAAAATATGTTTACAAATGATGTATACTTGATATATATGCATAAACAGGTTTTGGTATTAAATAACCGATTATGGTTGGTATGCCATAAAACCAAACTAAACCATACATATTTAATATAAAAATATAAAGAGGATTTGGCATCAAATAACCTACAATGGTTGATATGCCATAAAACCAAACAAAACCAAATCATATATATTTGATATATATGTATAAAGAGGTTTTGGTATTAAATAACCTATAATGGTTGATATGCCATAAAACAACAACCAAACCAAACCATTCTCGATTCACTCACGTTTGCTGGCCATGGTATGAATAGATATGCGTGAATGTTGAACGAGTAATGATTGAAAGATCCGTCAAGAGCACGTTCCAATTAAAACGAAGACCCTTCTCCATATCTTGTGCCCATTAGTTATTTCCATCTGTTTCCACGGACTCAGAGATTTAACGGAGATTAAAGCCACAAATGTTTTAACGCTTTGGACAAGTAGCTTTTTTGTGTTTCTCATTCCCCATACGAAGATTAGTTATCATCAGCAAAACAGTCACTGATTTAGTTTGGTTATATCTTATGGCATATGGACCCTAGTAGTTTATTTATTGTCGAACATTCTTTATACATATATATCAAATATGTATGGTCGATTTGGTTGAATTTTACGGCATATCAATCTTGTCGGTTAATTAATGGCAAACCCTGTTTATATATACATTTAATATATGATTTGTAAACACACAGCTTGATAAGATTGGTTTGATTAGGTTTCATGTCATATCAACCATTGCACGTTATTTAATATTAAATCATCTTTATACATATATATTTAATATATATCATTTGAGAACATGTTTTTAGACAACATTTTTAAACGAGTCTGAGCTCACTTTTTGCGAACAGTTAAATAGTTACAAGTATTTCAAACACGTATAATTCTATTCTATAATCATTTATTTGCAGACAGTTAAATAATTAAAGGTATTAGTAAGTAAGAGAAACAATTTACCACCAGTTATTTGTTTGCACATATTTAAATGGATACCACAACCGTAATTCAATGATATCAATAACAATAGTACATATACAAATATCAAACACCATAGGCAGACTCAAATACAAAAGCGACTCCGTTGTTCAGGTACGAACTGTTTATTAATTTCTGACTTCGGTTCTTCTACACGAGGAGAGAGACAATTCTTAAAAGTCTTTCGTATCATACTATGCTAACAACACCCCAACGCTCAGTACATCTCATGGTCCAATCTCAATTTCTCAACATCATGGTCAGACCCCAATTTCTCAACACCATAGTCGGACCCCAACTTCTCACCATCATGGTCGGACGCCAACTTCAACTGTCTGCCTCAATAGCAGACAACCCAACTGTCTGTCGACATGGCCCAAAGTTAACTCCCAACTGACTCTTTTTCAAAATCTTCAAATTCTCAAGACCATCGCTTCCGGGCATGAGGTCATTTATACTCCATACTCATTTCCAATAAAAGCGTAAAACTGTACCCAATGCTATGCCCCTGAACTAAGAGCCGAATAGTTCAAAGCCCAACCAAACTTAATGATAAGATATAATAAACGAAAAAGGATTAATAAGAAAAAAAAATCCATTCCGTAATTATATAACAGATATACATGTATGATTTATAAGCGAAAAGTTCGTACGTAATTTCATTTTTAAATGAGTTAGAACAAGTAAGTTTGCACACTAGTATTGCTATTATTTCTACACAGTTAAATCGTTTCAATTATTGCCATCTAACACTAAAAATTCTATTCAATATATATCATTTCTTTGCAGACATTGAAGTGGTTACAAGTATTGCTATTTTATTGTAATTCTTCTATTCAAAATTATTCATTTATTTGTGCACAGTCGAATAGTTTCAGGTATTGTTATGTTATAGCTATACGTAAATTTAAGCACACAGTTAAGGAGTTTCAAATACTGCTATTTAACATTAATAATTCTATTCAACATTAACCCTTCGTTTGCTCACAGTTAAATGGGTCCAAGTATTGGTATGTATCACTAACAATTCAGTTTAGACAGTCATTTGTTTATTCACAGTTAAATGGTTAAAGAGATCTTCTATTTCTTACAATTTAATTTAACATGTCATTTGTTTACACATTGCTAACTGGTGAAAGAGTTCAATTTCTAACAATTCAATTCAACATAAGTTATTTTAAACACAGATTAAATGTCAAACTTCTATTTGACCCAACGTACAACCCTTCCTAATCAGAGTGAACCTGGGTACAATAACAATGAATGGGGTACTCTATATTCCTCTAAAGCTTTATCTAATGCAGTTAAGTGTTAAATCCAGGACAACATGTTGGGTGGGGTTCTGACTCCTCTGCAGAGATTTAGTCGGTGTATTCTACAGCTCCAGCCGACTGAGAGCAGTTGGTGTCAAAGCTACGTCAACAACGGTCTTCTCATCACCCATTTACCACGCAAAGCTCCTAAATCTAATATAATTGCCGAGGGATTTCGTTTTATATATCTTGCCTTTCGGTTTAGTTAGGCTGAGAACCTTTCGCTTAGCGCATGGATTAGTTAGGTGCAACATTAACGCAGGTGTTCACGCGCGTGCAGAGAGGATGTGTCATTCAAAATAAAAATCCTTGATAGGAATTGACGTCACGCACCGGAAACGTGGGTTGAGATTTGAGAAAAAGCAATTAGTTGAGTTCCAGCCTCGGAAGAAGGTTGATTTTCAGAGCTGGGCGAGGCCAGACGACTTTGTGCGCTACGAGAGCTGACGATGTAAAAGCAGTCAGCATAGAAAAATGTCGAAAAACCTTTTAACTCAAAGGTTATAAATTTTCGTACCATAACCAATTCCGTGAATTTCGTGTTTTTAGATTCCCTATGTCTATTTCACACATCCGTATATCATGGTTTGATTTGGTTTCTTTGTTTAATGGCATATCAACTCTTTTTAGGTTATTTAATGCCAAAGCCATTCTCCTAGAAGAACAGTAGTTATACTATTTAACCCATAGCTGGGAGGATAAGGGGGTTCATACCTTTCCCAAGGGTATTTGCCCGAAAGTGAACGTAATAGCACGACTGGAGTAAGAACTTGCGTACTACGATTCTGCAGTCCATCGCTTTAACCATTACACCACGAGGACACCCCCTCCTTATATCATGGGTATGTAACATAAATACAGGGGCTTGTATGTAACAGAATTATTTTGAATGGTTTTTTCTGTCATCATTCTTTTTTTATCTACGTTCTATACTATATGCCTACGAGCCGTAGCATGTAAAATGACCTGAATGACATATAAATAGAAATAAAATATTGTTTTGAAGTATTCACGCATGTTACTTCCACAAGTCTGCAGTCATTTACAAAGCTTTCTTTGATCAGCCTAAATCCAAATGTATGAAGGTATCAAGTGACGATCGAACTCGCTAACAATAGCTTGCTTGCCTATTTTGCCATCTATTTTACAACGCAAAACTCCCAAATTCAGAGGATTGTAGGTATTTTAGATAGTTTTCTTTCATCTTGTTTTATCTTGTAAAGTATATAATGGTAGTTTATTTCTTATCTTCGACCCATACAATACACATAAGTCACAGAATTTGAAAATGACCTGAATGATATAGAAATATAAATTTACTAGGCTTAATTGCATCACCAGTTTAGAATATGGAGGTCACAGAGAGAATCAATCTATTAATATTAAACTACTTGGTCTCTCCTGAGTGACATATAAGAAGAAACAAAACTATGACAATAGAGAAGAGTCTCGGTGGTGTTGTGGTTAACGAGCTGGACTGCAACTTTTTAGTAAACGAGTTCAAACTCCAGTTGCATTATACTGTTCCCTTTCGGACTAATACCCTTGGGAAAGGTATGAACCCCCTTATCATCGCCAGTTATATATCAAATAATAACTCTCCAGTTTTTCTTCAATGATGGCTTTATGAGTAAAAAATCCCACGGAAGTTGATATGCAATCAAACAAAAAATGAACTAAGAAATAAAACCAAGACTTAAGTAAGATTAGTCAATTCTTCTGATCATAATAACAATCGTTTATTTATCCCAGGTTGAGTCATACCAAAGACTCAAAAAATGGTACTTGATGCCGCCTTGCCTTACACAACATTATAAGGTAAGGACCATGGGCAAAGTGGAGCAATTCAGGGAATGGAGTAGTGCCCTCCCCAAAACCTCAGTGTAGTAGCTGTTAAAAAAGGATCCTTCAGGTCACCCTCGACTATGGTGTCAAACTTTTTACTTTATTCATGAAATTGCGAAAAATTTTCAAAAAGTATAATTTTGTTCTTCGTTTTTAAAATTATCATTTGAGAGAAACGAATGATAAAAAAAGAAAAAAGGAAACATCTCTCGTGTCCTTCTGGAAGAATTTTGACCACTTAAAGTGTGTCAAGTCTTCGGTTCCATATAAATGAACTTTGGCAGTAGCAGCTATTAAGTTTGATGGTTTACCGCGTTCAACAAAATTCAATTACTGAGAATCGATTCTTGCAACTTCAGTATGTCAAATTTTATCCAAATAAATTACTGCCACGTCAGCAATTCTCGTGTAGTTTTCAAGGGGCAAAAAATATACTTTTCCTTCAAGAAAAACGTAAAACCATTTATTTTATTTTTACAAACTTCCTAACATTTGCCTTGAAAAATAAAATTAATAGGATCTAACATATTCTTTGCTTTTAAAGATTTTCATGATTCCCCTCTTTGGTTCAGTTTTTCATTATATTTCTGTTCCTAATCACTAAACAGCTCTATCATCAAGAAATGGAGTAGAGTACTTGTTTGTGAGTTTTGTTGATGTATTTCTTATAAGAATGCATAATGATATAATTTTTTGAAACTATAGATATACATATATATCCGAGCCCTCTTCATGAGCAAGATGAGGCAAAAGGTTAATTCTTAGTGGAGTTAAATAGGTTTAATTGCAGAGACTAATTGCCTTAACAAGGTGAAGAAACCCAATCTATCCTACTATTTACCTATTGCTGGATGAAGAATAATTAGATTCATACTTTTCCTTATGTTATTAGTGATATGTGAAATGCAAACAGCATTGTCCAGGATTTGAATTCGGATCGTCATGTCAATATCCTACGGCGGTAACCCTTACACGCTAAGACAATTATATATATATATATATATGACAAAAATAAATGAAAGAATGGATAAATCAAACTCTCACAAGGAGTTTAGTGTTTATATTTTGTTCTTTATTAACAGAAGAACTTCTAAAAACTAAACACTTTTTTTGATTTTTTCTACATTAGATAAAATAATGGAGAATGTAAAAAGAGATAAAGAGAGGGAAAGAGTCGAAAGACAGGAGACAGATAAGGGAAGAACAAGGAGGGAAAGATGTATAGGTGAGAGTGATGGTGGTAGGGGGTTAATTTGGTTTTGACTGTGATTGTCTGGGTAGACGATGGAAGATAGGTGGCACCAAGTGAATCGGGTGTCATCAGAGATTTAACCAGATAGATCTGGATTAATTTCAGTGGGAAAGTAGAAAATATGAAAGGGGAGAGGTTTCTTTAGAGAAAAAGAAAGTTACATTATAGCTAATGTCTTTGATGAAACGCGATACATATGAACCTTTGACCCCCTTCATTTCCTCTTTCTTTTTCTCTACCCCCACCATGTTTCCCTCTTTCTCACTGAAATTAATCCATGTCTATCTGGTCAAATCTCTTGATTAAATACGATTCACTTGTTGCCACCTTGCTTTAACATCTACCTAGACGGTCTCATACACTTAGTTACGTCAATGTAGTGCATCCATATAGCAGTATCGACACGACCGCTGCTTGGAAAAAAACTGCGTTTTATTTTATCGGTCAGGTCTGTCTTCCATATGACCGATAGCCTATCTATAGCTGTCCATGCCTTTGTTAGTCACGTGTTGATGTCTGTCTTGGTTGATGAGACACTGCTTCCCAGGTAGGTGAACTTGTCCACTAGTTTCAAAGAACTACAATTTATATATATATATATATATATATATATATATATATATATATTATAAGAGTGTTGGTTGTCACTAAATAACACTTTCATCCTTAACTTTACGTAGCCTACACTTGTTATCCTCACCGTTTTGGTCTTATAAAATATCCTACATCCCATCTTTCCTAAACTGAATAACTAATACAGTGAAATGTATATATTGAGCACCGCATTCACCGTTTTCTTGCTTCAGAGATTAGTAATGTCTTACTAATTTCTGTCTATCCACTTATTGTACTCTTTATTTCAATACAACTTTCTTTTTTTTCATCTACTATCGTGTTGGTTGTTCCTTCCACTCGAGTTACAACCTCGTATATTGCAACCTTTTTCAATGATACAACAGTCGCAAACGAGGAATCAAACGATTCACGCCTAAAATACTTACAAGTGACTATGACGGATTCCGAAAACAAAGTTACGCAAAATTAATCGACAATACTGTTTAAACCAAAGCAATAACGAAGCTGAGATTCCTTAGAATCTATTTGGAAACGGTGAGAGGTATTTTTCGGAAAGGAATCAGATTGCGAACACAAAGGATTCGACTCATTTAAAATTAAGATTTGTTGTTTTTCTCTGTCCGTCTGTCTCTCTCTCTCTTTGGCACTAATAACTAAAGGGAAAAAAAGTGTGAACACAAGATTCGAACCCGGGTCTTTACCTTTTAAAGACCTAAGTTTATTCTGTCATAAAACTGTGTTTTTTTTCTTTATTCTATTGTTCTGTTCATAGAAACCTGTGTGGGCATTATTTTAAAAAAGGTTAAAAACTTGGAGTTGTTCTAAACGATATTGAGTTTGCGTAGAGTTGAATAGTGAAGTACGATTTATTTTGTGTTTGAATTTTCATCTAGATAAAAATTTTAATTTTTCTTTTTAACTAAATGGAACAATTTGCAGGATTGACTAAGGCTTTATATGCTACAAGCAACAGCAATTAGAAAAATTCGAAAAGTCACAAACGATTTTCCACAATGAATTGATGCAATTACGCAAACAACGAACTAAAGACACAAAATAGTTATGTGAAGCTATGTTGTCTAAAAGTACAATTGAGGAATGAGGTACAAGATTTTTTTAACCGAAGTTATATCTAATTCTTTATCAGAATCTAAATTTTTACCAAGGAAATGATGTCACTTTTCCAGCTTACTTTCGTCGACACGAAAAGATTTTTTTCGAAAAGATATGACAATTGTCTGGTGAAAAGAAAATCACTTTCTTTCCAAAAAGTAAGTAGAGAAGAAAATACGAAATATTCGAATTTTATACTACCCAAAGAAAAAAAAAACCCGGAAGAAATCTTTTTTGAAGAGACGATAAAGTTTTTATTGGGAATCTTTGATGAACAAGGCAATTTGTTTCATAAAAGATATCAATCCTTGAACATTGTGAAACCAGAAAATGAAGATTTTGTTACATATGCAGGAAACGTAAATTCACAGTGTGCATTATTTGAATTAGGTAATTTGTCTGAAAACATGTTCAAGTGCTTAATTTTCATGCAAGGGCTAACAGCGGCCAAGGATGAATTTATCTGTTCCAGAATATTGACCATAATGGAGCAAGATCCCGAAATAACATAGCGGAAATAAGTGAGGAGTGCCAAAGATTAGTAAACGTGAAACAAAGTAATACGAGGATTGAAAAGAATATTTCTCGTGTTCAGGCTATTAAGCCACAGAAATTTGCAAAAAGTAAGGCAAAACCATCTTTCTGTGATGGCTGTATGGGTCACATTTTTAAAAAAGACTTAAAAAAAAAAAAAAAACAAAAAAAAAAACAAGGCTTTTTTTATGTGTCGGCCAAAAAAGCACTCATTGTAGAAATAAACAGAAAAGCAAAAAGAGGAAATTTAAAACTAAAATAAAAATAGTCCTGTCTGAAAATGTAATCAGTGATAGAGAGAAACGAAAGTTTGTGAAAACGAAGATAAACGGTCAAACCATGAAAAAAGGAGCGCACGGTGTATCGGGATGAGGGCTAAACTTCAAAGGCTAATCTAGATATATCCCTAGCTCATTTTGATGCTGAACGTAAAACAATCCTGACATCCAATGCTAGTAATTACGGGATTGAAGCGGTTTTTCTCCATAAATTATAAAATGGGACCACAAAGCCTTTAACCCATGCTTCTTGAGCTTTGTTTTCAGCGGAAAGAAACTATAGCCTGATTGAAAAAGAGAGACCGGCCCTAATCTACCCAGTAAACAAAAATCCCCCCGGTATATTCACGGGTAGAAATTTTCTCAACAAACGGATCATCGAACGTTACTAACAATTTTCGGATCTTAGAAGAGTATCCCTACCCACACAGCCAGCAGTTGAGGAATAATATTATTAAATTACAATTTCAAAATGAAATTTCTACCCTCAAAGAAACTTGGACTCACCGACGGTCTGTCTAGACTAATCTCGAAATTTGCAGTGCTTTTAGAGGACACTATAATAGCTTCCTAAAGGGAATAAAAAGAACAATCAGTGTTAATATGTAATACTATCCGTAAATTGCCAGTGACTTTGGAAGATATCAAGAGAGAACCAGAAAAGAACTAATTCAATAAAAAGATGAAAAAAGCAAGTATGCTGGAATGAGAGTTATTAAAAAGGGATCTAAAATATCACTTTTTAGATATACATTCAAGTACTCTTAAACGCAGATATAGTAATGCCTTCTATTCAACGAAAGAAAATACTGAATGAGTTTCACATCGGTCATCCAGATATTTCAAGGATTAAAAACTTTATGTGTAGCTATACGTATTGTCCATGATATCGAAAAAATTGTGAAAGCGCGTAGAGGTTGCCAACTTACGTCAAAAGCATCGCCGGTAAATTTTCAGCCATGGCCCAAATAAAATGTCCCAGGGACGAGACTGAACGTTGATTATGCTGAACCCCTAAACGGTCACTATTACTTAATAGTTCGGAACAGCGACTCTAAGTGGCCGTAAATCTTCAAATGTAAACTCCCGACCTCCACAACTACTATAAATGTGCTGAACCAACTTTTTAGTCCTTTTGGTGTACCTAATAAAATAATAATGGGACACTGTTTACCAAAAGGGAATTCAAAAATTTCTTGAAATCTCAGTCTATTGATCATACTGCAGTCTCTTCTTACCATCACAGATCCAACAGTCAAGTAGAAAGATTTGTTGACGGTTTCAAAAGAGCATTAAGGAAGAATCCCAGCTTGGACACAGATGAAAAAGGCATTCAGAAATTGTTATCGGTGTAAAGATTCACTCCTAACGCAAATACACTTTTAGGCATGTCACTAGCCGAACCGACGTTTGCTAGAATTCGCTTGGTATTTTGCCAGCTGTTGCCAAGTCAAACATAGAAAAATGTGAAAAAAAAACTTTGCGAACGAATTTTTTAAACCCGGAGACAAAGTTTTCTTCAAAAACTATAGAGGTGGAAAGAACTTCTGGGAAGATGGAACAATTACTAGATGACTTGGCAAAGTAACCTCTATGTTGAAAGTTAAAAAATTTTAACATAAGAGACGGTTAAACCAGTTAATGTCAACACATATTAAATATATCAAAGAAGAAATTGATGAAGAATTAACGATGAAGTGTTGTATGATGTATTCGACATACCAATGCCAGAAGTATCAATTCCTCTAATCCAACAATGAAGGAAGTAATAAGTCTTTGAAACCCATTAATACCTCAAATACCATCAGCACAAAAATTGGTGAGACGTGAGAGTATTAGAGGGAAGAAAAAGTGAAACAGTTGTGTCCCGACCCAGAAAAGAAAAGGTATAGAGCAGGATTTTATGGGAAATTAGCTCGGGGGAGGTGTTGTAATAAAATATCCTACGTCACCTCTTTACTATGTGGACTTACAAATACGGAGAATTATATATAGTGACACCGCATTCACCAGTATCTCGCTTCGGAGATTAATAATCTAATACTAATTCTTATCCACTTATTCTACTCTCAATTCCAATAAACCTGTCCTTCCATATACTATCGTGTTGGTTGTTCTTTCAACTCGAAAAAGAACCTCGTATTTTGTAACCCTTTTCAAGGATAGAACACTTTTTAAAAAGTCTGTCTACGCTTGTATATCCCATTTTCAGTTCGGTTAAACATCCGCATATATAATTCTTTGTTAATCACTTTTTCTGTCTTTCATATCTACTCCTGTTTTTCTTTTGACCCAGTTTGCTAATTAATTGAATAACACTTTCATCCACATCTTCACAGCCTGCAGTTGTTAATCTCCAACCTTTTTAAAAAACAATTTTAACATTTAAATCATGAGTACAGATTGCGTTCTTTTTACTTCTATTAATAAAAATAACATTTCTTTAGATTACGCCTTTGTATCCACTTGCCCAGTCGGCTGGGGTTATAGAATGCACCGACTGCATCTCTGCAGAGGGGTAAGACAATGAGTGTCCTGTATGACACTAAATAATCTGATGGTGAGGTTCCAGTGATACTAGGACTTTGGGGAATGTGGAGTACCTTTTCATCGCCATCACCCCTAGGTCTACTCTGGCCCGGCGTGGTAGCACCTGATAGGGCTCTATCTATGGGTTGAATAGAACTAACAGCATACTTATGCTAAACTGAATTGTGTGACTAAACCTAATAGTTTAAAATAGAAATGTTTTTGATAATTAAACTGTCCTTACATTTAAACTGCCTGCCTATGCAAAATTGAATTATTTGAAATAGAACTGTTTTTTGACATTGAAACTCCACTTACACTAAACTGATTTGTTTGATATAGAACTGTGTTGACATTTAACTGTGTACAAAAAATAGTACTTATACTAAACTGAATTAGCTAAAGTAGAACTGCTTGACTAAACTGAATAGCTTGAAATAGAAATGTTTTTCAAAATCAAACTGTACTTACATTTAAACGGCGTACTTATCCTAAACTGAATTGTTTGAAATAGAACTATTTTCATGAAAATGGATTTGGCGTTAAATTACCTACAAAGGTTGATATGCCATAAAACTCAAACAACCAACCAACTTTGTATTCATGTTAATATAAGCTAATGCAGTTTGCTTGTTTCGAGGTCGCAGTCAAGCACATTAACCACTGGATCTTATCTCGCAATTTTTTTACATTGCCGACTGAATTATGCATACAGTTGTTTTCATTGTACTTTTTTCATTTTAATAATTTCTGTTTTCTGTTGGTTCTTGTGTAATTTTTATTTTTAATTTTATTTGCTTCTGTAATAAGACTCTTTGCTCGGATTTGTGCATTGTTCATGTTTCCTGACACACAATGTTTGTGTATACTTTTCTACCACGTTCTTTATAACACATAATCTATCCACTTTATCTTCTTGGTGTAATGCCTCGTGCATCATCATTAACTTTCCCGTTTTAGGGTTCATTTCTCTGACTTCCTCTTTTCCAGTTTCCGAAGGATCTAGGTTATCATTCCAGTAAGACAACTCATCGATATCTTTCTTTATTTTTGTTCCGGCAACTGTTTTTTACCTATAGTTTTCTTGTCTTTGTTATTTATTTTTTTCTGTTTTTTTTTTCCTTCAGTTTCGTTTCCTTGTGATCAATACTTTTGGAGCAGGGCAGATTTAAAACCTAAATAGTTTAAACGAAACCCCACAGTGCTCTACTAGTTACTCAAGTGTTACGACAAACATCAGGGGGTAAATAAAAATTCCACTGCTCGCAGTTATATATATATATATATATATATACACGATAATATATAAATGAATAAATAATAGATTTATATATTTAATGCTATGGAATTTAGTCTGCGAGTTTTTACGAAACAACAATCATCATTAAAACCATCCAAACAACCAACCAACCAACTAACCAAGTGCAATATAATATGGAAAGTCCTCAATATGTAGGATAGAGCTATTAAATAATAATGATAAATAAATATATTATATATCTATATATTTAATGCCATGGAATTTAGTCTGCGACCCCTGGGTTTCATGGAGTTTTTACAAAGCAAAAATCATCTTTGCTTTTAATGTACCTCTAGTAGAGTTTACAAGTATTCTTCGGTTAATTATCTTGCATTAGTACAAACATTTAAGCTACAGGCCGCCGCGTTTCAGATGGGATAACATGATTCTGCAATATGCTGTTATAACTAGTCTGATTTAATGTGTCTTTCACTTGGAACAAATCCCCGACTTTGCAATTGGCAAAAGCCCCTTACTACACAATAACAAAACCCCCTACATGCTTTACGGTTGGCGTGATACAAGGGGTTGCAGATCTTTCACCAAGTCTCTGCTGCTTATAGAACCTTCTATTTGACCCAAAGAATTTGAACGTTGATTTGTCAGCCCAAAGGACTTTTTTACACTACTCTATTGTCCGTTTTTTGCGTTTTGGTTCATTGGAGACTTTTGACATTCATTTGCTTCCCCAAACGTAGTTTCTTGACATAATTCTGCCATATGGGTCAGCTTCGCGGATTGTTCTCCTCACAATGGATGTTGATACATTTTTTCACGACATCAGTTCAGTTGTGCAATGATGTCTGAAGCCGTCACATTTTTGTCACACAAGCTGGTCGATTCAGATGAAATTGTCCTCTGCTCTTGTCGTTACTTTTGGTCAACCAGCCTCCACTACTTTTGGTCTTGTTTTGTCCCAATTCCTGATGTCTCCTATAATCTACAGTTATTTTGGAAATATTCAGTTTTAGAACGAAAGAAAAACGCCTTCAAATCAATTTTTCAAGACATCTGGTTATACTAAGGTCAAAGTTACTTGTTAAGACTTTTATTCAGTATATTAAATACAAAGAAATTGTTTCATTAATCTGTTTCATTAGAAATTACACTTTTAGGATGGGAAATGAAAATTCTTGAGGCTGACCAAATATTTTTTACTGGTTGTGTGTATATGTGGATTCATATATCTATATAAAGATATATCGAGTCAGTTTACACACACCCTACAACAGAAATCTACACGTAATACGCGTCTTTTTTCATGACAAATATATGGATTTACATCATCTTTTAGAAGACATATAAGAGCGGATGAGAACAATATGAATGACATAGACAGTAATTTTGCCGGTCCTTGATGCAGCGGTGCTTGTAAGGATGAAATTCTAAGAGTATTTTCAGCAGATTTGAGAAGATGACCTTTTTTCTGTAAAGAAGTGACAGTGACTAATATATATATATATATATATATATATATATATATATGACCTTTCAACAAAATGAATATCCCACCCATAACAAACATAAACAATATCTTCAATCTCGCTGAAGATAATCTGTAGATATGATCGAAAGCCCTTGAAATGTGAACCCAACGAAACTTCTCTATCAATTTGACCCTGATACAAAAAAAAAAAAAAATAGGAAGAAAGCCAGATAAAAAAAAAGAATATGTTCATAAAAAAAGATAATGTTCTTTGTTCTTTACCACAATTTGTAAAAAAGGAAATGTGAAATATTTTTAATAAAACCGTTCGATCTTCTTTATATATATATATATATATATATATATATATATATATATATATATATATATATAAACCCTCCACACGAAGGGAATGCTACAGAAGGTCAATTTTTTGGTGGGTTTTTAGCAGGTTTGAATTCAGATCTTTCCTTTTTCTAGAGCAGTTGCCATACCAAATTTAAAGAAGCCAGTCTCCCCTCTATTTGATAAAAAAAGTTTAGGAAGCGCCTTCAAACGCCTTGTTAAATTTTGTTTTTTTATTCCCTTAGTTTTAATTATTGTTTTTTTTTTTTAATTCACTGTTTACTTCTGTTGTTGATTTGACAATTCAGAGCACTAATGAAGGAGAAGGTGTTACGGTGATTCGAACTCCCTTTTCATGTGCCTTAAGGATCGTTCATTAAACATTGGAGCTGCCCAAATCAAACCGTTTAAACGCAGCTTTTATTCTAGTTTCCATCTTTTTCGGTTCCACATTTCTTGTGATTATTTGACCCAGTTTTATTAGTAGAATGTTTTATTCATTATTATTTTCATATAAGTAAATTGAAGAGCATTTTTGGCATTTCAGTTCAGAAAGCTTATCTGATATTATTCCTTCGTTGTACTAGATTAGAGGACCGAGCAAGTTGCATTAAAAGAAGACTGTTATAAATTAAGAAAGAAGAAAGAACTAATTAAAACTAACAGCTAACAATACTTATACATAACAATAAAAATGACACATTTACTGACAGACATATCGTATTCATTACAACAATATTCGAGAAAAGTATCATTAGTTAACCATTCCTACCAACCAAAGGAATACGTGGTGCATTCAATAAGTTTCCAGACTTTTTTTGTACAGGCATGTAAATTGACGCAGACACTTGAATATTCAGTATGTTATTGCTATACATCTAATGAGATGACTGACCAAGTTTTATGATTTCAGGTTCAAATGAACAGCTACAGCAGCACAGCCGGTGAATTTCAAAAATGCAATCTGGACGTGAGGAAGAACGATATACAATAAAATTCTGTTGAAAGCTTGATCTACTGCTAAGACCCAGAGACCATGAGACAGAGTTCCCAGTGGAAGCATACTGGCTCTCCCAGACCCAACAAGGCCAGACAGAGCAAATCCACCCACAAACTTTTGATGATCCATTTTTGAGAGCACTGGCATGATCTACATGCACTGGGTTCCGACTGGACAGTCAACAAAGAATATTATATTGAGTTTTTAAGGGAGTTCAGGAAGAGATTCCGTCGAAAGAGGTCAGCACTCTTCAAATCGGGTCAGTGGCATTTCTACCAGTCCACAACTCCATCCTTGTCACAGACTATTAGACCAAGATGGACATCAAAACAGTTCTTCACCCTCCCTATAGTCCAGACCTTGCTTCCTGTGACTTTTGGTTATTCTCTAAGCTCAGAGGCTGTCGTTATGAGACAATTGAGATCAAAGAGGCAGTGACGAAGGTCATTGACACGCTCACACAAGAGGGATTCCATGGGGCCTTCCAGAAGTTGCTGGAACGGTACAGCAAGTGCATTGCAGTTGGAGGAGATTACATCGAAAGGGACTAGAGTTTCATGTGTGTACTATCAATAAAATTGCCCATTCGAAAAATGTCTGGAAACTTATTTAATGATCTTCGTAGCTTACATTTTCGCTAATAGTCTATTTCTCATACCTTCTGATTTTCTTTGACTGGACATCGATAATTGATTGAACTATCTTTCAAACCAATTTACTAGGGTTGAGGAAGTCACCATGACGTAGTGGCTGGCGTGCTGGACTGTGCCATCATAGTAAGCGAGTTCGAACTCAAGTCGTGCTACTACATTCACTTTCGGACTAATGCTCTTTGAAAAGGTATGGACCACTTTATCATCCCAGCTATGGATTTAATAACACCACTACTGTTTTTCTACAACGATGGATTTTTTTATTAAATAGTTGACGAAGGTTGATTTTCCATTAAACAACGATTCCAAACTAAGCTCGACCGATTCGTTTGTATCGTGTAACAATCATTACTGTGACCTCTTGTCAAACTATTAGTTTAATGAGTACGTATTTCGAATATAATGTTTGGAACATTTTTTAATCATGGAAACATATAGGCAGTAAGATATGGTATTTCTCTCTGAGAAAATATCGAGAAACAATTATCACTTACTCTTAACAAAAAATTAGTCAGCAGGAAAACCAGAATACAAATTGAAAATTTAAAAAAAGTCCAAAATTTTTTTTCTGAACGTTCTCTGCTAATCTTTATTAAAAATGTACTTCTATAGATAGTAATGTATAAAACAGGAATTGAGCGAGAGAGAGAGGGGGTAGAAAGAGAGAAAGAGAGAGAGAGAGAGAGAGAGAGAGAGAGAAATAGAGAGAGAGAAAGATTGACAGAGAGAGAGAGAGAAAGATAGACAGAGAGAAAGAGAGAAAGATAGAGGGAGAGAGAGAGATAGAGAGAGAGAGAGCACTCACTGCAGTTCACCCATTTTAATAACTGTTTAATGATTGATATGATTTGATGAAATAGCAGGTGTCACATCAGCAGAGATATGTGTACAAAAACAGAAAAAGATTTAATCAAAAGAAAGATTCATATTAGTTCCGCGGATCGGTTGAAAAGTTCTTAGATTGCATTGTTTGAATTATAACTGTTTGACTAAACTGAATAGCTTGAAATAGAAATATTTTTTGACAATTAAACTGTGTACTTATGCTAAACTGCATTGTTTGAATTATAACTGTTTGACTAAATTGAATAGCTTGAAATAGAAATGTTTTTTTTGACAATTAAGCTGTGTACTTGTGCTAGACTGCATTGTTTGAATTATAACTGTTTGACTAAACTGAATAGCTTGAAATAGAAATGTTTTTTGACAATTAAACTGTGTACTTGTGCTCAACTGAATTGTTTAAAAGAGAACTGATTATTTGTACAAAATGGATTTGGCGTTAGATAACATTCAAAGGTATATGACATAAAACCCAACCAACCAACCCATGTGTATTGAATAAGTAAATGTAGACAGGATTTGTCATTGAACAATTTGCAAAGTTTCATATGACAGAGAACCAAACCAACCTACGAAGAATTGTTTTGACACTTAAACTGCGAAATTATGTTAAACTGAATTGTTATAAATAGAACTGTTTTTACATTTTACCGTGTGTAAATTAAACTGTACTAATACTGAACTCAACTGTTTTAAATAGAACTGTTTATATGTATAAAACTAATTTAGTAATAAAAAATCTTAAAAATGTTGATATGGCATAAAATCAAACCAAACCAAACCAAACCAAACAAAATATTCGTTAAGAAGTCTTTCGTTTAACATATGTAAAAAAGGAATTTGGCATTAAATAACCTACAAGGGTTCATATGCCAAAAAACCCAAACAACGAAACGAGAAAGTGTAGCATGAAGAAACATGAATAAATGTTGGCTGCTCTAAAACTATAAATAGGATTTTGTCATCTTTCTTTCGATCTGTGGAAAAAAAAACCTGTGGATCAAGTAATATTATCAAGGCATCACATCAAACTACACATCAGTTAATGCCACCATTATATTCTCATTGATTAATATCTAAAGTTATGGCAATCAACATAGCCTAAACATCTTTATCAAATTTATAATTCTATATTTACGCTGTCCAATTTAATGGATTTGTAAGTGAACAACTGCAGTAAAATGAACAATTATTATTATTATTATTATTGTTGTTATTATTATTATTATTATTATTATTATTATCAACAAATAAGCATTTTTAACTAAAGAGAAACAGAAAAAAACAAATTATAGATTCTTGTGTTTTATCCTATTTTAACTGTTTTAATGAATCAAATTCTAATTAAAATGTTTACTTCGTTTATAAAACCCCTAAGAGATTTTTGCATCGGCACGCACAGGAAATGATTTAATTATATATCGAGAAAGTTCAAGAATAAAGTAGATAGATAGATAGATAGATGAAATTATACGCAGCTGTATAAATGGCGATGCATATGCAATTATTTTTACTTGAGTGCATTTACATTATCAAAGTAGGAAGATATGAAGACGCTGAACTTGTATATATATATATATATATATATATATATATAGGAGAATCATTAAAAAAGTTTCCAGACTTTTTTCGTATGGCCAAGCAACTCTGATGTATTGACTTCCTTACTCCTCCCACACCTCACATCATCCCTCACAGACTCCGTGCCTTCCTTGAATCTCTTATGCCACGCAAAACTGATGCTCGATTCATACAAGATGGTCCAAAAGCAGTCGGAAGCATTCCATTCGTTTCTGTTGCATTTTTGCAAGTTTGAAACATAATATTTTTGCATATCGTTCATCTAAAGTGTCAGATTGCATTTTTGAAATTCATTCGCTGTGACAATCAGGCTTTAATAGGGTGCATTCCAATTGCTGCTGTAGCTGTTTATTTGAACCTGAAATCATAAAAATTGGGCAGTCATCTCATAAGATGTATAGCAATAACATACTGAATTTTCCAGAGTTTACGACGATTTTAAATCTCTGTACAAAAAAGTCTTATTGAATGCACCACGTATATATATATATTTTTTAAATATATATATAAAATATGTATATTGTATATATTATTGACATTGTGCTTGCCAATGTCGCGGTAGACCAGGGTTCAATCCTATTTCAAGTCATAACAAAGACTCAAAAATGGTATAAGACACCTCATTGTCTAACACACAGTGTTATAAGGTAGAAATCGAAAGCAATACAGGGAAAAAAGTAACACCACCCTGTTGTAGTTTAAGAAAATCGAGCCTTTAGGTCATCCTCGACTACAGTCGCCAACTTTACTTTCACTTTATATATATATATATATATATATATATATATATATATATATAAAATGACCTTTCAAGTTTTCAGATAAATGTCGAGGTTTCAAGTTGGAATTGGTGGAAGAATTAAACAAAATTATACCGAGAGCTTTCGGACCTTTCCTAAACCATTATCAGGAGTTGCTTACATGTTTAAGGAGTGTTTTTTTAAAGAGTTTTGAAGGTTTTGGGGTTTTATAACACAACAAAACTATGCAAACGTTGAGTTGGATAAAACTGAGATACTGGTGAATTTAAAAAACAGAACGCTATCAACGGAAGCGAAGACACTTATCAGGAAACTTGAAAGATCCTAATAAAATTATATTGACAAAACATGTCTTTATTATCTAATCAAACATGCTTAAATTATATATATACATATATCTACATATCAGTATATATATATATATGTGTGTGTGTGTGTGTGTGTGTGTGTGTATGTGCTATGGTAGGTTTAAGAGAACGAAAGGCTAACTTCTGAGGAAGGAGAGAGAGAAGAAGAATGATAGGACGAAACAGCATACGGTGTTCTCTACGGGAGCAGGTTACCGACCACTGAGTAACCCAGGATAAAACGCTAGTTGTGGGTTAGCCGGTCACGGTTGAATGATAGCGATTGTTAAGGGTGACTTGAAAAACTGGAGGTCCTAAATTTTTGCACAGGTTTAAAACCAACGGAAACAGATGTTCCTCCCATTGATACCAGGTAGAAAGAAGGGAACGACTCGGTTTGAGAAAGTTGACTGCGAGACTTGGTGCGGTAAAGACAAGAGTTGAATACAAGCCTGGAAGATGTAACGACAAACAAAAAATTACGAACCCCATTTTGAGGGTGGGCTCCGGAAATGGACTTAAAACTAGACGTGACCTTGGGAAGACGGAAACAGAAGACAAGAATTTTAGAACTATAAGAGAAAACCAGGTAGAAAGTTCGAGGTTTCTTTCTCCTGTCTCTTTCTCCTCCGGACATGTTGCTTTTATTCCCCGTCTAATGCGGTCGACTCAACTTTCATATGCCCTTTCTCTCTCCTAGCGACTACTTACAAATTGTAGTGATGAATAAACCTTCGTGTAGTGAACTAACATAAAGTTTCTTGTGTTCGTTAACTTTTCTCTTGGTTGGATTACAACAGGTTCAGACTCCTACTATAGATATTTCAATGCGGCCATTACCACGTTCTATTCGGTACCGTTATGTCACAAACCTCTATTGAATACCGTTAAGGTATATATATATATATATATATAAAGATCCAGAATCAGCGATCCTTGGTGACTGTCATTTTCTCCCTTACAAGATCATCAGACGAAATGCTTTCCACCTTGTAGGAATTCTTTCATATACTGTTGTGTAGTGCCTGATAAGAAGGATAATTTAGGTTCGATGAACACATTGGCGAGAAACTGACTGTCACCAAACGACACTCAAGCCTAGGTATGTATGTTCTATCATTGATATTGAGCTCTCTTTATCAAATATATATACTAATCTACATTACAACTCTGTAATATATATATATATATATATATATATATATAATCCGCAGACTGTTTCGTTGTATCACAACTCTTCAGTGTGGCTAGACACGCAGGACGTTTTATCTGATATCGAAACCCACCCAACTTTATGTTAGGCTTAGTATCTTACCACTCAGCCCACAGACGACATACGTCAGCTTGGCAATCACAACGTATATATATAAGCTTCCGCTTGTTTTACATTTTGCCTTACCGGTTACCAGAGTGTTCTAATCATAAGAAGAGCTTTGCATTACGCAAGTGGCAGCTGTTAATTCCTTCGCCAGAGTGTTTTCACATTTATTAAAACATAGCAGCTGCCTCTCATATCTTTCCTGTTAACTTTGTTCTCTTTTTCTTTTTAGATTGTTGCTTGAAAATACTTGACATTTAACCAAATGCAGCGAAATGTATACCTTGGATGGAGAAGCAGGTATTTCTTTTAAAGATATGTTACAAAACCAAAGTCTTTCAAGATTGGTCAAGCAACATACGAAGGAAGTTAAATCTCAACACATTTCCAAACAGAGATAAGATTTTCAAGTTCGTCAAGAACTTTGAAGCTCATGGCATCCATACCATCTAGTATTCCTTACAATCTGATCTTACGATCAACTGGAGAAATATTAATGCTTTATAATCAACTTTGCATTCAACTGTGACTTCACTTGAACGGTAGACATCTGGAGCATGTAGTCTTTGGCTCTTCTTGATATGTTTGTTTCCTGGTTAAGACAAAATGGTTACGGATCTTAAAATCTTATCCTTTTATTTTTCAATAAATCTAATTTTTATTCCTCTGTCATTTGTTCTCCTTGATTTTTGTTTCAAAAATTTATCTATGATGTATGAAAATATTTTTTTTACTCATGCAGGTTTGCATATATGTTTGTATGGTTGTCCAATTTTGCTGGACAAAGTATTAACTCATGCTGAAGAGGAACGAGTCATAAAAAAGATAAACCAACGAACACCTGTAATGTTGTTGAGCAAACAAAATGTGTAATGTTTTAAGCTGAGAAGAATGAATTTGACAGCTGTCCGCTAGGAACGATGGTCTCGGCACAAAAACTGGGAGTAAAACTGGACAAAACTCATGATACGCAAGGCTATTGTCCTCCTAGTTTTTAGATTAAGTGGTTAACTTGGTTATATTTGTTCTGTCAACTACATGAAATATGAATGTGGCATTTAAAACACGGAGACAAAACGAAAAAAAAAAACATTAAAAAATCAAGACCAACAATAAAACAATAAAAAAATAAACAAAAGAAAACAATCAAAAACAAATAAGAAAATTTATATAATTGTTGCTTAGACTCTTTTCCTATTCCTTTTTCATCATGAGCTTAATAAAAAGTACTCTTGTCCTTGTAGTCGTTATCCACCAACACAACAGATGTATATATTTATGTAGGTTGATGGGTATTTACTAGACACCTTCACTACGAAGTAGGTTGCGACACATGACCATTTTTTAAAGCAGAATGCAGTTGGTTTGAGTTCAGATTCTTCTTTCTACTATACTGGTTGCCAAACCAGGGCTAAAGAACCTAGCCTACCCTACTTATTACCCCTAGCTGGGAAGAGAACAGAAGGATTTACACCTTTTTCAAGGGCATTAGCATAAAGCGAACCCGATGCATTTTCGTCCCGGATTGAAATCGTATCACTGATTGCATTTTCCGTGACAATAAACGTTTTTTTTTTTTTTTGCGTATCTCCTCTCTGCCTGTATGTATGCACACGTATGGGCGTTTCTCTTGATTGTGACTATATATATATATGTAATATATGCTCCCCCATGGGGGTTGAGCTCTCTGGCGAATGAATTGCCGGCCGCCGCTAGCGTAATGCAAAGCTCTTCGAAAGAATTGAGCACTCTGGTAGCCGATAGGGTATAAAAAATGTAAACAAAGGCTGCTGCTGCTGTTTCTAAAAATAAAAATACCTTAAAATTCCCTTAGCCAACGTGGACGAGTGGTCTGAATCACAGTTTAACGTAAAGTTGGACGGGTTTCGATCCCGGCTCCGAGCATCCTGCGTGTCTAGCCTCACTGAAGAGTTCTGATAGAACGAAACAGTCTGTCTGTGGATGACTATATATCATCATCATCATCATCATATCGCACTGGTAGCACAGATATCCCTGACCCTCTCTCGCCACTCCTCCCTATCGTTCATCGCCCTAGGTAGGTCTTCAGGACAACATCCCGTATCCTCACATAGCTGCTGAATGTACGTTCATGCTGGTCGTTCTGCTTTTGCGCGGCCATGTGTGGGGATCCATAAGAGTACATCTCTTATGAGTTCATCTCTGCATCTCCAGCAGTGTCCTGCATGTCTGGTTCGTCTAACTTGAATAGTTTTCGTGATAGAGGGCAGGTGGCCGTACAGTTGGTGTCTTGTGGAGTGTTGCTGCCAGGATTTGTTCAGGATTGCACGCAGCATTCTTGTGTAATTGCCATCTAGCTTCTTCTCCAGCCGTTTTGTTAGCGTCCATGTAGTGCAGCCATATAGCAGTATCGATGTGACCGCTGCCTGGAAGAAACTGCGTTTCATTTCATCGGTTAGGTCTGATTTCCATATAATCGATAGCCTATTGATAGCTGTCCATGCTTTCGTTAACCTGGTTTCGATGTCCTTTTCGGTTGATTCGACGCTGCTTCCTAGGTAAGTGAATTTGTCTACTAGTTTAAGAGGGGTTCCTTCTAGAGTGGAGATGTCCCCCGTTTGGTTATAGCACATATATTCCGTTTTGTGTGCATTAACATAGAGGCCTATGCTTGCTGCTGCTCGTTCCAAACTATGCAGAAGTGTTTCGGCTTGGTCAGGTGTATTTGCCACTATCGCTTTGTCATCGGCGTAGTCGGCGTCGGTAATTGTTGTTGCGGGGTACCTTCTTCTTCTTTTCTTCGTCAGTTCGAGCCATTCTCTTTGATTTTGTCAATCGATGTTCTAAGTACGTAGTCTAGACAAATGATAAAGAGGTACGGGGCCAGCGTGTCCCCTTGTAGTACTCCTGCTACAATGTCAAAGTATTCTGTGTCTCCATCCGGTGATCGTACTTTTACTTTAGTGTTTCAATAGAGAATCGTTATTGCCGCTACGGTTTCTTTAGGTATGCCGTACGCTAGTAGGATTTGTTCCATCTTTCCTCTGTGAATGGAATCGAAAGCCTTGGTAAAGTCGACAAATATTAATGTCGCTTGTAGGTTCTTTGCCCGTACACCTTCAAGGATTCTACGGATGGTTAATATTTGTGAGGTCGTGGATCTATTTCTTCGGAAGCCATTTTGGTTTTTTCTAAGTATGTTGTTGATTTTGGGTTCTATGCGTTTTCGTAGTAAGGCATTGTAGATTTTGGCTGCTATGGATGTAAGTGTTATGCCTCGGTAGTTTTTGGCTAATCCGAGGTTCCCCTTTTTAGGGAAGGGGAGTATGCATCCCTTCATCCATCTATCTATCGGATTTTGATTGTATACTGCATTGCAGTGTCGGAGCAGTATGTCGTCGAATTGTCTGGTCTTCCATTCTTCCGAGGGAATTTCGTCCAGCCCTGCAGCTTTCCTATTTTTAATTTTTCTGAGAACCGAGTCGAGTTCTTCTCGTGTGAACGGTCCTAGTTTAATGCCTAATTGTTTGCTAATTATTCTGGTGATTCGTTCATGTGTTATTTTTGGTGGGTTTCCAAGTAAGTTTTCGAAGTGCTGTTCCCACAGTTTTATTCTTTCTTGATGGTTTTCTGCTTTCAGTTTTGCTTTTGCTGTGTTCTTTCTTCTGCTCACTTCATTTATTGTTTGCCAGGCTATTCTAGATTGTCTATCTTCCACCCAGTCTCTAATCTTATCTATCTGATTTTGAATGTATTCTCTCTGTTCCTTTATATATATGCCTGCTAATTGATATTGTGCCGTTTTTAGTTTTAAGGCATTTGTGTTTGTTGGGTTTTTTCGATAGTTTTTGGAGGCTTTTTTCACTAGTGCACGTTTTTCTCTCACCGCTAAAGTTTCCCAAGGGACTGTATATTTAGTTTTAAGTTTTGTTGGAAAGTATTTTGCTGCTGCCTCGAGGTGTGCATTGACGAAATTTTCATATTCGTCGTTTGGTGTACTTTTTTCCGTCTTTTCTTGTAGTGTTTCGTATCTGTTTCTTAATTCTAATACGTATCTATCTCATATCTTTTTTGCTCAATAGGGCCCAGTCATAGTGTTTGGTGGTCGCTGTTCGTTTGGCGTTTTTTCGTAGGCTTAACCGTCTTTTCGCCGTGACTATTCGGCGATCGGTGGACACACCCTCAAAAGAGGAGTATGCCTCGCAATTCAATGCACTATTTTTCCTTTTCTTGTTTATAAGGACGTAGTCTATCTGAGCTTTAGTATTGTTTGCGTACGTGTATGTCCATAGTTTGCCCTCCCTTTTTTGGTAGTTTGTATTGAGGCATGCTAATCTATTTTCTATCATGAAATCTGTTAGATGTTGCCCATTCCTATTTGACGTGTTGTGGAGGCTGTATTTGTTGTTTCCGTTTTTCCCGATTTGGGCATTCATGTCTCCGGCAATGACTAACATGTTGTGTTTCAGGATGCTACGCACTAATGAGGATAACTCATCGTAGAAGGTGACTAGTTCAGTTTCTTCACTAACATTGGTGGGTCTGTAACATGAGATGATTGTTGCTTTGGGGTTGCCGTTAAAAGTAGCTGCCATCATTCTAGGTTGTATTTTCTCAATGCAATTAAACGTTTTTAATGCTCTAGGTCCTATAAGTAATCCTACCCCTCCTACTGTGGCGTTGACAGAGTTTTTCCATGCGGATACAGTGACGAGCGACCAGCCATTGCCAGTTTCGTGATATTTGATATCTTCGGTGTGCGTGTATCTGTTTTCTTGTATGCATATTATGTCTATCTTATGACTATATATATATATACAAAAGTGTGCGTCCATGTACCAAACATTTCTACCAAGAAGCAGAGTGTGACGTAAGCTCAGCATTTAAGTAGAGAACCACTGGTTCGAATTCAGTTTAATACTCTCATGCCAGTTCCCATAGAAAAGGTAGAGTAATTAGTATACCCTACTATTTACTTCTAGCTGGGAGGAGAAAAGATGGATTCCGTCCTTATCCAAATGCATTTTCCCGAACGGAAGGTTTGCTCATATATATCTATGTATCATGGTCTATTCATATCTATCTATTAATCTGTTTAATTATGTATGAATGAATATAAGAATTTACATCTACGCTATTATTTCTTTATGTGTAAATGTTTGTGTAGCATTAGTAAATAGTTCATTGGATGTTAAAATTCAGAATAATATTTTAACTGATACGTCACCTATATGTACGATGAATGCATAGTAGTCTGCGTGTACGTGTCGTGTGTGTATTTTGGATATATGTCTACGTATATATGTATATGGCATTTCATTATTTTTGACGAACCATCGCCCCCTTACAGGCACGGGCCTTTGGGGCATAGCTTCCCGTCTGTAATTAAAGTTCGCTTAATCCACTGTAGTATTTATACGGAAATTTTTATTCATTATTTTTTTCTAAATATGCCTCACAGTTCGACAGCTTTCGTTTATTTAACCTAGTGATGTTCTGTAAACAAACAATGAGATAAAAATGTCTATTTCTATAATTATTTTCTGCGTGACATGTCTAAATTTATATACGGACATGTGGGTGGCGTAACGGTTATTCTAGTAGGAAATCGACTCTCTGAGCCGAATTTAATTTCTTAACAAAATTATTTGATCTATTTTAACGGCAACCCGTCTACAGTTATCTTTTAACTAGAGGTCAGGAATCGCATTAAGTATTCATTTATATTTACATTTTGTGAGTAATGGCTTTGGGTTTCTTTGTTTAAAGGCATATAAACATTTGTAGGTTATTTAATGCCAAATACATCTTTCTAGAAGAACAGTAATGGTACTATTAATTAACTGATAGCTGGGAGGATAAGGGGGTTCATGTCTTTTCCAAGGGTATTTTTCAGACAGTAAACGTAAAAACGCCACTTGGGTTTGAACTCTCACGCGATAATTACGCTGTCTATCGCTTTAACCATTGAACCACAAAGATACAACTTGCTTTTGGCTCACAGTCATAGGATATCGAGAATTATTAGTTTTCACATAGTTTTATGGTTTAAAGTATTCAAATGTTATACTAATAACTTATTCACATTTTTTTGGTTTCAGGTAAATATTTTTTAATAATCATTTGTCTGTAGATATTTATATTGTTTCAAGTAAGTTAAATAATTCCTTAGTAATCAACTTACCGTTTAAGTAAGTTGGCGACCAAAGTCGAGGGCGACCCGAAGGTTCCCTTTTCAATAGCTACTACACCGGGGTGTAGGGGAGGGCACTACTCCTTTCCCTGGATTGCTCCACGTTACACTTGATATGTACCTTATATTGTTTAGTGTTAAGCAAGGAGGAACCAAGTACCATTTTTATAGATTTTAGTATAACACGACCTGGGATTGAACCCTAGTCTCCCGGACCATTGGCGAACACTCTAGCCACTAGGTCAATGAGCCGGTAAGTAATTATACTTAATCCAAATGATTAACATAGTTATATGGTATCACGTACTCCTATCTAATACAAAGAATTCTAACTGATTTATTTGACCGATAGATGGTATTCTAACACCTGATACCACTCCTGGTTAGAGTTGGTCTGGAAGTAATTGCAATGAATATTCCGGAATCTTCCGAAATCCTCCGCTCTCCTGAACTGGATATTCACCACCAAAAGTAGTTTAGTGTCGTAACCACTACGCTCCCATATATATATATATATATATATATATTCCTCTCTGCAGAGAATACTATCAGCATATACTAAATAGGTAAATCTTGAACTATTTGCGTTTCACTTAGATTTGCTTAAATTCATTTCTTTTCGGATACCTAGGTGTAAATACGAAAGCAATGTAGGCTCTTTAGGCTTGGAAAGCCAACTGAACTCGGAGAAGGAAAACTGAAAAATAAAAAAAAAAATAAAAAAAAAAAAAAAAAATAAAAAACGAGAAGAATTCTGTTCAGAGGGATAGGTTTTAATTCTTTTGTTTGCCTTTGTCTTTAATTCTTCGTGAGGCGATGGCTCAGTACATTTGATATTTGATAAAAACGTTGTGATCACGTGCTATAATATCTTCTTTGGATTCCTTGATGTGATTGAATAAATCCTAATTATTAAAAGATAATTTTCTAATTTTTGAAGTGGGATTAAGAGTGTTATTTTCTTTTACATAATAAGGATGGAAATATTTTAATGGTTGGTTGGTTTTTAAGGCATATCAACCTTTGTAGGTAATCTAACGCCAAATCCATTTTATAGAAATAATAAGTTCTATTTAAAACAATTCAGTATAGGATGAGTACGCAGTTTAAATGTAAATACATTTTAATTGTGAAAAACATGTCTATTTCAAGCTATTCACTTTAGTCACAGAGCTTTAATTCAGCTAATTCAGTTTAGTATAAGTAAAGATTTTGTTTACACACAGTTAAATGTAAAAACAGTTCCATATTAAACAAATTAGTTTACTTTAAGTAGAGTGTCAATGTTAAAAAACCGTTCCATTTCAAATAATTCAGTTTAGCATAAGCACGCAGTTTAAATGTAAATACGTTTTAATTGTCGAAAATATTTCTATTTCAAGCTATTCAGTTTAGTAAAACAATTCAGTTTAGCATAAGTATGCCGTTAGTTCTATTTAAACCATAGATAGGACCCTATCAGGTGCTACCACGCCGGGCCAGAGTGGACCTGGGAGCAATAGCAATGAAGGGGTACTCAGCATTCCCCAAAACTCCAGCACTGCTGGAACCTCACCATCAGATTGTTTAGTGTCATATCAGGACACCCGTTGGTGGTGTGGTTTTACCCCTCTGCAGAGAAGCAGTCAGTGTATGCTACAGCCACAGCCGACTGTATTTGGAGTCGAAATAATTATTTGTATTGGTGTGTTTACTGAATGCACTTGTTTGTAATCGTTTATTTTCATCATTGTATAGCAATGCATTTGAAAACACAAGAGAGAGTCTTGATAACGCATGTGTGCATTTTTCAACTCCTTCGCACGACCAGGATGTCACTTCAGGTCAATTTCTTCAGCAAAACTTAATTGGCTTGTATTCAGAGCTTTTCTTTTCCGAGATCAGTTGCCATACCAAGATTAAAGAGGCCATTCTTCTCTAGTATTCACTATATAACCCAAGCCTATATATATATATATATATATATATATATATATGGGTGCAGTGTAATTTGCACAGTGAGCTACCCTATCGAACAAACAAATAAACGAACAAACAATAATTACAAATGATTTTTTTTTGTTAAACAACCTTCTTTGAGTTTTTGCTATTCGGTTTACTACTTATGTAAAGTTCGCTAGTGCCAACGTATATCATCGTTTTGATTTTTAAGGTTTATGCACATGATATCAATTATATTTAATAACATATAATAACACGCACAATCTTCGCATATATATATATATATATATATATATATATATATATATATATATATATATATACAATTGTATGCATTGAAAGAGAGTATAAACAATATAGAGAAAGCTAATAAATATATTACTTTATGAAAAATAATATTTGATATTTGCATCGAAAGAAATGTAGAATGGAGGGAATGTAAATGATTGCATTATAATTAGTTTTTGTAAGACGTTGCCCGGAGTAAGCATTTTACGCTTTAATTAATCATATTAATTAAATGTTTTCCTAAAAATTGTCAACTTTCTAATCTGATTTTTTAAACATTTGTTGTAGTTCATGACAATTACTTTCTGTAGCCAAGGAACACGAAATGAATTGGCCAACGTCATAATTGTACAAGATTCACAGCTTGCACAAGTTAGAGAAAATTGGGTTGCAATAAGCAATAGCATATTTTTATGCATTATATACAATACATATATATGTTTATATTATCAGATATAATCTTTCAAGTTTGACAGATATTATTATATTTATTATTATATATTATGATCATATATATTATTTGCCTTATTTATTATATCATAGAATTAAATAAGGAACGGTATGAAGAAAGTTGAAAGAACAAAATAATCCAAAATTAGATGAATGTTGTTATAAAACTCGATGTTGAACATTTTGGTTATAATAACGCCAGAATCTCAAATTCATGAAAAGTGTTGTTAAAATAGCGATAGATGTTCAATGAAAAAATATATTAGTGGGTAGAGTGTTTGCCAATAGTCCGGAAGACTTGGGTTCAGTCCCAGGTCGCGTTATACCAAAGACTTTAAAAATGGTACTTCATACCTCCTTGCTTAACACTCAGCAATATAAGGTACATATCGAAGGTAAAGTGGAAAGGAGTAACGCCCACTCCATACACCTCGGTGTCGTAGCAATAGAAAAGGGAGCCTTCTAGTTGCCCTCGACTAAGGTCGCCCACTTAACTTATATTTATATATCAACAAGTTTAACAAAGTAGGACAGAAACGATAAAATTCATTCCTGATATTTACTAAGCTTTAGTTAATATGTACTAGTTTGAAAGATTCATTTTATCGCATGTCAACTCATTTTTGGGTATTTTTATGTCAATAGGTTCGAGATCACTTTCGTTGTTGATTCAGGCTTGGTTAGACAATTTGATTTAATGGTATATCAAACTTTGTTGGTAAAATCCTGTTTATATATATATATATATATATATATATATATATATGTGTGTGTGTGTGTGTGTGTGTGTGTGTGTGTGTTGGTGCGTGCGTGTGTGTAGGTTGTTTGGGTTATTTGTAGGTTATTTAATACCAAATCCATTTTTATGCAAATATTCAGTTCTATTTCAAACAATTTAATTTAGCATGGATACACAGTTTAATTGTCAAAAACAAGCTATTCATGTTTAGTCAAACAATTCTAATTTAAACAATTCAGTTTTGTATAAGTATAAATTTTCTCCACGCGTAGTTAAATTCCAAAACAGTTCTATTTCAAACAATTCCGTTGAGCATAAGTACAGTTTCAATGTTACAAACAGTTCTATTTCAAGCAGTTCAGTTTAGTATAAGTACACAGTTTAGTTTGTACAGGGTACCTCTGGTGGTGTAACGGTTAGCAAGCTAGACTAGCAAACTTACACGAGTGAGTTCGATTCTCATTGGGCGCCCCATTCATTCGGCCTTGTGCCACATCGAAGCAAAGAGCTTTGTAAATTACCACAGTTTAGTTTGTACAAAGTTAAATTATTACGAGAGTTTCTATGTAATAGTAACAATTAAACATCAGTCATTGTTTGCACACATTTAAATAGATACCTATGCTATGTGAGCAATTAACATTTAAATATGTGGTTGAGCTTAAAGCTTTGCCCACAGTCAATTGGTTTCAAGTATTGTAGTTATTGATCATTTCTTCAAGATTAAGGCTGGAAACTACGCGGTCTGTGTCGCTATCCATACTTTCAATACGATAGGTCCTTTTATCGGGGGTTAGTTGATCTGTGAGCATTGCATATTTTGGTTCTTAGAAGCAACTTTGTCTTTGAGGGCATTTTGAATGTGCTTCCTGATCTTTTTTTATTCACTTTTTGTTCATCTGTATTTTCGCTGCTTGGTTAATGGTAGCTTGTGGTGTTTGTTTAAGTTGTTCAGGTCCAATGGGAGACCAGTTTTTTAGTCTGTCTTTAACGATTTTGGTGGACGGATTGGTGAATTATGTTGCGGCTCTTTTGTTGGAGATTTTACACTTCTAGGAGTAGTCCGTGTTGGAGTGGTAGATCCTACGTGTGTTTTTGTTTGGACTACAATATTGAATCTCTCCCCATTTTCAACAGGTTGCTGATCTGATGCTTGGTAAAATTCGGCCAAGTCTAGTTTTTTCAGGTGCTCCTGAAAATTTGGCCAATCATTGGCTTCCAGCTGGTTCAATTTCTCCAATAGCCAATCTTCACCTCTTTGGGAGTACGGGGCTGATTAAATGTCAGGATGTAAGTGTTGGTTTGGATTCGTCCTTCGCCTTTTCTGATGGAGATCCTTCTTATGTTTGTTCAGCCTTATTTTCCCTGGGCAGATGCTATCTGCTCTTCTGTAGCTAATGCTAACTCCCTACTCCTGATAAGTGTTGAATTTCTAATGCAGGTAGGCTCTGCATTTTGTCGTATGGAACTTGGTTTGTTTTTTTTTGTTTTTAATATGCTTTCTGCCTGCCAAGCAACTTGCAACTCCTTTTTTTCTTAAGAGTTTTCGGATAATCCCTTGTAGAGATTACTTTTTCTATGAGGAAAGGCGCGAATTCGGCTAGGCATACCTCCTCCAAAGATTCAGTAACAATGAATCTGGAGAAGTCTGCTGCCTCATTGTCCGAGTCTGATTCTGAGAGGTTTCGTTTATTTTTTTATTTGAAGACACCATAAATGCAGAATAATTTTCACTGGTTCTGCGTTCCACCACCCTCCACGGAGTCCGGGCACCTCGGGTAGTGTAATGTTTAGTAAGGTAGACTAGCAAAACTGCACGAGTGAGTTCGATTCTCATTTGGGTGCCCCGTGTTACATCTAAGCAAAAAGCTTAGTAAATTCCAAATCTCTAAGGAGTCCAACTTGTGTTGGGTATGAACCAAGGGGGAAACCCATTCGCCTTGGTTGAGACGGGGATACGCGACCAGTATACTCGCGTTGAGGGTAGGTTTCAGAGCCGTTGCCAATTTAAGGTTCACAACACCGGTCAAATTCCTATTCTCTTAACACAATTGACCCTCAGGTATCGCCTTCTCTTCTAACAGATAAGGGTTGGGACTTGTTGCCAGTGCAGATTTAAAAGTACGGTCATGATGAAATATATAGGTGCTAGGGCTTGACCAGTCGATTGATCGGATCGGGCCTATGCGACCGCCCGTGAGACTAATTAAGGGCCAAAGTGGTGTGTTGCAAGCCATTGACCTCTCTGTCGCTGGATCAATGACTGGTCAACCACCAGGATCCCGTCCTAGCGCCTTATCGGTCGCCACCCACGGCCAATATGTGGCCTCATTGGTGGTGGTGGGGGTCTTAATCCTCTGCAGAGGTGCAGTCGGCGTATTCTACAGCCCCAGCCGACAGGGCACGCGCGCGCGTGTGTGTGCGTGTGTGATTTATAAATTAATAGATATTATGTAACACTAATTCTAAAGGGGTGTCCTCGTGGTGTAATGGTTAAAGCGATGGACTGCGGGGTCGTAGTAAGTTAGTTCCTACTCCGGTCGCGTTATTACGTTTACTTTCGGGCAAATACCTCTGCGAAAGGAATGAACTTCTTTATCCTCCCAGCTATGGGTTAAATAGTACCACTACTGTTCTTCTAAGTGAATGGATACAAAGGTTGATATGCCATTAAACAAAAAAAAATAATTGTTTTTTAATTGGAATCATTTTGAGATGAGGCTTCCTAATCTGAGAATTAATTTTTTTATTTATTGCGGACTTTTTGTCCTCATCTTGGTAGTTTTTGTGTTGTTTCTTCTTTCACTACGTTTCGGCCAAATTTCACTTTTGGCCTTCTTCAGGTGATTAACCGAGACCTCGGATAGGAATGCTGAGTCTTGTAACCGTATCCCCAGTAATTACTGCCTTCCATAGTTGTTGTCATTCGCACCACATTTTTGACCAAGTAAACCTCTGGCCGGCTTGGGTAGGATTTGAAACCGCTATCTTCTGACAATGCTCACCTGGAACCGTAGAGACTGTATCCGCTAATTCTAAACTAATTCTAAACGAGCCAAAGCTCATCTTTTGCACACCGTAAAAAGCTTCCAGACATTGTTATTTAACAATACTAATTATATTTATCAAGTATTCCTATTTAATTTAATATAAATCATTTTATTGTACACTGTTAAATGGTTCCAATTAGAGGAAATGATTGAACAGTTCTATTTGACACATCGATAGAACAGAATCCTCACAGGTACTATAAATAGATATGAGTGTAATAGCATTGAAGGTGTGCAGCAGATTTCCCAAAGGTCTAGGACTGAAGCCACTACATCAGAAGCAATTTAGTATCATATTTAGGAAAATAAGTAAGAGAGCAGTCTTACCCCTCTACAGAAGGGCAGTCGGTATATTCTCCTGCCCCTGCCCAGTCGGATTGGGCAGTAGAATACACCGACTGCACCTTTGTTGAGGGGTAAGACTCCTCCAAGCGGTGTCCCTTATATGACACCAAACAATTTGATTGTGCAGTTTCAGTAATGTTGGAGTTTGGTGGAATGCTGAGTACCTCTTCATTGGCTCGGCGTGGTAGCACCTGATAGGGTTCTATCAATGGGTCAAATAGAACTAACTGCATACTTATGCTAGATTGAATTGCTTGAAAAAGAAATGTTTTGACATTTTAACTACGAACTTATGCTAATCTGAACTGTTTGAAGTAAGACTGTTTTTAGATAGATCTAAACTGTACTCATGCTAAACTGTATTGTGGAAAATAGAACTGTTTTTGACATTGAAACTGTATTCATGCTAAATTAATTGTTTGAAATAGAACTTTAGACATTTAACTGAAATGTTTTGACATTTTACTGATTGTAAACAAAAACTATACTTATAATAAACTGAAATGTCTAAAATTTAATTTGGCGTTAAATGACCCGAAAAGGGTTGGTTGATACGGCACCAAACAAAACAACCGACCAACCAACTAACCATTGCATTGATTTTTATATTTTTTTGTATGGTCGTTTCTGAAGATTTTTTAAAATGTTTCTTGCAGGAAACTTACACAGCTTTTGCATGACCTTTTTGGTGTACATTTTACATTCATTTTTTGAAGGAAACAATTAAAAAATTCAATCATTTTTTATCTAGATTTTCTTTTCAAGCATATTTACATTTTATTTTTGTATTTCTACGTATGGATTTAATCAGTCCAACGAAACATGAATATGGATATCATCGCTAGTTTTAAAGAAAATATTTGTATGTTCATAGAAGGATTATAGAAGAACGGGAAGAGAGGGAATTCTGGTATTCAGATAGACTGTTTTTTTTACCGCAAGAGTGTGAAAAGTTATTTTGGAATTTTTTCAAAATGTTAGATTTGGTGAAACTCATTGGGTTAAGGACTGTTACTGATGGTAATCAGATTATATCGTAGAAAAGTCGTAAAGTGGACAGCGTAAAGAGGAAAATATAAGAAAGTGCAGTGTTGTTTTTTATTTAATTATTTTAATTATTTTAATTATTTAAATTATAAGGCCACACCCTTCCTGGCTAAAAATCTTTGCACAAATTACATTTTTTTCAAGTTGAGATTTTATAGTCAAACAGAGATAAATCGAGAAATGTACTTAATAGATACACATTTACCAGGGGATGTTGGTAAAAAGTATGAGATTAATTATCAGTTTAGTTTCTTTGTTTAATGACATATCAACCTTCGAGTGTTAATTAATGCTAAAGGTCTCCTAGTCAAAGAAAATTTGTGGTAATATTAAACCAATAGCTGGTGGTGAATAAGTGATTTCTAACCTTTCGAAAGTTTTCGCAATTGTGGGACTAGAGTTCGAACTCACTTACTAAGATCTTGCAGTCCAACACCTAAACCAGTACACCACGGGGACTCCTCCTATTGATTTGTTAGATGTAGCAATTAACATTCATTCACAGTCAAGCACATTACCACACTTTATCTCACTCGGAATTTCATCCAAACTTGTTATAAGGTGACTATAAATAAATGTCTCTTGATTAATAGGGGTTTGTTCATTTGAAACATCCTGGTCACGCGACAATCCCAGAATCCATTTCGTCATTTTTTACCTCTTTTAACAGAGGGCACTCTCTCCTCTAACCGGTAACATATGTTGACTTTGGTTTTGCCTTTGAAACGTAAAACCCACATGGCTATGACCATCAATTGATGTAAATTTTTTTACCGTTGTTGAACCCCTTTCATATATTATTTTTCTTAGAACAACATATGCATCAAAAATATGATTGGATACGTTTGTCTATTCTTTCCAATACTTCTTGTACGCATATTATGAACGTATTAAATGTTTATATATGTGTAAATGAGCTCTCTTCATCTTTCCTTCTGTTTATTGAGTGGTAGTATGTCATTGGATATCCTAATGTTGATAGTGGACTTTGGTTAAAGCGATGGACTGCGGAATCGTAGTAAGCGAGTCTGTACTCCAGTCGCGCTATTACGTTCACTTTCGGGCAAATACCCTTGGGAAAGGTATGAGCCCCCTTGTCCTCCCAGCTATGGGTTAAATAGTACCACTACTGTTCTTCTAGGAGAATGGCTTTTGCAATAAATAACTTAAAAATAGTTGATATGCCATTAAACAAAGAAACCAAACCACAAAGTTTGTTTATGCCATTAAACAAATTAGTCCAAACCTAACCGATAATGTTTCTCAGCAAAGAGAAATTAGAGCAAAACTAAAAAATATTTAAATATCGATGACGATATCGAATAAAATATACTGCATTATAATTGACTATACGTTTATATGGAGGCATTCTTCATATGTACCGTATATTAAGAAAATCTCCTCCATTAAGAATATATCAAAGTGTTGCTCGGCAAATGATGGGATTTTAATGGTGGAAATATATGTTCCCCACTGTGAGTAATAATTCGTTCCATCATAAAAAATGTCGTTCAATTATTTTTTTTATCATCCACTTTTTAGCGGTCTACTGGGAACAATTTATAAATTCAAAAGATGTTTCATCATATATGTGTAAGGAAAGATAAGAAGAGTTGCAATCTTTGGTTTTGTTCGTTTTCCTTGTTTAATGGCATATTAACCTTTCCTGGCTTATTTAATGCCAAAGCTATCCTTGTAAAAGGAAAGTAATGCAACTATTTGAACCAGAGCTTTCAGAAAATGAACGTGATAGTGAAACTGGGACAGGTTTGGGGCCTGACAACTTAACGTAATATATCTTGTGTGTATGTGTACGTGTATTGTGTGTGTATGTTTTCTTGATGGAGTAAATTTTCTTCACTTCGATTATATATTTCAGAACCTGATGACTTATTTAGAATTTTTTATGTGGCTTGGTCTGGTTTATCATATCAACTCCAATGCTCTAACCCTCTCCGAAGAGGCTGGGTTTATCGCTAGTCCTTTTGAAGGGAATGCTGAAAGAGCCCGAAGCATTTTTGGGAATGCAAAGCTCGCCTGAATTACGGCCCTACGCCTTAGCCCACCATAAAAAGCTTTGTGCCGCGCTCGTCTGATTGATCGGGCATACGACAAATGATGTATTCATATTTAATACGAATTTATATATATATAAGTAGTTAGCGACCATAGTCGAGGGTGACCCGAAGGCTCCCTTTTCGATAGCTACTACACCAAGGTGTAGGGGAGGGCGCTACTCCATTCCCAGGATTGCTCCACTTTACCCTTGAACCGTACCTTATAATGCTGAGTGTTAAGCAAGCTGGTATCAAGTTCCATTTTTAAAGTCTTTTGTATGACTCGACCTGGGATTGAACCCAGGTCTCCCGGGCCATTGGCGAACACTCTAACCGCTGGGCCAATGTCCCGGTTATATCATTGATATATTTTTTCAAATCACTATTTTTATTTAATGATCACAATTTGTTCAATGTAATTAATTGTAGTTTTTAATAAACAATGATACCTTCAAGTAACTTTTCTTTATATAAATAATTCGCACATAATAATATGGTATGAAGTATTCCTATCTAATGCAATAATAGGACCTTTACCGGTACTACCACTGCTGGCTAGACCTAATATGTTTGTAATAGCAATGGAAGGATAATCCATACTCAGTAGATCTCTAGAACCGGAGCCTCAACACAAGGTGCAGTTTAGAGTGAGAGCTTATGGGGGCGGGGACTTACCCTTCTGCAGGGAATACAGGACACAGTTGGCAGAGGGGATAAAGTTGGAAGAGGGGACACAGTAGGCAGAGAGGATACAGTTGGCAGAGCGGGTTTTGGCTAGGTGTTTGTATAATACAATAGAAGAGTTGGCATTTATTATTTACTTAATAATCTGGAATAAAACTTGGAGTGATGGTCGTATTTACGAAACAGTAGTAAGGATCTGTGAGGAGTATACACAAGAAGGTAAATGAATAGTTGAGGTTGTTGGGTATATTCTTGTTTGTTTTCCTAGGGCACTGGCTTTCAGGAACATACAGTTTGAACAAGACCACGAATTCGGAACGTAATATGAAGATAATTAATAAAGGTCTACGATAAGAATCTGCAACACATATTTCACAGGAAGGTTTATCACTTGTAAATAATGTGATAGAATTTTAAGAATGTTTTTCAGAATCGTGGGCAATCATCTATTGGTTAATATGACCAGTATTGGGATTTTTTTTCAAATTGTAAAATTTGAATCAGAAATCAATTTATTTTATAAATCCTTTATCTCGACTGGAAGAAATTAATTATCAATAAAGAATAAAAAGAAAGGCTTTAGAGTTGATGAAATCAGTTGTAATAGTCATTCTTATTTCGATTATTTTCTTTTTTTCTTTTTCTTTCCTTATTTCGCTTTCAATCTCTTTTTCCTTTTGTTTCAGTTCTTCTTTTCTTCCTTTCATTCTTTCACTTCTTTTCATTCTCTTTTCTTTCTCTAATTCTTATCTTTCACTTCATTCTCTTTCTTCCTTTATTTCACTTTCCATCTTTTCTACTTATTGTTAACAGCTTTTTCTTCTTTTCCTTTTTTCACAAGTTTTCTTTCTGTTTCATTGACTTTTTTTTTCTTTGACTTCGTTTGCCTTTTGACTTTTCTATTCTTTCAATTTTCCCTTTGAAACGTTTATTTTCTCAATTTTTGGGGGGACTTCTTTTCCATCCGTCCATTTCCTTTCCTTTTTTACGCTAAGTGAAGAGAAACCTATACATAAAAACCATAAATGAAAAAAATAATTCATAATACTTAAATATACTTTGTAGTAGTCTAGCACACGCAGAGTTCTGAAGGGTTGTTTTTGTGGTGTTATGATTATCGTACTGTACTGAGATATCGTAACAAACGAGTTTGAACTCAAATCGGACTATTACGGTTCGGTTCGGTTGGTTGGGTTTTATGGCATATCAACATTTGTTGGTTATTTAACGCAAAATCCATTTTTATGTAAATAATCAGTTCTATTTCAAACAATTCCGTTTAGCATGAGTACACATTTTAATTGTCAAAAACATTTCTATTTCAAGCTGTTCAGTTAAGTATAAGTACCGATTTTGTTTACGCACCATTAAATGTCAAAACAGTTCTATGATAAACAATTCAGTTTAGTGTAAATACAGTTTCAATGTCAAAAAACAGTTATATTTAAAATAATTCAGTTTCGCATAAGCACGCACTTTAAATGTAAGTATGGTTTCAGTTTAGCATAAGTATGTCGTTAGTTCTATTTAATACATACTCAGTTCTGTCTAACCCGTACACAATTTAAACTTTAAAACATTTCTATTTGAAGAAATTTAGTTTAGCTTTAGTACGCAGTTTAAATGTCAAAATAGTTCTACTTTAAACAATTTAGTTTGGCATAAATATGCACTTTAAATGCAAAAATCAGTATAGTGAAGGAAGCACAGTTTAGTTGTATTTAACCCATAGATAGGACCCATATCAGGTGCAACCACTCATAAACAGAGTGGACCTGGGAGCGATGGCAATAAAGGGGTACTCTACATTCCCCAAAGCTCAACCATTACTGGAACCTCACCATCAGATTGTTTAGAGTCATATCCAGGACACTCGTTAGGGGGTCTTATTCCTCTGCAGAGGTGCAGTCGGTGTATTCTACAGCCCTAGCCGACTGGGCAAGATTCTATTACATTCATTTCGGACATAGACTCTTGGGAAAGGTATGAAAGCCCTTAACCCAGTAATTAAAAAATAATAACATTTTTTCGCTAAGAACACGTCTTTCAGCTGATTTAAAACTATGAAGAATTAAACTAATTTGCAAATCGATATTCATTGTGTCAAATTAATTACAGGATATAAGAGGAATGAAATACGAGAATGATATAAAATTTATCGCATTTTCGTGTTATAGATGTTGAAAAGGTCATCTCACAAACTCTGACGGGCGTCTTCAAGGCATCAGTTGAGTAGCGGTTAACACCGAGGGAAACGAATTCGGTGACCCGAGTTCAAATCCTGAACGATGCTATTTGCGTTTCACTTCCTGCTGATGCCCTTAGGAAAAGCATGCATGCGTATTATGTCGTGCCTTCAATAAGTTTCCACACTTTTTTTTTGTACAGGCATTTAAAATTGTCGTAGACTCTAGAAAATTCCGTATATTTTTGCAATACATCTTATGAGATGACTGGCCTATTTTTATGATTTCAGGTTTAAGTGAACAGCTATAGCAGGAATTGGAATGCATCCTACTAAACTCTGATTGTCACGGCTGGTGAATTTCAAAAATGCAATTTGGACGTGAGAGCACTTTAGAAGAACGATATGCAATAAAATTCTGTTTTAAACTTGAAAAAAATGACACAGAAACGTATGGAATGCTTCAAACTGCTTTTCGACCGTCTTGCATGAATCGAGCATCAGTTTTTGAGTGGCATAAGAGATTCAAGGAAAGAAGGGAGTCTGTGAGGGATGATGAGAGGTGAGGGAGGAGTAAGGAAATCAATACACCAGAGTTGATTGGCCAAAGGGTTAGGGTTAGGGTTACTATGTTGAGGTTTTAAGGGAGTTCAGGAAGAGATTCCGTCGGAAGAGGCCAGCACTCTTCAAATCGGGTCAGTTGCATTTTCACCAGGATAATGCACCAGTCGACAACTCCATCTTTGTCACTGATTATTTGACCAAGATGGGCATCAAGACAGTTCTTCACCGTCCCTATAGTCCAGACCTTGCTCCCTGTGACTTTTAGTTATTCCCTAAGCTCAGAGGCTGTCGTTATGAGACAATTGGGGAGATGAAAGAGGCTGTGATGAAGGTCATTGACACGGTCACACAAGAGGACTTCCATGGCGCCTTGCATGTGTTCTTGCAGCCGGATGAGATTACTTCGAAGGGGACTAGAGTTTCATGTGCGTACTATCAATAAAAGTGCCCATACGAAAAAAATCTGGAAACTTATTTAATGATCCTCGTATGTTTAAATAGTCGGGAAAATATGTTTTTAAGGCTTGGTACGGCAACTTGTGTAGAAGAAGGACCCTTTAAATTCAACCCAACTGTACTCCATAAAAATTGACATTGTGTAACTTCCTACGTGTTAGAGAGGTTGGTTTAATACATACAGCTGTATTGAGTCGAATACTCTCTAGATTTTCATAAATTCAGCTATATGCAATAGCAAAGGTTTCATTTGGTTTCTTTGATTAATGCCAGGTCAACCATCGTGCATTATTAAATGACAAAGCTATCTTTGTTATAAGGAGAGTAGAGGCGCTATTTAGCCCATCATTGGGGAGATAAGAAAGTTCATAACGAAAGTGAACACAATAGCGTGCCTGGTGTTCGAATTTGTTTACTTCAACTCAGCAATCCAGCAGTTAGACCACGGAACCTCTCTCCTATTTATATTAACATTTAGAACATATAATACGACCCATGAATATATTGACCTGCATTATGGATTTGGTTTGTTTGGGTTTTATGGCATATCAATCATTGTATATTATGCAATGCCAAATCCATTTTTATATATATAAATAGTTCTATTTCAAACAATTCATTTTAGCATAAGTACACTGCTTAGTTCTATTTGACCCATAGATAGCATCCTAGAAGGTGCTATCACTCCGAGTCAGAGTGGACCTGGGAGCAATGGTAATGAAGGGATACTCTGCATTGCTCTGCAGAGTCGCAGTCGGTGTATTCTATTGCCCCAGCCGATTGGGGCCTCCTACATTATAAAAATAGTGCTTGATATTAATTTTATCCAGGAATAAATTGAATTTTCCTATTAGCATTTCGTGATTATCTTTCTTATATTGAATATTTGAGAGAACTGATGTTGCGAGGTTGATCTTCCTTGCCAACCCAATACTTGCCCGCCTTGTCAATGGGTACTTTAATGTGAGGATTGCATATCTTTCAGAAGAGTGACCTCTTCCTTATGAGGGTTTCTTGGATCAGACAAGAAACTACATGTAGCGTGGAGGCTCTAGTTCTGAAGCATTAGGAAGTGTGGAGTCTCTCTTATTTGCGATTAATTTCGAGCCCAGTTGTATATATTTATCTCACCCATCGACCAAAGGAAGGGTAGACACTAGTATAATTTTGAAATGGTGGAAATTTCGTTAGAATTCAGAATAATTATTTTCCAAACTGGTTGCTTTATCAAGAAAAAAGAACCTTGTCTGCCTTACTATTTAGCCATGTTGAGGAAGAGGACAATAGATCCATGCTTTTCCCAAGTGCATAAGCGCGAAGTTAAATGCAAACAGCCTCGTCCGGAATTTGGACTTTGATCACCCACAATAACCGTTACACTAATCCCACTTTCCAGTCGTAGCAGTGGTTAGGGTCTATGCCTAAAAAAAATCTGGAGACATTACTTGTTTAAAATGATCGTAGAAAATATTTTCCATATATACTATTCGATATCGTCATTGTTTATTTGATTTCAGGATAAATTAACATAACAAAAGTTGCCGTGCCCTAAACCAACCAACCAACCAACCAACCAACCAACCGATCAACCTTTGGGGTCTTATCAATGACATCATAAAACTACAAGCTAAAATACATTGGCTTCTGTTCCTATTATCTGTTGAACATTCAACGATAAAATATCTATTTCTAATAAAGAACGAAAACTCTACTCTTTGAGTGTAATTAGTTGTAAAATACATTGGAAAATCTGCAAAGGTCGATACATTAAAAGTAAAGTAATTTCTTTCAACCTTCACCAATTTTAATTCTCAAGTTACATGAATTATTTTTGTGCTAGGAGAGTATTTCCATCCATGTCAGATCCAAATAACCCTGGTTTGTTTTATTAAAAGAACTCACAAAAAATCTAAAACAAAATGTAACATTAGAGTTAGTCAAATAAAAAGTATATTTTAAAAACAACACAAGGTGGATGCGAGGTCAGGCTGATCGGAAAAGTCAGCTATGGAAAATTCATTAGAAGATGAATTGAAGGTTTGAGAGAGAGAGAGAGAGAGAGAGAGAGGGAGAGAGAGAGAGGGGGGGTGGAGATTTCAAAAGTAAGATCTAATTGAAGTTGTTCTCTTCATTTCATCAAATCAGCCTTCAAGGTAAAAAAGATAAAAAGGTTATAGAAGAAGAAGAGGAAGAAAAAAAGGGGGACAAGTCATATATTTCAATTTGCGTGATTGAATAAGACTCATTTGGAAACAGGAAACACGTAATCCGACTTTGCTCCCTTTACTCGATTCTGTTCTTCTTCCAAATATTATTTTGTAATTATCATAACATACGTGTTTTTGTAGTCATTGTTGTTGTATCTGCTGTCGTTTTGAAAGGATTGGGTAGATTTCATTTCTTTTTTAATATTTCAGCGAAATATTGAATTCCCTATAATTAAAATTATAATTAAATTTTAAAGAATTCTGTTAGAATACATAGAATTAATAAATAAATAGTCTTTTTACGCCATGAGATGACTACTACAACAACTACTACCACCACTACTACTACTGCAAAAGTTAATTCCATTCTTAATCTCAATAACAGCAAATGATTATTTTTTGCTATTTCTTTTTGTATCTAACTTTGTCTCTATCTACTTTTTTTCTCGACAAATGCATATCTTAAGATATTGGAATATATATATATATATATATATATATATATATATATATATATATATATATATATATATATATATATATATAAGTAAAGTTGGCGACCATAGTCGAGGGTGACCCGAAGGCTCTCTTTTCGATAGCTACTACACCAAGGTGTAGGGGAAGGCGATTTTTCTTTCCCTGGATTGCTCCACTTTACCCTTGATCTGTACATTATAATGCTGAGTGTTAAGCAAGGATGCATCAAGTACCATTTTTTGAGTCTTTGGTATGGCTTGACCTGGGATTGAACCCAGGTCTCCCGGGCCACAGGGGAACTCTCTAACCACTAGGCGAGCGAGAGTCACTCCTGAATGAGCCACTCTGTGTGCGAGAGTCACTCCTGGGTGAGCTACTCGGTGAGCAAGTGGAAGTTCGTGATATAACGGTTATCGTCTAGGAAATAGACATTGCAAAATAAGATCAAATTCTGATCGAAGCTGTTTATGCTTTACTCCGCTTAAACAATGCCGGTGGGTAAGGCAATAACCCATCTCTTTTCTATAGCCCACCTACTGGAAAATAGGTGGATCCTATCAATAGACTGACATTAGTCGCTAATTATTAATATTAGATAGTAATACTATATAGGGATTTTAAAATTGGAGTCTAAAGAGAAATTGAGTTACATCAGTGGTTCCCAAACTATTTTAAGGCATGGCCCACTTTGGAATTTCTAAAATTCTGATTTCCCCCCAACTGAAATATTTAATTCTTTTGTATTCAAAATTTTACAGCTATTCACGTGAAGGAAGCTTAAAACTTAGTCTATAAGTAAAGCCCGATCTTTGGGGCATGCGCTTCACATTGGAAATTTCTGAGTTAGATCCTCTTTAATTGTGTTCTACTAAAAGTAGGCTCTGAAATATCTAGCACAACATCTGTATATATGTGTGTGTGTATACATCTATATGTATATGTGGGTGTGCACTTATATATATATATATATATATATATATATATATTGAGAGAGAAAGAGAGAAAGAGAGAGAAAGTGAGAGAGAGAGAGAGTGTATGTGTGTGTATGTATGCGCATTGACATTACACTCAAGTCTTCTCTGGTCTTCCGTAGGGATACCTGCTCAGGTCCAATCAATGGACGAAATATATCGGTTTGAAAGTGATTAGCATTCGATCTATTTGACCTGTAGAATGAATCTCTACAGTTACTTACATACCAAGTCAGAGTGCATCGAGGAGTAATTACCAGAGGTCTAAAACTAGAGCCTAACCATCGCATTCAGTTTAGTCATTCACAGAACACTCCTCTGCAGTGAATACAATTGCCAATAGGGCTGGTTTATTCCTGTATATATATGTGTGCGTGCGTGTGTATTATGTCTAAGAATACATGTGTGTTTATGTACTGTCTGCATACATTCTGTGTATCGTGCAGTTCTTTGTCTCTCTGTGTACCTCTCTCTTTGTCTCTCTATTTCTCTCTATCTCTTTGTGTGTGTGCGTGCGCGCGCGCGTGTGTTTATAGAATATGTTTATACGATACCATACTCTCACATTTATACAGAACCCCATCACAACATGAGAAAAAAGAGGCAGAATTTATAGACTATCACGGCAAATAGACCTTCCAAATATTACTTACAAGGTCTTATTGAATATAGCGAACGGTGAAAATGCTTAAAATCAGAAGGAATATACATCTAAGAACATTTGTGTATCAGGCAGATTTTGGACTGCTGAGAACAGTTATATTAACGAAGTGTTAGTGTCGTGATCCATGAAAAACAGTGCCTTACTCTCAATGCCGTTTCCAAACATGCGGATATTTATTAAACTTCCGCCACGTACTTTGAAAAAAAAAACATCATGTTATCACCGAAAGTGTACCAAGTTTGCAAGCGATTAAAAAAAAACGGAATCATTTTACCCTCATTGAGGAATATGTTAAACGCACTATTTTCCGGATTTGACCCCGTGGAGTTTTTGTTACTAAACCTGGGATAGACACTGAAACGTGTCATAGAAATGAGAGGGGAAAATACACTCCACGGCATGCACACTGAAAGTGTGTATATAAAAAAAAATACATTCAGCGAAGAAGCAGATGAGATTTAAAGTGAAATAAGGGAAGATAAAAAAAAAGTGAACGAAATGCATGGAAATGAATCGGTCAAAGAAAAAGAAAAGAATTATAAAAATAAACAAAGGGAAACGAAGAGAAAAAAGGTTGAAAGAAGTAAAGCTTAAAAAAATCCATGAAAAAAAACAATAAAAATAAAGAAGTTGAAAAAACAGAGCAAAAAACAAATATTGTAAAAGACAGGGTTAGGAACGGTGAATTAATGTAATTCTATTTCAAACACCATAAAAATGAAAGAATTCCAGGTCCTTATACGAAAAAAGTATCTACAATGAAACTTTATTTTCTATTTAAAGGACTATAACGGAGGAGATAATTCTCATTAACTTACGGAAAAATCAATATATATATATATATATATATATATATATATGTGTGTGTGTGTGTGTGTGTGTGTGTGTGTGCGAGAGAGAGAGAGTGTGTGTGTGTACATTGTAATCGTACGCGTATGGCGAAGCATATTCATATATGTAGCGATGCATTTTTGACAACTAGTGTGTGTGTGTGTGTGTGTGTGTGTGTGTGTGTGTGTGTGTGTGTGTGTGTGTGTGTGCATATATTCAATTTCTTTTCCTCAAAGTGATAAAAATACTGTTGTTATCACTTCTCCTGTTTTTCTAAGGTATCGATAAATATCTTTTTTGAACTTGGCGCACTATATACTCTGGGGGGAAAAGCATCAAGGGAAATTGTATATCGAGTGGCTTTTGACTTTTACGCTTGGAAATGAAAACCAAGATAAAAGTACGCACGATCCGCTTTAAAAAAAACTCTACAAACTCTACAAAAAGCACATCAAAAGTTACTCGATTAAACTAATAGAGGTGAACGCATGTTTTCTTGTACGTCTCTCGTTGTTAGTCTTTTTTTTTTTTAGATTTACCTCTTTATTTATGTAAATATCCATGTTTATAAGACGTTTTTTCTTTCTGTATTTACAAACCGACATTGGGGAAGATACCCAATGTCAGTAAATTCGAATAATCTTCAAATGTTCTTATGCAATGAATCAAAGTTAATCAGGCAAATTAGGAGTCCATTATTTGGTTGATTGATGGATTTCAACGGAATGTCAACTCGTCTGGGGTTATGGTGTGCCTAAAGAATAATGTTTGTCGTACGTTTATATTCAAACCTTTGTACTTAATGGTTTGGATTGCTTTGTCAAGGTAATTCAAGGCCAAATCCTGTTTATATATATATATATATATATATATATATATATATATATATATATACACACACACACACACACACGCATATATATATATATATATATATATATATATATATATATATATATATATATATTATCTGATTTGTAAGCGAATAGACTGCTGGTCGTATTACTTTTAAAGAAGATAGATCTCATTTGTTTGCAAACATTTTAATGTTTTCAAATATGGCTAATCAATATTTAATATTACTTAATATTCAATTAATATTTGATATAAATTATTTGTTTGCATTACTCTAAGTGGTTTATATTATTTCTTTCTGTCACTAATAATTCTATTTACATAGGGATCAAGGGTTTCAAGAATTGTTATTAAACATAAGTGAATATATTAATCTAGTATTCCTATCCAATACCGACAGTAGTGTAATGAAGACGAAAGAAGAAAGACCTTATCAAGGCTTTATTCAACTGAATTTTACAGTAATAACCACACAAGGCAAGAGGCCAAACACATATATATAAGAATAAAAAAAAGACATATTTAAATAGGAAAATTACGTGAGCAAGAATTATAATAATAATAATAATTGAAGGAAAGTGAAAAGAAAGATAAGTACCTCGACCTTGCTAGAGAATTGAAAAAGCTGTGGAACATTAAAGTAACAGTTGTGCCAATAGTGATTGGTGCGTTAGGCACAATAACTAAAGGATTATTAAAAGTCCTGGAAGACTTGGAAGTTGGCTGACGGGTAGAGACTATCCAAATGACAGGATTACTGAGAACGGACAGAATCCTGAGACGAGTCCTGGAGACTTGAAGAGACTTGCTGTCACTCAAAATCCAGTGAAAAACCATCAGCTAACACTGATGTGAAAAACTCTAAAGGAGTAAATAATAATTGAACAGTTAGATAGATTCTAACCGGTACTATCACTTCTAATTAGAGTGGACCTGAGAATAATAAAGGGGTACTCCACATTCCTTAAACTCTAAGACTGATGTTTCAACATCAGCTTCAGTTTAACGTCATACACAGGGCACTAAATGGTTTTGGAAATTGCTATCTAGAACTAATAAGGCTGTTTAATATCAATCATTTGTTTCGACACTGTTAAATGGCTTCTAGTATAGTAAATGATTTAATAGTTCTATTTGATAATAGCCGCGACCCTAACAGACACTACCACGCCGAGTCAAAGTTAACCTCATTGTAATGGCAATGAGGGTGTGTACCATAGGACCAAAGTTTTGTGCTGTAAAGAAAGAAGTCCGCAGAAAGAGAAATACTCAAACTCGATGGTAAGGGAAGAAATATAGCAGTCGTTTTTATTGAGCTATGATCACTGCAACTCGAAAAGTTCCTTCTTCTCCCTTCCTATCGGTGGTGACGGGGTGTGGTGAGACCTGGCTGTTTGACACACGCCTGTCACAGTAGACAGGTCGGACCAGAGTGGGGTATGACGAGTCGGGGCCTCCGAAGCCTTTAACGCATCCGTTTTGACAACTGCCTTCAACACTGCTAAAATCTCAATACTTGTTTTCTTATATAGAGATTTTGGTGAACGAATCGAAGATTCTCGAATGTTCGATGTCACCAGTGAAACACATGATATTACATCTGTGATTATTTTAAAATCACGTCTAACTTTGCAGGTAATTCTGCCCGCACGCGCTAGTCTCGTGACACCTTCACTGATTGACGACAGCGCCCGTCCGTAATATTACAGGTGTGTTCCACATGCCTCACCACCAGATGCAGTTTAGTGTCATATCCACGATACTGGTGGGGATGGGGGTCATAACCCTCTGCAGAGTTATGGTCGGCGTACTCTACAGTCCCAGCTGACAGGACGGAGACAGTCATTTGAGCACAGTTATCATTAGTATATGCCCTGCACTTGTAATAAAACTCATAATCATGAAACATCATATTTTAGGTGCAGAGTCTTTTTATCAACCATTTTCGCTTAAGTGACGTTATGCTTCATACATATCAATGAGCTAAACATGGTCTGTTACAAGAACACAGCAATGTATCCTTCAGGTTCGGTTCTTTTGATTAATGGCAAAAAGCATATCAACCTTTGTAGGTTATTTAATGCCAAAGCCATTCTCCCAGAATAGTAGTGGTACTATTTAACCCATAGTTGGGAAGATAAGAGGTTCATACCTTTCTCAAAGGTATTTGCCCGAAAGTGAATGTAATAGCACGACTGGAGTGCGAACTCGCTTACTACGATTCCACAGTCCATCGCTTTAACTATTACACCACGAGGACACACCCTCACATCCCTCAGTGAAAATCACTAGAAATCAAATTTAGGTTTACTTTTCAAGCAAACCAAATTTAGCAAGGATTCTGAAGTCATGCTTATATATTCCTAAATTTGTAAAAGCCTGCCTCTATATATATTCCCTTTTCTTGTTAATTTATATATATATATATATATATATATAGTAAATTTGGCGACCTTAGTCGACGGTGACACAAAGGATCCCTTTTCAATAGCTACTACATCGAGGTTTAGGGGAGAGCACAACTCTATTCTCTGGATTGCTCCGTTTTACCCTTGATCCTTATCTTATAATGCTGAGTGTTAAGCAAGGCGGCATCAAGTAACATTTATGAGTCTGTGGTATGACTCGACCTTGGATTGAACCTCGGTCTCCTGGAGAACATTCTGTTCATTAGGCAAATGGCCCAGTTATATATATATATATATATATATATATATATAAAAGTGGAGCCATACCAAAGACTCATAAATGGTTAATACTCAGCATTATAAGATAAGGATCAAGGGTAGAGTGGAGGAATCCAGGAAATAGAATATCCTCCTCCCCTACACCTTAATCGGAGGTCCTCGGACGCTCTCAGAAACCTTTGATTGGCACTAGACCTTGGTGTCTAGTTCAAGCCATAACCCGGCATACGTGCCCGGATCCACATTTGGGTTCGTGAAACTGCTTGCCTCATCAGGCTCACATTGCACCAAGTGAGCCGATGAGCAGCACAGACCAGCAGGGTTCGAGTCTCGACCCGTTTCCGACCTACCCTCCCCCTTATCTCCACTTTAATCGGCTTTCGGGCTTTTGACCTTGTGTCAAGTCCTGTCTGGTGGGAGGCAGCGACAAATAGTCTCCTCCCCTACACCTCAGTATAGTAGCTATTGAAAAGCAATCTTTCGGGTCATCCTCGACTACAGAAGCCAAATTTACTTACTTATATATATATATATATATATATATATATATATATATATATATATATATATATATCAAACATATAAAGTAGGTATTTTTAAAATCAAAAGTGCTGAAATGATCACCATCAGAGTAGTATAAAATGCCAAAAGGAATTAGGATTTTAGCTTCTAACTTTTGTCTCATGACTAACAGTTCCAATAAAGTTCATAAAATATAAAACAAAAATCTTAGATAAAACTATATATACATGCGCACGCGAACACACACACACACACACACACACACACATATATATATATATATATATATATGTGTGTGTGTGTGTGTGTGTATGTGAATGACACTTCATTGTGTCAGGTCATTCACACAAACACACACACATATATGTATATATATATGTGTGTGTGTGTGTGTGTGTGTGTGCGAATGACCTGACACAATGACAGGGTCATGTACGGACATGCAATTTTTAGGTCGCCTTTTATTGACCAGTCAGAGGAAAACAGTGCCATCCTAAATATAGCTGGTTTGCTATGAGAGGAGGACACGAAATGCAGCAATGCCCAATTTTGTACTGTACAACAATCATCTTCTGACCACCCACGTATGAAGTTCAATCTTAAGACTGCTAGTGCCATCCTCCACCTCTCTCCGCCGCTATCTCTTCCTCATCATTTCTTTCCTGCATGCTTTTATATCGAACCCTGAACCATTCACCTACAGATCAACCTGCACTAAGATTTGTTTTAAGTGGTCAGTTGCTTGTGCAGCGCAATGCACACTTATTCCACTAAGACAACATTGCCCGTACAGGTGCACTGTGTGCTACGCGTTAGGTGTTTGTAATGGTCGAATGTTTTTTATGGTGTTTGATCTCTCCGGTACTTTAGATGTGCTAGATGGTTGTTGAACAAAACGCCTCCTCTGTCCTTTGAGACGTCTTGTTTTTAGTCTCACTGGGTATTTAGCCACCCTTTTCACAAGACAAACAAGGTGGAGTACCGGTTTAGTCATTATGCAACAGGTAGTACTGGGTTACATATTACCATTAGAACTTTGAGACTGACGCCTTTTACATGTGCTGCCTTCGTTCGGTATGTAGGATAAATTGGGATGACAAAGTCAGGAATAGTGCAATACTGAAGTAATATCACATCACAGGCATTGAAACCATTTTAGCTAAGATACAATTCAGGTGGACTGGTCATATTGTGAGAATGGATGAGAATAGGCTTTCAAAGAAAGTGCTGTATGGACAACTACCAAACTCTAAGCATTCAGTTGGACGTCCATTTTTGCGCTTGAATGGTAAATTGAAAGACAATTTAAAGCGCCTTAACTTTGATCTAGAAACCTGGGAAGATTAAGCATGAACTCAAAAGGAGTGGCGTAAGACATGTTTCATTAAGTTGAAGGATTTTGAAGACAGTATACTGAAGCACTGCTATCAGCTTCTTTAAGCTCTGAATCAGAAACGTCTTCAAAATCCTGCTTAAACAAATTTCATATGTCGATATGGTTTTGTAGCCTGCAGCATATATGCAATGTCTTCTTGTCACTTGATTTTCTTCACAATCATCCCTGATAGCATTCATTGGTGTGGGGCATTTTGCCGTCCACCGTTGACCCTCGTTTATCGTTAACTATAGGAGACTCCATCATATATATATATATATATATATATATATATATATATATATATATATATATGTGTGTGTGTGTGTGTGTGTGTGTGTGTGTGTGTGTGTGTGTGTGTGTGTGTGTGCATTTAATTAAGTGTTTTTGTGCTCCTGTGAATCGGTGTTTGTGTGAATATGTACTTTTTCAGATACATATTTCTGTGTCTGTGTGTTTGTGATTACGTTTTCGTAGATGTTCTATGTGTGCATATTTGTGTGTGTGTGTGTGTGTGTGTATGTGTGTATGTGTGTGTGAGTAAATGTATCAATGTCTCATAAGCGTAAGCATTTTTCTTTATGTGTAAACGTGGTGTGTATGCTTGTTGTACATGTGTGTCTATTTATATAGGAACTTGTGTCTGCGTGTATATACATGTATATGTGTCTATATATGTATGTGTGTGTATATATATGCGTTTATGCATGGAGCAAAATTTCTGCTATAACCTGAATATACCCATTCAAGGGGGATAATCACTAATTATTTTTGAAATTGAAATTAATTTCTATTTTTGGTAATAAAATATCGTTGCCAGACGTAACATTGTAGTTCACAGTACATTTCAGCTCATTTACAAAATATTGTTTCAATATCATTATTCTATCCTGATATGAAAAAAAATTAACCATCCTATTTAATGCTCTACCATTAAAACTCTGAAGGGTTTTATTGCAATCGAGTCACAGTCCCGAAGGAAATCTATTTTTTATTTATCAAGAGAAGGTTCTGCTATTTTCACGGATCTTAAATTCATATTGATATCTGATCTTGATCTGTGGACCCATATACTTGGTATTTAAATGGATATTTATTTTTATCCGCTTCTTGTATTTTATATCGAACAAATTAGTTTTGCATGCGAAACAGATTATTAATTATCAGAGGCATAATCTGAGTAGTAAGATAGTAGATTAACAAGAAAAATAGATTAGTGATGAATTTAAAAAAATACGAAAATTTTGTTTACGTAAAAAGAGGTTAAACCTAGAAATAGTATCAAATCATAATCATTTTTACTATTTTTACTCTTTTTCGAATTTTTCGCACAAGCCTTACCCGATGATTTCTTACTGGAGTATGAGTGGCGGCAAGTATCCTTAAGTCTCCAGGACTCTTCTCAGTATTCTCGACGATCTCAATAATGCAGTTGAATGGATGGTCTCCATACTTCTTTTTATTTATCCTTTCATGTTCCACAGTTTTTCAATTTCCAGGCAAGGTCGAAGAACTTATCATTTGTTTCACTTTCTCTCAATTTTGCTCTGTGGTCATCCGTAACAGCAAAATCCATTATTCTGTAAGTTCTTTTTTGTTGATTTTGCAACTTTCTTATAGTTATTTTTCTCCCCATTTTTGTTTTCTGGTTATTTCCGTTCCGTTTCTCTTCGTGTTGTCAGATTTGTTTCCGGTAGCTGTAATCAGTCTTTCTCCGCGCTTTTCTATGTAGTCTTCGAGACGTTGTATCCATGCGTCAACGCTGTAGTCATTACTGGTAAGTCCTCTTGCTCCTTCTTTTCTTGACCTATATAGTCTGTCTATATCATCTCTAGGATGTAATGCCTTATGCATGGTCATTACTTTTCTTGTTCCCAGGTTCATTTGTTTAAGTTCTTCTTTGGTCCACTCCAAGAATGGTCCCGAGTATCTTACGAGGGGGTGCGGTACAGGTATCCATCTCTTTGATAAGGTTCCTGCTATATAGTTTTATTTCGCGTAACTTTCTGGTTCTTCTAAAAACAACTCTTCCAAAATATTCTTTCTTAATTTCTTCTTTCATCTCCACTTGTTTGATGGTGTCTGCTTCCAATATCCCCACGTATTTGTAGGTTTGCTTTTCTCCAAGCGTTCTAATTTTTCTTGATTTAGTTATTTGATTCTGTCCATCATGTGTCGTTTCCTGCTTTTCACTCTTAGCATGGCAGGTTTTTCTATGCCAAATTCCATCCCTATTTTCTGACTGTATATTCTCACTGCATTTATGAGGATTTCCGATTCTTTTTCGTTTCTTTTTGCCAACAATTTGATGTGGTCAATGTACATTATGTGATCTTTTCCCGCGATTTACTGAGTTTGTATCTGACTGTTCATTTCCTACAAATAGTAGAGGTAATAGCACATCTTGATAGAATATACCTCTCCGGATCTTCGCTTAAGCTAAGCTTCTCCCTCTTGCTGTCTATAAACTCTTCACGTTTTCCCTGTATTCTCGATAAAGTTTATGACTTCTGATATGGTGTACATTTTAAGGATGTTTATTATCCAGCTTTGGGGGACCATCTGATATACCTTTTTGTCGTCAATCCAGACCATAGCTAGATATTTCCGTCACTTCTTTCTCTGGTTGAGGATGGGCTGATCAATGTAAAGTAGCTCTCCTGTGCTTCTGGTCCCCTTGCGACACTCTTTCTGTTCCTCGGGGTTCCATCGCCGGCTTGTCAGCGAGTTATAAATCTCTTCCTTTATTTATGCAGTTACTTTTTCCACATTATAGGTAGGCACGTTTAGGGACTGTAGTCATCTGGGGTGGTTCCTTTGAGGGGGTCTTTTTATATGAATATGGTCTTTCCTTTTTTTCACCCATTCGTGTACGTTTGCTTCTTGTAGGCATCTGTTCATTTCGATGGCTAGTCTCTCATGGATGGAGGTACTATTTACCAACCCCTCCGCTCGGGCAGGATATGACACAAGGTCAATTTTTAAGCGGAGTTTAACAGGTTTTGAATTCAGAGTTTTCCTTCTCCTAGACTAGTTGCCTAACCAAGGCTGAAGAACCTAGTCCGTCCTACTATTTACCCATAGCTGGAGGGAGAATAAGGGGGTTCATACCTTTCCCAAGGGTATTTGCCCGAAAGTGAACGTAATAGCGCGACTGGAGTACGAACTCGCGTACTACGATTCCGCAGTTCATCGCTTTAACCATTAGACCACGAGGACACCCCATCTCATGGATGGAGGTGAATTCTTTGAACCAGAAACCATGTATGCCATCATGGCCTGGCGTTTTCCAGTTTTATATATTTTTAGTGTTGTTCCGAGTGAATCGATTTTCGCCTTTGGTCCTTCGTTGAGTCCTTCTAACTCTTTCCTCATGTTACTTTTTTTTTTTGGCTTTTTTGTAATGTCCTCTTCGCAGTCATATTCGTTCAAAAATTGTTTAGTTTCCCCTGGATCCAGTTGTTGGTATGTCTTCACGCCATCTCCCCCAACTTGGGGGTAGAATTTTTATTATTTCCTTTGGAATGTCCTGTTTTATATGTATTCTTTTATCCTGTCTTGATATATTTTAATCTTTTTTTTATTTCGCCAGTACTTTCTGGTTGATTTCCTCAAACTGTATTGTTATTTTTACTTGTGTTGCTTTTTCCTTTTTATCCCAACATGTTCCAGCGTTTTTCCTTCGTTTTATCATATTTGCTTTTTGTAGATTTCTTCAAATAAAATAAGTTATTTGAAAGGTGAAAGCAAATGCACCGAATATTTTTAAAGTAAATTTTTCCTGTCTAATTTCCCATCCTGGTTTTGAGCTGCTGTTCGTATCTTTTAGAGGAACTGAGATTTTCCCACAGACTAATTTTACTCCAGCATAAATTGGATAATGGTTTTCGTTGAGATATGTGTTAATCATTTATTTATTTTATCCGTTTCCGCGTTGATTGTTCTCCTGTCTATGTCTCTTAGTGATAGTAATGTAGTCTTCTTTCGTACACAATTATCTTTAAATTTTCTAAAACTGTTTCTCGTTTTTGTGTCAGTGTTTGCTCAGTATGGAATGGATGTGTAGTGATTCGATTGTTATTAATTTGCGGTTAAATTTGATTAGATTGTTCTTGTTTGTCAGTATTTGATGTGTCACTTATTGTATTTGTGTCTTGTTGTTTTGATTCGTTATTTACTTTCTAATATATTTCTAGTATTTCCAAGTTAAAAAACCCAACCTTCCTTTATTATCGTCCTAACTTGGTCAAGGAGTCTTTGATTTGTCGCCTAAAACCTAGCACATTCTTGCCAAATCTCTATCGTCCTTTTTGTATATCCTCTTAATATGGTTGCTCCTAGAATAGCTGTGAAGTGCAATTTGTTTGTATTATTTTGTCCATGTTTCGTGCTAACGCCTCTGTTTCGTGTGGTTACTTAGATCGTCGTTCGTGTACCTGACAAAAGAAGAGCCGACCACCACAGGCTGACAATCGGATCCCAATGTTGGCAATCGGGGGATCACCTGCCGATCATGACACCCGTACCCGTTGTCTGGGTTCAACGTTGCGTTCTAGTGGGCCACAAACAAGTACGATGCCTGCATTTATCTCATCAATAACGCCACCCTTATACATGAGTAGCAGTAGTTTCCAGACTGAACTATTTGATCCTAGCCATTAACCTGTGGCATTTTTCCGCCCAGTCAGGTGTAGCACGACGTTTACCAATCCCCCATGTTGCTTCCCATGGCTTCCGAGGATTAATCTTTCCTTATTAAAAAAGTAAAAACAAAACAAACTCTGCCTAATGTTCCTTACGTTTTAACTTAGATAAAGTCCAACAGCTTAATAATATTTTTGATTGCTGTCATCACTTCTAGATTGTTCACCTTGTAATTTTCCTTCTTTAGAAAGATGGTTCCTTAGTTTATTTCATGACTTGTTCACGTGACATTAACAAAATTCGATTCATTCCAAGTCCGCAAACTTTAATTAATATCACCATTATTCTCATGTTCTATTGCTTTTTTAGTTCTCTGGCTGGGTCAAAGTATTTGTCTATTTTTGATTCATATATTGACCAAACAATTGATATCAATGTCACGTCAGCAAGCATAATTTCAGATATCCATCTAGGTCTACAGTAAAATCACAGTCCATATGTCATTCCAGATGTCAGCCCACTTGTGACTGAAAAGGCAGATTCAAAATCTTCATCTTCATTGGACCAAATCATTCCGAATCAGTCCTGAAGGGTTTTTATTCCGACTTCACAATTGTGTGAAACTTTGAAATTTTGACTAAATTTACACCTGGTTTTCTTATCCCAACTTCACCGAATTTTTTACAATCCAGATGTCATTTCATCAGGACATCTGGAGTGACATCTGGACATCTGGAATGGCATCCGGAATGACATCTGGGTAGTCCAGAATCTGTAATGTCATTCTAAAATTTTTATCCCGACTTCACATTGAAAAGATCAGTCCAGATGTCAGCCAGATGACTTGACTACAGATGTTGGTCCAGATGAAAATCCAGATGAAATTCAGTCCAGATGAAAAGGAACAGATGAAAATCTAGATGAAAAAAGTCCAGATTAAAATCCAGATGAAATTCAGTCCAGATGAAAAGGAACATCTGAATTTTTTTTTCATCTGGATTTTTCTTATCTGGATTTTTTTTCACCTGGATTTTTTTATCTGGATTTTTTTTCACCTGGATGTTTTTATCTGGATTCGGTCCAAATGTGGAATGTCGATTCCTTTATTATTATTATTATTATTATTATTATTATTATTATTATTATTATTATCGTGAGTTTTTCACACCAGTGGTTTTCCACACCAGTGGTTTTCCACTGGATCCTGAAGTCTCTCCTCAGGTCTCCATGACTCTTCTTGGTACTCTGGCCGATGCAGTAGTCTGGATGGTCTCTAGTTTTTTTTTTTGATTTCTCATTCTCCCAGCCTCCTTTTAAAGAATTTGGGGATCATTCCAAGTACAGTAACGACACTTGGTATCAACATAATTGGCACGTTATACAGGGTTTTTTTTCTAGCAAAGTCCAATTATTTGCTTAGATAAAAGAATTACTATGTAGTCCATTTGAGCGGCAAAATCCACTAGACCCCACGTTGTCTCTTTTTGTTAATTAGTTAACTCACTTTGATTTTCTGGCTGGGATAGAAAAGATTCTGGTTTGTGCATGTACCAATTTTAGTATTGTCAAATTCAATATTTTGCACTGTTCTCTGTTGATCAGCTTTTAGTTGCGCTGTTGTCATAACTGTTTCGATTCTTCCTCATATCTCCAATTCTTTCTTTCCCAGGTTCTTCGACACTGTTCTGAGAGCCCCAGCTATGTTACTTTCATAATTTTGTTTCAGCAAAAATTAGATAATTTAATTCCTTGATGGTTTTCGTTGAGATATGTGTTTGTAATTTATTTATTTTATCCGTTTCCGCGTTGATTGTTCTCCTGTCTATGTTTCTTAGTGATGGTAATGTAGTCTTCTTTCGTACACAATTATCTTTAAATTTTCTAAAACTGTTTCTCGTTTTTGTGTCAGTGTTTGCTCAGTATGGAATGGATGTGTAGTGATTCGATTGTTATTAATTTGCGGTTAAATTTGATTAGATTGTTCTTGTTTGTCAGTATTTGATGTGTCACTTATTGTATTTGTGTCTTGTTGTTTTGATTCGTTATTTACTTTCTAATATATTTCTAGTATTTCCAAGTTAAAAAACCCAACCTTCCTTTATTATCGTCCTAACTTGGTCAAGGAGTCTTTGATTTGTCGCCTAAAACCTAGCACATTCTTGCCAAATCTCTATCGTCCTTTTTGTATATCCTCTTAATATGGTTGCTCCTAGAATAGCTGTGAAGTGCAATTTGTTTGTATTATTTTGTCCATGTTTCGTGCTAACGCCTCTGTTTCGTGTGGTTACTTAGATCGTCGTTCGTGTACCTGACAAAAGAAGAGCCGACCACCACAGGCTGACGATCGGATCCCAATGTTGGCAATCGGGGGATCACCTGCCGATCATGACACCCGTACCCGTTGTCTGGGTTCAACGTTGCGTTTTAGTGGGTCACAAACAGGAACGATGCCTGCATTTATCTCATCAATAGACACCACCCATATACATGAGTAGCAGTAGTTTCCTGACTAAACTATTTGATCCTAGCCATTAACCTGTGGCGTTCTTCAGCCAGATGACTTGTCAAGACCCTCGTTCAGATAAAAATCCAGATGAAAAAACATTTCAGATGTCCAGATGTCTTGAATGTCATCTGTAGATGGAAGACCCAAAAATTTACATCAGGACTTACGTCAACAGATGACATTCAAGACATTTGGACATCTGAAATGTTCTTTTTCATCTGGACTGAATTTCATCTGGATTTTATACCTGAATGAGAGTCTTGACATCTTGACCAACATCTGTAGTAAAGTCAAGTCATCTGGCTGACATCTGGACAGATATTTTCAAATCAGAGTTTCACACAATGTGAAGTCGGGATAACAAAAGCAGGTTTCGATTTGTCCTCACATCTCCAATTCATCTACTTTCTTTCCCAGGTTCTTCTGCACTGTTCTGAGAGCCCCAGCGATGTTACTTTAAGATTTTCAGTTGTACGGCAAAATCCACAATAAAACAGGTGAGACTTTTCTTCTTCATTAAATCAGTCGGAATTGAGTGACGCATTTTTATCTTGAAGTCCAAAGGAATATTTAGCGTCTCATTTTCAAGGGCAGATTGTTAATAGGGGTCAGAGTTGACCTATGTGTAATCCCAATGCAGGGGAACTCTACACTTTCCAACTATACAGAACTACAGTCTCACCATCAGATACCGTGTTGTATCATATTTAGAAGTAGTAGTAGTAGTAGTAGTTGTAATTTTGATAAGTACTTTTTTTTCACCTTTTTATTTTTGTTGTTGTCTGGTATCATAATTCAAAATTAAAATTTAAGTACATCTATTGACTCTACATTAACTCTATATTGTCAACAAAAGAATAAGAGATGAATTTTTTTTTGTTTTTTATTTGAGCTTCTGAAAACGACTGATTCTCGTTGCTGTCGCGATTATTTAGGCTTCATGAAAGTAAAAAAAGGATGTCACTTTTTGTTTCATCGAGGGATTGTCTTTGGCCTAGCGGTTAGAGTGTTCGCCAATGGCCCGGGAGACCTGGGTTCAATCCCAGGTAGAGTCATACCAAAGACTCAAAAAATGGTACTTGATGCCTCCTTGCTTAACACTCAGCATTATAAGGTGCAGATCAAGGGTAAAGTAGAGCCATCCAGGGAAGGAGTAGCGCCCTCCCATACATCTTGGTGTAGTAGCTATCGAAAAGGGAGCCTTCGGGTTACCTTCGACTATGGTCGCCAACTTTACTTATATACTATCCACAATTTTCCATAGCGAATCTGATACACAATTAACAGTTTAATTTCTTCCCGATCCTGAAATATCGGGCTTACAGTGTATAGCAAAATAATGCTAAATTCATACAATGAGAGTTATAAGGCTTAATTTCAAAGGTTTTCTGAGAGTAGTAAGTACATATTTTTCCAAGTGGTTATATCACATAGGCTTTTGTTTTGTGACATACTTTACAACATCTGAAGTTTGCTTCTAAATACACCATTCAAACAGTTCGGTTTTTTAAATTAAGAATTAGATCCGTTAATATTTTGTTAAAGCCATGACGTACCTTGGGTTTCTTATACCCCCGAAAACCTTATCTTTCTTTTAGAAACTTAATAAAATCTTCGATTTCGAATGCTCCGTTTTTTAAAATGGCGGGATCTTTAGTTATTAACCATTTAGGATCGAAATAGCTGATACTTACACAGCTTGTGATCCGAAATCTTCAGCAGAAGATATATTAATCCTTTTGCAAAATAAGTGATACAAATACAATATTAAAAAAAAAGAAACAGACAAATTCTATTAGGATTTTCCTATGTAATATATGCAGAAAGTAATTACGAGCTTTATAACCGTTTTTTAAAAACTATTCTGTCTGCATAACCAAGGAGATTGTAACGTAAAGTGAAAGTCTAATAGATTTGCGAAAGTATGTATTTTCCAGTTGCCTATTGGTATGTTGAGGATTTTAATTAGTTTTATCAATGAATTAATATAATATGTAACGTTATAAATACTGACATTTGACACCTAGGAACATATAATTCTGTGCTGATTAACATTTCTCGCACCAAATGTTATGAACACGTATAGATACATTAAAAAGTTGGTATCGGATTATATTCTAATTAGGAATTATATGTTTCTTAAAATGCAATTTGAAATTTAATCTAGTATATCAATCTGAAATATATTTAGCATGAAAACATATACAATAGCGCTTCTCTAAATTCTCTAACTCATTCAGAGAAAAAAGTATATATTTGCCTTTGTGTGTGTGTGTGTGTGTGTGTGTGTGTGTGTGTGTGTGTGTGTGTGTGTGTGTGTGTGTGTAACAATTAAAATTCCCTGTATATCTTCTCTATCTTTGCATTTTAATTTATATACTCTTTTTTCGTTGATTTCTTTTTTGCTTTAATACCTTTTAAGAAACAAACTGATGAATAAATTTGGATTTCAACCTGATTCCTTTGAGATTTTCTACGTACATTCTGAAGCGAGAAACATACATTTTTTTACATGCATGAATAGTGATTTCTCTCTGATAACGTTACTGCATATATTAATATTGCCCCAAAATCTATCTATCTATCTATCTATCTATCTATCTATCTATCTGTTCTTATGTACATTCATATATACACCAAAAGACAAAATTTTATTTAAAGGTAATTTTTCTTAGCTATATAAATAAGATTCTGTTTGAAACATAAAAATACCATTAACTTATTTTACCACAACCAGATGTCCTTGGACTAGAATAAAAGTAAGGGATAAAATGTAATGCACATATGTACGACTTTTGACAATTTCTACACAAGGCTAATTTGATCGTATAATGAGACAAGAGAAGATTAATTAGGAAATGTGATTATCTTAATTTATCTGTCATCCTCAATAAAACATTTTTTCACTTTCTGGACTCTCTCTCTCTCTCTCTTTCTTTACACACACAGAGAATATATATATATATATATATATATATATATATATATATATATATATATATATATATATATATAAATATATATAAACACATAATATATATATATATATATATATATATATATATATATATATATATATATATATATATATATATATATATAGGGACTCTAGTGATAAGCAAAATAGGAATACTACTTTTATATTTTTTTAAGATGGTTCACTACTAGATTCGAACTTAAGTCATCGTTAGAATAAAAAGTTTTGCAGAAGAGGAAGGAAGAATTTTTTAGAAAGTCTTTAGTGGTTTTTAAAAAAGATTTCAAAAATACTTTTGGAAGAATTTTTTAAAAGGAAGCGAAAACACTCTTCAGGATAATCGATATGCTATACCAACATTACATTATATATATATATATATATATATATATATATATATATATATATATATATATGTGTGTAATATGAAACGTACAAATGCATATGAGAAAAATATGTTATCAAAAGTACCCAAGCAGGAATTTTAAAAAAATCAAGTAATGAATACTAACATTCTATTACTTGAACGTTCGCATTGTGTGTCCAATCATCAGATAGAAATGTAAGAAAAGTGGCTAATTAATCGCCATAATGTGGTATAAAGTCATATATTAAGACGGAAGTACACCTAACATATACATGCTGGAAAATATATGACCCCCCCCATATATATATATATATATATATATATAAATTTATATACAGAGAGAGAGAGAGAGAGAGAGAGAGAGAGAGAGAGAGAGAGAATTGAATTGTTTGAAATAGAACTGTTTTTACATTGAAACTGCACTTACGCTCAACTGAATTGTTTGAAATAAAACAATTTTGACTTTTAACTATGTGTAAACAATAGCTATACTTATACTAAACTGAATTGGTTGAAAAAGAACTATTTGTTTCTATAAAAATGGATTTGGCATAAAATAAACTACGAAGGTTGGCATGCCATAAAACCCAAACAAACATTAATCTTATGCTGGTATACAGTTGGCAAGTGTAGTTGGCAAGTGTAGTCGAGCAGAATGAAGTTGGCAAGTGTAGTCGAGCAGAATGAATAACGTAGAATAAATCTGGTTGCGTTAAGTTGTTCGCTTAACGGCATTTCAACACATGATGATTATTTAAAGCCAGCCCTATTTGTACATGAATATAAAAGATTTTTAAGTGAATATTTTTTTTTAAAAGGAAATAGAACTTTTATTTTTGTACACAGATAAATGGTTTCATGTGTTGCACATATCTAAATTGTTTTAAATATTGCTTCTTAACACAAATAAAAGTTGGCAAGTGTAGTCGAGAGTGACCTGAAAGCTCCCTTTTAAATGTATTGGGGTGAGGCGCTGCTCTATTCCTTGGATTGCTCCACTTTACTTTTGACCCATGCCTTATAATGCTGAGTGTTAAACAAGGCAGTATGAAGTACTATTTTTTGAGTCTTTGGTATAACTCGATCTGAGAATGAAACCCAGTCTCCCGGACCATTGGTGAACACTCTCAACTATTCATTTTCACGCATTACTTTCAATCCATAATAGTTCTATTTTCACACAGCTAAATGATTTCAGTAATTGCTAGTTAACATTAATAACTTTATTTAATATTCATAATAATCACTAGTAATAAAAGATTGAACGGTTCTATTTGTCCCAGAGAGGGAAGGCTGACAGAGTGGACCAGAGAGTAATGGTTATAAAAGAGTACTCAACATTCTCCAAACTCATCATAAGATGAAGTTTAATATCATACCCAGAACAGATAATAGTTTCATGCATTACTATCTTGCCCTAATAGTTCTATTTAACGTTATTCATTCATTTCCACACAGGTAACGGGTTTCAAGTATTGCTAAGAAATCCTAATAATTCTATTTTACATTAATCTTATTTGTCCAGGCGGTTGTGGCTGTAGAGTACACCGTCTGCATCTCTGCAGAGGGTTAAGACCCCCGCCAACGGATATGATACTAAATAATCTGATGGTGAGGTCCCAGTAACAGGTATTCGGAGTAGCCCTTTATTGCCGTCGCTCCCAGGTTCACTCAGGCTCGGAGTGCTAGCAGCTGATAGAGTCCTATCTATGGGTCAAATAGAACTAAACTGTGCACTTATGCCGAACTGAATTGCTAGAAATAGAAATGTTTTTGACAATGAAACCAGTCTTATACTAAATTGAATTGTTTGAAATAGAACTGTTTTTACATTGAAACTGCACTTACGCTCAACTGAATTGTTTGAAATAAAACAATTTTGACTTTTAACTATGTGTAAACAATAGCTATACTTATACTAAACTGAATTGGTTGAAAAAGAACTATTTGTTTCTATAAAAATGGATTTGGCATAAAATAAACTACGAAGGTTGGCATGCCATAAAACCCAAACAAACATTAATCTTATGCTGGTATACAGTTAAATGTTTTCAAGTATAGTAATTGAATACCTATTTCTATATGTCCCATAGGAGGGACCCTAACAATTACTATCACTCTGGACCACAGTTTACCTGGGAGTTATGATTATGAAGAAGTACTCTTCATTCCTCAAAGTTCCAGGACTAGAGCCTCACTGATAGATACAGCTTAGTATCATACTCAAGGAACTATTCATAAGTGGAGTCTTACCCCTTTGTTTCAGTCGGTGTATTCTACAGTCTCAGCTGACTGGGCGACTTACATAATTGATAATGAACAAAATCTTTCCATGGAGGAACAAATTCAGAGACAAAAAGAGCAAATAATATTCGATACATTCTGAAAAAAATGATTTGGCTCTAAAACATTTTTAATATATGAATTGTTCACTCTGAAAAGATGTACAGCTATATTGTTTCTGAAGGTTTTAACTTGTATTATATCTTTATTCTGCTTAGCAAGTGAATCTAAGATCAGCAAGATCATTTGGGTCACCCTTTTGGAATCCACTTTTCATTTTTCGCCACAAATTCTCACTAGGATTCAAGTTAGGAGACTGGCTGGGCCACAACACAAATTGAATATTATTCTTCTGGAAAACAGATATCGCCGCTAACACAAGAATATCAAGGATCATATAATATTTGCTGAAATGAACCAGCGACACTCGCTGTGTTTCTTGAATTCAGTAATGTGGTAAAATGATAGCACAATAATATTAATCAGCGGAATTACAATAGACCATATATAAAGAAAGCTAGCCGTGTGTATCAGAAAAAAATCAAAACGGTAAGTCTTGGTGAGGTAACAGAAAGATGTGAGAGTGTTTTTGTTAAACGAGATTGTTGAAACTTATGTAATTAGAAGGAAGAAGGTAGTGATACATTATGGATCTCAAAAAGGCTTGAAATATCAAGACGTTGACCCACCAATAGAATGAGACAACCCATACAAACACACGCGCACACTGAGCGCAATGGTTATCGTTTTAGGTAATGGAATCAGTGACCGGAGTTCAAATCCTTCTCGGGCTAATGCCTTTAAGAAAGGCATAAATCCGTCTATGATCCATCAAATTATGTGTGAATAGTAGAGCAGACTAATTGATTTTAACAACCAATCTAAGAGAAGGAAAATTCAGGAATAAAATCAGCTGTACTCAGCTTTATAACAGGCCTTCTTTCATATCCTGTCTGCTACGAAGATGTTTGGTAAACACACACACACACACACACACAGAGCTCAAAACTAGCAAAAACCTGTTTGTGTTTCACTTCGGAGCTAAGATCCCCGGGAAAGGCATGAAACCATCTCCCCAGCTTGGGGTAAATATTTGGACAGGCTGATTTCTTTTTGTCTGGTTGGCCTAATGAGTAGAGTGTTCGCCAATGGTTCGGGAGACCGGGGTTCGTCCCAAATCGATTCATACCAGACTTAAAAATGGTACTTGATGCCGCCTTGCTTAACACTCAGCATCATAAGGTAAGGATATTGAGTAAAGTGGAGCAATCCAAAGAATGGAGTAGCGCCCTCTCCTAGACCTCGGTGTGGCAGCTATTGAAAATGGAGCCTTCGGGTCACCCTTGACTAAAGTCACCTACTTAACTTACTTTTCGAAAACCAGTCTTGGAGAAGGAAAACTAAATTCAAACCAGCTTTAAAAAAAAGCGAGAATCATATCTTGGCCGAGAGTGAGCAGTTTTGTTAATATATACAAAAAGAAAATGATTTAATTTCTAATTAGAGAAATTACAATCAAATAATAAATATAACAAGATCTTATAGTCGGATAAATAAAGAATATCAAAATATTTATAAAATCCTTTTTATGTTGTTTAAAACTATGAAAAGTCTTGATATTGAATATTACAATTGAATATCATTGAAACGAATATCCTGATCTTTTCTGTTTAGGTCACTGTCTTTCTGCTGATGTTCTCTGTAGTAATCAGGCTATCTTAAAAAATTTTGAAGAGAAAATCTTATCTTATTCACAGTTTTAATGTAATTCTTCCCAATAGAAAAATCAGATAAAAAACGTTTACAAAATTATCAGTTTCGCATGAGTCACTCGTTGAGATAAGTGAAATTGAATATTGGTTTAAAGAGCTTGTTAACATTTATTATTGAATACTGGTAGGAATTTGCTTGCGTAAATGTTAATTTTGATATTCATATTTTATCAATTTTCGACTCAAGATTATTCATCAAAGAATTTGTCTTTTCCCATCAATCTATGTTTGTATATCGACGCTTGTTTGATATCTGAAATTATTGATTTTATCTCCGGTGCAAGTCGTCTGAGTGAACATTTACTTATAACTATAAATCTATCTCCCTGGGATGAAATTATATTAACTATAATTTTAGCATAAATTACGTAAACAACTTACAAAAATGTAAATGGTAACAGTCATCTTTTCTAACCAATGGAAAATGAAATATAGTTGGCCATATTGTCGAGGGCAACCCTAAGGCTCCCTTTTCATTAGCTACTACACCTAGGTTTTGGAAGTTGCTATTCCGTTCCCATTACTCCCATTTATCCTTGATCAGTGCCTTATAATGCTAAGTGTTAAACAAGGCAGCATCAAATGCCGTTTATGAGTTTTAGTATGACTCGACCTGAGATTGAAACCCCGTCTCCCGAGCCATTGGCGAACACTCTACCCCCAAACCAGTGTGAAAGTATAATAAGCTAACCGAACCCAGTAGAATCCACGGTTTAATTAAGATACACATTATATATATATATATATATATATATATATATATATAAACCATAGGATCAACGTTTTGTGCTGTAAAGAAAGAATTCTGCAGAAAAAAAATACTCAAACTCGAAGGTAAGGGAAAAAATATAGCAGTCGTTTTTATTCAGCTATGATCACTGCAACTCGAAAAGTTCGATTTTGTTGCATCCTTCTCCTCCCTTCCTCTCGGTGGTGACGTAGTGTGGATGAAAGCTGACTGTTTTACACACGCTTGTCACAGAAGATCGGTCGTAGCAGACTGGGGTATGACGGGTCGGGGCCTCCGGAACCTTTAACGCACCCGTTTTGACAACTGCCTTCAACTCTGCCAAAATCTCATTACTTTTTTTCGCATATAGAGATTTTGGGGAATAAATCGAAGATCCGTGAATGTTCGATGTCACTAGTGAAACACGTGATATTACATCTGTGATTATTTTAAAATCACTTCTAACTCTGCAGGTCATTCTGCCGGCACGAGCTAGTCTCGTGACACCTTCACTGATTGACGACAGCGCCCGTCCGTAATATTATATATATATATATATATACTACCCCAGGCAGAATTATGGAATTAGCACACTAAAGTGTTTTGTTTAGTATTTAGAATATAATAATTGAAAAGATACAAAATATTTTTCAGTAATAACTGACTATTCTAGCTTCATAGAATATTTCTTAAGCAAACTAGATCAAACCATTGTAATCAATAGTATATTTTTCGAAGCCATGCAGAGGAAAATACTATGGAATAACTCAGTATTGAAAAAAAAATTGCCATTTATTTATAAATAATAGAATGAATAAATAATTAAATAATTATAATAATAGAGTGCAATTGAAAGAAAACGAAAAGAGTGATAAGTACTTTGATCTTGGTAGGGAATTGAAAAAACTGAGGAACATGAAAGTGACGATTATACCAATTGTAGTTAATGTTCTTGGTATAATCACTAAAGGATTGGTACAAGGACTGGAGGACTTGGAAATAACGGCCAGAAGAGTCCTAGAGAATTGAGGAAACTTACTGTCACTCAAACTCCAGTGGAAAACCATCAGCTAACACTCATGTAAAAAACTCTCAAGGAGTAAAACAATATTTAGTTTCCTCTCGATTTTGTATGGCAGTATAAAGCAATATTCTTTATCAGAGTGTTTTCAACTTTCCTGAATAGCATTTGATAGATCTTCTTCAGGAACGAATCCTTCACATATACATACAACCTTTTTAAATTTCCATTGCGCTTTCTACTGGATTTATGACCTCGATTGTCAACAGGACATGTTTCATTTTTATATGCCGTTACCAAAGAAAAGCTTTTTTCTACTCTATGACAAGATCTATTATCGTTATGAAAAAAAAAATGACTTCATCCACACCAAAGAAATTTTCTGCCAATAAAATGAGAAAATTGTCCAGAATTTCAACGTGCCACTGTGCATTGATTTTTGAGGAAATAGTTGCTCTCTTCTCTGGTCCTTCAAATAATATGCAATCCCATATCACGAATGATTTTAGAAATTTGTTTTTCTTGTTTTAACAATGTTTGGTAAAATGAATTCTAAATGAAATTCATTCGACCAAAATTTTATGAAGACAGAATATTCAGCTATTAAATTTTTTTTCCCAATAAGCTATGAGTTTCTTCATATCTAAATAAAATCAAATAAAGAAAAAAACTAGAGGATTAAATCTAAGGATGTTAATTTCATAATTTCTCTGAGAGGTAACGCAATCATCATCAGCTGCAGATCCGTTTTCCTCGACTCTCTCTTACTCTGTCTTTATCTTTCTCGTTATTAGTATGACTGCATCCAGTGTCTACAAACAGCTGATTTATGCAAGTTCTTGGTGGTCGGTCAACACTTGTGTGTACATCACCTATATATATATATATATATATATATATATATATATATATATAAAGAAATTCAGATTTTTATCGTTTCATAAGTAGTGATACTGGGTTCGTACAATGAAAATGTTTTACTGGGTTCTTCTTTCTAGGTGACGCTTAAAACTATTTGAAGGACCACAATATATATAAATATATATATACGACCCCCCCCACATAAATATATATATAGAGAGAGAGACTTGTGTAATTGCCGTCTAGCTTCTTCTTCAGCCGTTTAGTTAGCGTCCAAGTAGTGCATCAATATAGCAGTATCAGGGAGCGGTCGTATCGATATTGCTATATGGATGCACTAGTTGGACGCTAACTAAACGGCTGAAGAAGAAGCTAGACGGCAATTACACAAGAATGTTGAGAGCAATATTGAACAAGTCCTGGTGGCAACACCCCACAAGACACCAGCTGTACGGCCACCTGCCTCCAATCACGAAAACTATACAAGTTAGACGAGCCAAACACGCAGGACACTGCTGGAGAAGCAAGGACGAACTCATCAGTGATGTATTCAAATGGACCCCTACATATGGCCAAGCAAAAGCAGGACGACCAGCTCGAACATACATACAGCAGCTATGTGAGGATACGGGATGTTGTCCTGAAGACCTTCCAAAAGCGATGAATGATTAGGAAGGGTAGCGAGAGAGGGTCAGGGATATCCGTGCTAGTGGCACGACATGATGATGAGAGAGAGAGAGAGTGAGAGAGAGAGAGAGAGAGAGAGATGAATAATGTAAGAGAGAAATAGAGACAGATAGAGTGAGAGAGAGAGAGAGAGTTAGAAAGATAGGAAAAGGGAAAGAGAGGTAAAGTTTGCATATTGTGTTTTTTTGTATGTACTAATGTAAATAGAACATTTCTATTTATTCAGCAAGAAGATATTCGTTTTTGTTTTGCTTTCTTTATTTAATGACATATCAACCTTTGGAGCTTATCTAATGCCAAAGTATCCTTGTAAAAGAACATCAATGTTAATATTTATCACATAGCTGGGGCATAAGTGAGTTTATAACTTTCTCTTGGGTAGTTTCCAAAAGTCAGCATAATGCGTTTAGAATTCAAATTAGCTTACATCGAAGCCGCAGTCCAGGATTTTAGCCATTACGCTATAGGAACTCCCTTAAGATATTTAAAGCAGTTACTTTAGGTTGAGACAAGTATATATATATATATATATATATATATAGGGAGATCACCAGCTGAACGAACCAAAGGTTAACGACCCCCGTAACCGAAAAGCGGAACATGAGAAAGACATTAATTTGTGGCAAAATATTGAAAAACAAAAATTGCTTAAAGATGAAAGCCCGGATGAAATGCTTGATCAAGCTAGAACAGATGCAACGCAAAGAAACTAAATCAAGCAAGACGCAGAAGGGACCCTGCCAGGAATTACACCAGAAAGCCTTGAACCTTCAAGCACCTGTCAACGCAATATCAACCGCAGTAGTCCGCACTTGCATGAAATTTTCTGTGGCGAATAAAAACAACACATGTTAAGGTTTTGACGATTATATCAGTGAAATTCTCAGGATAGGATCAAAAGGAGACGCTGACAGGCGTTTAAGGACGATGTCAACGATAATAGTCAGTTACGTTGCTGATAGATTCGGTATTGCCGAAATAAAAAAAAAAAGAGTTAAATAACAAATCCTGAACAGCAGAGAATTTGCGATACAAACATTAACGCAAAGCTTTGATAACTAAAAAACAAATGGTACAAATGAACAAAACATCATCGGAAACGTGTCCATTTTCCTTATACATTCTCCAATATATTTTCCTAAATAAAAAAAAAATGCATCATACCTTTCATAAGTATTTAGAACCAAAGAAGAGCTCTTATTGTCATTGGGGAAAGAAAGATCTACAAAGTGAAACGCTTTTATAATCTTCCTCTTTCTAGATCTTTATTTCCTTTATTTCCGTTTAAAATAGGTTTGATTTAACAAAAGAGGTATTGGGAGACAAAAAAAGTGACCGGCTTGAAGATCCTGGTTTGGTTTGGTTTGGTTTCTTTGTTTAATGGCATATCAACCTTTGTAGGTTATTTAATGCCAAATCCATTCTCCTAGAAGAACAGTAGTGGTACTATTTAACCCATAGCTGGGAAGATAAGGGGGTTCATACCTTTTCCAAGGGTATTTGCCCGAAAGTGAACGTAATAGCGCGACTGGAGTACGAACTCGCTTGCTACGATTCCACAGTCCATCGCTTTAACCATTACACCACGAGGACACCCCCTTGAAGATCCTGTTTAAGGGCTCGATAAACACATAGAACGATGACTGAGTAAACTAAACAAGAAAAAGAACTTCGTCCAATCAAATCTCTAATTAATTCAGAAGGTCCAAAGCTTGAATTCAATATGAAGGCACCAAGCTGGAGAGAAGTTCAGAAAGTGATTAGATGAGCAAGGTCTGCTTCTGTTCCTGGCCCGAACAAGATGCCTGAGAAGATTCATAAACGTTGCCCAGATATTCTGCACCAACTGTGGAGGCTATTAAAACTATCATCACACAAAGTTGCAGCTGCCGAACAATGAAAGTTCTCGGAAGGAGTATGATTCCCGAAAGAAGAAAACTTCATTAATATCAAGCAATTTAGTAATATATCTCTTTTAAACGCTGAGGACAAGATTTTCCTCGGTACACTATCTCAACAACAAGCCCCGTTCATGTTGACAAACGAATTCATTGACACATCCGTTTTAAAGGGTGGAATGTCCGGCATTCCAGGACGCATACACCATACGGGAGTGTTAACACAGTTATGGAATGATACCAAAGCTAACTAACAAGAATCATTAGTATCATAGTCGCACTTCAGAAATGCGAATGGTTTAATCCCATACAAATTAGTCGAATTAAAAATTAGTAATGAAAATGCATCACGTGCCTAGCAAGTTCAAAGATCTAATCTTGGTCTAGTAAAATAATTTTAACAGAAGAATTAGGTCAGGGACCAGTATGTCAAATTGGTATATGTTAGAGAGGTAAAAATAACGGGTTGTGTTCCGAGAGCCGACTTTTTCGCGTTAGCCATGAATATGACAATAAAATCTGCCGAGAAACAATGCAGAGGCACAGTCACAAAAACAGGATCTGGTAAACACCAATTATAACTAACATGGATGACAAGACAATTACTGCACCACTTTTAATTGGTGGAGGATGGCTATTAAAAGGGTTAAAATAACGCATGTTGTTGGCGAGAGTAAGTTTCAAGCCGGCATAATCAAGGTCATTTGTATTGAAACGATGCAGGGTAGCTGAAAAGACTCACTTTGCAGTATGCAAAGAAATTATCCCAACATAAACTGAGAAGTCATTCAAAAGTCTAGGAAAGAAGTTTAAAGGCACGCTGAGAGAATCATTAACAATTCAAGGAGAAATTAAAAACCCCTAAACCTGGTTAAATAAGGTGAAGTAGTCAGAATTATCCGGTCGTTTCAAAGCGTGGATTTAAGAACATGCAGTTCTGCCGGGAGTCCTTTGACAGCTGACTATAAACAAATTTTCTAGGAAGTGCCCGTGGTGCAATGGTTATCGTCGTAGGAGATGGACACGGTGACACTAGTTCAAATCCTGGACGAGACTGATTGCTTTTCACATAGCACTCATACCCTTGGGAAAGTTATGAATCCAGTTATTCTCCCTCCAGCTATGGGTAAATAGTAGGACAGACTGGGTACTTCAGCCTTGGTGAGGCAACTAGTCTAGGATAAAGAAAACTCTGAATCCAAACCTGTTAAATTCCACTTGTGTCATATCCTGCTCGAGCGGAGGGGTTGGTAGATAGGATAAACAAATTAGAAAGCATGGAAAGGAAGATCAGTGTATATTTGAGAAGGTGATTTGGGCTTACTAGTATGTTATTAACGCTGCCCCTATTCGGAAAATCAAATGCGATACGATTTCCCTGCTATGGTTTAGCTGAAAATGTTGTCATTTATAGGAAGAACGAAAATGCAGTATACAAACTCGATCGACACAAAAATGAGTAAGGTGAGTCTCAAGGTCTGTTCGAGCTGAAAATGGAGTCCCCCAAAGGAGTTAAGAGTGGTTGAAGAACGTTTACGCCAAAAGAAAAAAAAACATTCTCAGGATGGGTAGACTTAGGTTATGTATCCAGAGTACGAATATAGACTTTACCAACAAAGGACCAACACTACCATATATATAAAGAAAGAATCACACAGTGGAAAAAAAAGAATTTTAGAGATTATCGAGCTAAGCCAACAAAGAGCCTGCGTAAGTGGGAGAAAATTGTCAGACATGGCGTACCAATTTGTAACGAACTGAAATTCCTGGTGCAGGCAGTATACAATTTATAGCAAAGTTCCACAAATCTCCACACCTGGAAAAAACAGCTTGCACACTTTGTGTCGGTAGAATATTACCGCAAGACATTAAGTTTTGTTTTCTAATGTTTTGTTGGATGGACGGTACTGTTGGCACCACGAGGATTCGCTGCAAGATCCTCAAAAAAGTTTCGGATTGACTTAGAATACGAAAGAATAAAGCGATCCAAAATATATCGGAGAAATCAACAAAGTGGCTGTGGATAAATAAATAAAGAACATGGACTCTTAAATAACACTTAAATTTAAGGTAATAATTTTAACTATCGTGGTCTTAGTTGATTCAAAATACTGACTTATCTCGTTAATTTTTATCGTGTTTTTTTCGGGAGTGGGGTTACAGTTCTCGAAGGTGTTTGTCGGTGACGTGATCACTGGTAGGAGGTTGTTATTTAATTGTATCTTTCCTTGAAATTTGAGGGATGATCGTGAAGTAGTGACGCTACTAGAGCGGCGATTTCTTTATTAGGGAGCAAGTACGTGAGATAACCTCCTCTTCGTTTCTTTTTTTTATTTTTTATGCGTAATATTTTTTCTCAGATGGATACGTTATATACGGACAAACACGTTTTTTTTTTAAAAAAAAACCAAATTTATTTTATTTCTAAGATAATAATTATCTTTAATTATATTAACTTTAATTTTTGTGGTTTTCCTTTTTTTTTTTTTTTTTTTTTTAGGTAAATATTTGCTTTAATTTTATTAACCATTATATTTTATTGTTTTTTTTGTATGTGTGCGAGATAAAATGAAAGTAAGACTTTCCAAATAAAATAGAGGAAACACTTCCTTTTTTTGGGTTGAGAAAAACCAAAACTTACCACATCCAGTTCAGTGATATTGCTATACTGGCAATAGGATTTTCTTGTTAATTATTTATTGGAAAAATATTTACCAGTTTGGTACAAGGCCATAAAAAGCCAGAGAGAGGCTGGTTTCGGTTTCTTTGTTTAATGGCATATCAACCTTTGTAGGTTATTTAATGTCAAACCCATTCTCCTAGAAGAACAGTAGTGGAACTATTGAACCCATAGCTGGGAGCATAAGGGGGTTTCATACCTTTCCCAAGGGTATTTGTCCGAAAGTGAACGTAATAGCGCGGCTGGAGTACAGACTCGCTTACTACGATTCCGCAGTCCATCGCTTTAACCATTACACCCCGGGGACCCCCCCCCCCCACCGGAAGCAGCCGGTCATCACTATCGTAACTCTTAACTTACCAAGTTCCATTTACTCCCCAAAGATATACTATACTAATGCATTTATTACTCTAACCAACTCAAGCCATTTGCTCTTTTAATCTCTAACCTGATTCCATATTTACGTAATTATGAGGAAGATGATTAAGAATTTCGTTTATAAAAATAGGCATATTTACAAAAATATTTTCAATGTAATGAACCGAATGAGTAATATGAGAAAATACAACTTAAAATTAGCCCAGTCGGCTGGGGTTATAAATACACCGAATGCATCTCTGCAAAGGGGGAAGAACGTGTGTCCTAGGTATGCCACTAAACAATCTGATGGGTGGGCTTCAGTTATTCTGGAACTTTGGGGAATGTGGAGTCCCCCTTTATTTCCATCGCTCCAGCCGAGAGTGTTAGTGCCTGATAGTGCCCTATCTATGGGTTAAATAGAACTGAATGACAATTAAACAGAGTGATCACAAATGACTTATGATGAATTGAATTGTATAAAATAGAACTGCTTGATCATTTAACTATGTGTAAACAAATGATTGTTTAATTGAATTGTTAGTAATATATCACAAATCTTGATCTTTAGCATAATGGTTAATGTGTTTGTAAATGGTCTGGCAGACCGGGGTTCAATCCCAGGTGGAGTTATACCAAAGACTCAAAAATAGTTCTTGATGCCTCCTTGCTTAACACTCAACATTATAAGTTACGGATCAAGGGTAAATGGCGTCATTCAGGAGAATAAGTAGTGCCCTCTCCTAGAACTCGGTCTAGTAGCTCATGAAAAGGGAACCTTTGCGTCACCCTCCACTACAGTCAGCCAACTTACTTACTATATATGTATAAATCTGATTTGGCATTAAATATCCTACAATGGTTGATATGCTATAAAACTAAACTAAACCAAACCATATTAATTTCAAATATGTATATAAACACAAATTAAAAGGATGAACGTTAGTATTAGGACCATCTCTGTCGATAGTGTCGTCATGAGCGAAGCACTCGATATCCTGCGGGAAAGATAATTTTATGGCCGTATAAAAGGAAGGATGTAGATAAAGACATAGAATCACACATTTCCGAGTGGGATTAGAGCAAGTTAAAAAACAAACAGACCCTTTCAGATTTTGAATTTAGCTCCTATTATAATTACAGATAAAGGTTCTACTGATGTGCGAGGTAGATAGGGAGCACTTTTTTTTAAACAATGAACTAGTTTTCTGCCATCCACGTCAGTGAGTATATATATATATATATATATATATATATATATATATATATATATATATATTATTTTTTTTATATATATTTATTCAATAACATGGACCCTCACCTGCGTCCACAGGTTCCATGCCATCTTATTATGACAATCTTCAGGCAGAGAAAGCTTTCTAGTTGGGTAGGACAACTAGTAAAAATCGAAACTCGATATCAATTTGACTTTGGTTAAAACTTGGCTTGTATCACATCCTGTCTGGGGCCAAGTTGTTTGGTAAACACGATCTTAATTTCAAAGTTAAATTGTTATTATTATAAAAGGATACTTTAACACTGGTATACGTGTTTTATTTTGGTCGATGTATTCTTCATATGGAAACATATATTGATTATCAACCAACCCCTCCAGAAAACAAAAACAAAACATTTTGATTCTATTCTGTTCCATGGAAAATACATTTTAGTTTTTAAGTCATGAATCCGTTTAATTTACAGTCTGTTTTCCGCCGAAAAATAGACGTTGTTTCAAATCAAACATAGAAATATCTGTGAAAACTGTTAGAATGTCTTTGGCATTAGAACAGTTATTCATAAATATATATAAATATATATATATATATATATATATATATATATATATATATATGTATGTATATATATATATATATATATATATATATATATATATAGAGAGAGAGAGAGAGAGAGTTCAGATTCGGTTAACAAAATGTCACCGTCTTACACGTTGGCCACTACGCCACACTGACTCCCTCCTCTATTAATAATGGAAATATATTCATATGTTTAACTCAAATCGATAAGGTTTGCCTGGCTATACTCTATCGTATTCGGTACGAATAGGTAAAATAAGACAAAAGAGACCTAAAAATGTATATCTGAAAATACAGTGAACGCAATACCTCAAAAAATCTACGCACAAGACATCCTCAGGCGTGATGACATACCGTTAAAGTTAATCAGTCAGTCAACAACTAAGATAGATACCTCGACAAAAAAAAATTCTCGTCGACCAACGAGTCATACGAGAAGATTGTTATAAAATTACTTATGATAATAAAATGTTTATTTCGCTATTTATTCTATATTTTTATAAATCCTCAAAAGAGGAAACAAACATTAATAAACACGATGTCAAAACATAACGTTAGCGACACCTGTAGAATAAGCCACAAAATGTCACACTTGCTTGACAGAAAAACAAAACCACCAGATGATAGAACGTGATCTGTGGAAATGTCTTTCCTAGATGTTGCATGGTTTTTCTAAAAGTCTAAACGAAATTGATATCTTCAGGGACTAAAAGCATTATTTTTTCCCTTCCAAAATCTACTGTTAAACGTATGCAAATTTTAATTTACAAGCTATTAAAATCTCAATTCATTCCTCATAAATCATAGTGATAAAGTAAAGAAAATCAGTTTATGTAATTAGGAATTTTAATATTTGATATTTCTTGCATATTCATCTCTTTAATAAGCAAAGCCATTTATCTAATTATAGCAAGTCGTTTACATAACAAATAGATTTGACAAATTTGTCTTTAAAATCAAGTAAGTTTACTGTAATGTTTATACATCTCTTAGTGTCATTCAGGAAATATAAGGTAATCTGAAAAATAGTATTTGAAATTTACACTCTTTTATATAATTAAGTCGAAATTAGAATAGTTTTCATCTTTTGGGCGATTTAAAAATTTATAAAACTTGTATAATAAGGAAACTTTTATAGACTAAATAGTCAAACTAATGTTTTACTATAGCCAATTTTGGTTCCTGTATTGAAAAAATGGTAAAATAGCAGATAATGTATATTAAAAGTACAAGTTGTTGCTTAAATGATTAAGTATTACTATACAGCATTTTGGTTAGGGCTTAGAATACGTAACTGCATTCCCTAAAGAATGGTACCTTAAAAAACCGACGATGTCCCAGGTATGACAAAAAAATGCATCTTATGGTGCCCATGGTGTAATGGTTATCGTCGTAGGACATGGACACGGCGACACGAGTTTAAATCCTGGACGAGACTGATTGCATTACACATAGCACTAATACCCTTTGGAAAGATATGAATCTAATCATTCTTCCTCCAGCTATGGGTAAATGGTAGGGCAGACTGGGTTCTTCAGCCTTAGTGAGTCAACTAGTCCAGGAGAGGGAAAACTCTGAATTCAAACCTGTTAAACTCTGCTTAAAAATTGACCTTGTCTCATATCCTGCCCGAGCGGAGGGGTTGGGTAAATAGGATCTTATGGTGACTTCAGTTCTGGTTGGTTGGTTTCTTTAATTAATGGCATATCAACCTTTGTAGGTTATTTAATGCCAAAGCTATTTTTCTTGAAGAAAGGTAGTAATACTATTTAACCCAATCTTTCCCAAGGATATTTACCAGAAAGTGAACGTAATAGTGCGACTGGAGTACGAACTCGCTTACTATGATTTCACAATCCATCGCTTTAACGATTAAACCATGAGGACACTCCCTTCAGTTCTGTAGATCTGTGGAGTACTCTTTTAGAGTCATTAGTAATAGTTTGACACTGACCCAGAATGGTAGTACCAGTTAAACTCTGAACTATGATTCAAATATATCTGTTTGAGAATTGCGCATATTCGATAGGAACTTGTCCACACACAAAAAAAGGAAAACATTTCTAGAGTAACAATTAATAAAGGTAAATATGAACGTACAATGAACTTGATTGATTAATATTTTGGCATAAAATAACCCTCGACAGGTTGACGTACTTTTACAACCAAGCAAGGAAGCAAGCAGTAAAACACTATATTTACTCTGTGCCCATTAAATTAGAAATTTAATCTTTGATGTGTAAATTTAATATAGGAAATTGACCATTTAATCATCTTTTTATATATTGGTTCATATTTCTAAAGCTTGATTAAAAAATACTTAATGACTGGAACAAACGCATCTATTCATTTGGGAAGGCTCTGCTTTTGTGCTATTTGATACGTAACTTGCCTTATTTCGACAAAGCTATCACTTTATATTTTTAGATAGATGAAGATGTTTCTAATGATATAAAAAAGTTCCGTGATTGATAAAGAAATGTCTATAAATTTTGTAATTATCTAATTTACTACTTGCATGAATTTATCTATATTGCACTTGAATTCATTATTTTCGTCGAATTTTCTATTTAATGTGTCAAGAACTTGGTTGTAATGAACTTCTTTATCGGATTATGAAATGAGAATTATTCGTTATCTGAAAAATATATCATCAATTTAAATGAAGAAAAAAAAAGCAAACAAACAACAACAACAATAAAAGAAAAACATGTCTTTTAAATATTACTGTATACTGGTGACATTTTCTAAACTGCTGGTTTGTTGTAGAGATTTTCTGGTCGGAATTTATCATCATGCTTCAAAAACTGGGAGACGGTTGTACAGAGGTCTTGTAAAAAGTCATTTACATAGCTTTGCTTTGAAGTGATACATTGCCACATTTTAAATTGCTTGATGATCTGGTTAACTAAGGAATACACCATGTGAGGTACCCTAGTGAACATAATGTTGAGTTTCTAAATCCAGTATCTCTTTCTTTCTTTCTTTCTTTTTTTCTTTCTTTCTTTCTTTGTGTCCCTCCTCTTTTCATCTCTTCAGAGTTACCTTTCATTAACCACTAGAACAGAACAACTTAGTAATTGATTGCTGCTAATGAAATTATTTTGAAACTCATATTAAACACATTACTAACATCAAGAATAAGGACATTTTATTAAAATCTACTTGGATTCTCGTTGTAAAAACGGAAAGAATTAGAATTTCATTATCTTCTGTTAGATCGAGAATTATAGATGATTAAAAAAGGAAATAAAATGCAAACAAAAAACCTCAAAATATTCATTCAGTCGGAAACTCTACTGGAAATTGCAATCTCTTCATTTATATATATATATATATATATATATATATATATATATATATATATATATATATATATATTACCACACAATAGTTTTCAGTTCTGGTGATTTCTTCAGGATTCAAGATGTAGTCAATGATTCGGTTTCTCTTTTTTGTTTGAAAGACATATAAACCTTCAAGGGTTATTTAATTCCATTCAGAATAACGCTTGAGGTACATTTTATTCCATTTCTGGGTTGGAGTGAAATGGTTCAAAGCTTTTCCAAGGGCATTAGTCTCAAAGTGAATGCAAAATCACGACTGAAGATCAAACTCACTTGCGACGATGACGTTGTCTTGCACATTAGCCATTACATCTCGGAGAAACCCCCAGTTTATGAGTTCACTTAACCAAAGTGGGCTCTTTGGGTGATTTAATGGTTAAAGAGTTAGACCTGCAAACCTTCACGAGTGAGTTCGAGTCTCATTAGGTGCTCCATTCATATATCCCCATGCCACATCTAAGAAGAAAGCTTAGTAAATTAAGATTAATAGCTTCTTTGGGTGCAATTTTTATCTGGAGAAGTATTATGGTTCGTCACTTCGATTCTGACATTGTAAGAAATCCGTCGTTTTATAAAATTCATTTTTCGTTACAACTCTCAATGCGATGAAGAAATGTCTAGTCAAAATAAGGGCAAAGAAGACATTGTAGCAGCGAATATTATTTAGAAAAAAAAACAATCTTCAACTTGGGCTCCACTCATTTGTTGAGCTTTCTGATTTTTCAATTTGGTGCAAATATTGAAATGGTTAAAGGTTTGTTCTTCTGCAACCTTTTAAATCGTTTTCTATAGTCACTGAGAAACACAATGGTATCATCTTGAATATTCGAACGTTACACTCTTCTTCAAAAACAACAGATAACTCAATTGTTTCGGAATACGAAAAGTCTTTAATCTGAACTGAAAAATTTTACTTAGCAGTCAACGTAACACAAAGGAAGGGAACAAATGAATCCCAGTTTGACTGACACCAGAGAGACACTGCCCGACTCTGACCGATTCATACCAATCTCTAACCCCAACTGACTTCCATACTCAACTGACTTATTTTCAAATTTTCAATTTTTATATATTTCACAATTAAGTATTTCATCAACCAAAGTCCTTGGTGTGACGTTATATCATCAAATCATTGCATCGTTAGTTTTATTTAATTTCAATTAATTTATCCCGCGACATGACTTCAACGTTTTCTCGTTTTCGTTTCCTGTCCCGAAACAAGGGTGATTGTCGTATCTTTGTCGTAGCCATGGTCTACGCGTTGATTTCAGTGATATGTACTTTTACTTCAAAAGATCTCTTACCTATCCAGAACATCAACAAATTGAATAATAAAATGATAAATGTAATTAATTACAAAATAAAACAATCAATTAATTATCACCCTAATTATTTTACAAATCTCAACTGATTGATATCAGTCAAAAAAGGGCATCTGTAACCTTTCTTATTTCCTAAAATGTTGTCTCAGTTAGGAAATTTGCGGAACCAATGATACATTTTATGATCATCGTCAAGTCACCCGGAGCTGCGGAATACGTCAGTTGCAAATCTGGGAAGAACCCTATACCCAACGATTGTTGTAGGTATGACGCTAATCTGCTCCTGATGTGACGCTCCAGTTATAGAATTTTGGGAAATCTAGCGTACAATTTCATTGCAATTATTCCCAGGTCCACTCTGACCGGAGTGGTAGTGTATCTTGGGCTAATATCTTATGAGTAAAATCGAACTGTTCAATTGTTTACTATGGTCATTATTTTACTCTTTTGAGAATTTTTCACACCAGCACCAGCTGATGGTGATCCACTGGAGTTTGACAAGTCTCCTCAAATCTCAAGGATTCATCTCAGTATTCTGGTCGATCTCAACAGTTCAGTCGTTTGGATGGTCTCTATCCGTGTTCTTATCTCCAAGTCCACTAGTCCATTTATCAAACATTTGGTGTCTACTAAGCGCACCAATTACAATTAGTATCAATGTCATTTTCATATTCCACAGTTTTTTTCACTTCCCAAGAAAGGTTAAGTAACTTATCTTTCTCTTCGCTTTCTTTCAATTTTTCTCTGTGGTCATCTGGGACAGCAAAGTCTACAATTCGGCAAATTCTACTTTTTGTTGATAATTACGGCGTCTGGTCGTCTGGTCTTGATTAGGTGATCTGTTTGTATCTAAAAAATCCCAGAAAAGCTTTTGAGTCTCATTCTCTAGGACAGATTCTGGATTGTGCATATATCATTTGTTCGTATGGTAACATTCAGTTTTCTGCATAAGTCAAAGTAGATCCCCTTCCCCACGCTGTCGTATCTACTCTTAAACTCTTTGAAATGTCACTTGTTTTTCGCTTGAAATGTCCATAAAATTGTTTTTCTTCACATTTTTGTATTCTAGTCATTTTTCTTCTGCTGATCCTCGAGTTGTCAGCATTGTTTCTGGTGGCTTTAATCAGTCTTCCTCCGCGCGTTATTATTATTATTATTTGAAACTGTAATACTGTCTGCGGGACGTTCGTATGAGATAAGAATACTTAGTAAATTGAATTACTAATGTTAAATTGCATTATTTATAACCATTTAAATATATCGAGAGAAATGATTAATATTCAATCGAATTATCAGTGTTACATAACAATATTTAAAGTCATTAACTACGTGCAAACAAATGAATTCTCTTCCGTTTTGATATAATATCACGTAAAGACTATTCATATACTAATCCTATATATATATATATATATATATATATATATATATATTGGTGTGTGTGTGTGTGTGTGTGTGTGTGTGTGTGTGTGTGTGTGTGTGTGTGTCAATCCCTCAGCACGAATAGGATACAACAATGTCAATTTTTTTTAGCAGAGTTTAACAAGTTTGCATTCCAATATTTTCTACCGTTAGTTCGGTTGCGATACTAAGGTTAAAGAGCCCAGTCTGTCAACAATTTACACATTGCTGGAAGTTGAATAATGGGACCTATACCTTTTCCAAGGGTATTCACGTTTTGCGAAATGCAAATATTATCGCCCATGGATCTGAGCTCAAACCGCAGTATCCATTTCCGACTATGTTAACCATTACACAATGAACGTGTTATATATATATATATATATATGTGTGTGTGTCTGTGCGTGTGTGTGTGTGTGTGTATGTATCTGCGTGTGTGTACCTCATTTGGTTGTTAAATATATGTATCATTTGATACGTGATAAAGAAAAAGAAAACATATGTTCGTAACGGTATGGTTGACAAATGATTGATTGATGTTGTAATAAATTTTCGTTGCCTTACATCCTATTTCGGACTCGTGCATCAGGTTCACTCCATTTTGGATTTTTCTATCATTCATATTATAGCATAAAGTTAAACAAGGGAAAATGCATAAATTTATAAAGAAAACATTGCCTTTTAAACTAGTATATTACAGGAACAGTGTTCCGTCCTACTTGTATTAAAAAAATGTAACAAACAAACAAAAAAAATCAAAAACCGTAATTCCTTTATCCCAACTTAATATTTAGAATAATTAGACAATAGAAGAAAGATTAATTCTCTTATTTCTTTTGAAATTACAAGAAAATGAGGTGGTCAATGAAGCTTTAAATTCAATATATTTTACTGCAAAATTTTGAAATTTTTGAATCAATCTATAATTTCGTTTTGATATCCAGGATGATAACAACACATTTTAAATGGAAATCCTTATCCTATGGGCTTAACAGCACTACTTCTCTTCTTCTAAGTAGATAGATTTGGCTTTGAATAACCACAGAAGAATGATATGCCACGAAAATGAAGAAACTAAACCAAACCAGATGATTAATATGTCCAAAAGATGAATATACTTTCATTTAAATTTAACATTTTGAATACCGTACGTCATTTTTCATTAAAACAAATTCAATTCTCAAATTAATACTCAAATAGAATTAACTGCTTAACATTCTTGTATTTATTGCTGTTTGTAATGATCCTATAGACCAATTTAATTATCTCAAACTGATAAAATGGATTTCATTTTTTTCTTTTACTAATATTCTCATTTTATTGTAGTGGTAACATTATTGCAACCGGACCATTCTATGACGATCTAAGAGCGGATGCCTCATGCGATAATTTTCATAGGCGCTAATAATACCACAAGATTGAAACAGGAAACGGATTAGGAAGATGTTACGTCTTCTAAAAGTACCAGCATTAAAAAATTAGCATTCAATATTTTGATTTTTTTTCTTTGTGTCTGGATATCGACAACAAACATTTGAGGGAAACACGAAGACATCTCTAGTACGAATATGTATCTCCATTTACCTGAAATGTGAAATAAAAATGGATCATTAAATTTCGGCCAGACGACCAAACCTAGCATTTATTAGAAAAAAGAAACGAACCAGTCTCCTAATAGGTTTGACCGTCCCAGCAGACAGCAGAGTGAATATGAAATAAAAAGAAAATATTGGCAAATACATGGATCCTTCAAGAGATCAGATAAAGTTGTAGAACATGAAAATGACCGTGATACCAGTTGCAGCTTGGTTCATTGGAACAGCATAAAAGAACCACGAAAAGAGATTGAGGAACTGGATATGACAGGATGAACTGAAATAATCCAGACCATTGCAAACTAAAATCGGCTAGGCAACTTCGAAGTCTTTTAAACATCTGAAGATAATTGCTGTCACTAAGACTGCAGTGAAAATCGTCAGTTAGTAAAAAAAGCAAGGCGTAAAAAATAATTTAAGAATTAGGATCATCCACAATCATCCAGATTTTTCAAAAGAAACCCGAGGAGACTTGCTGACACTCAGCCCCCAATGAATGACTACCAACTAATTCTGGTGTGAAAAACTTGCAAGGAATAAAATAATAATTTGTAAAATATTAAAATTCGATCATACAATCACAAACCAGAATCTGCTCTTTAAAGAAACTCATAAAATTATCTTGGATTTTGAGATAAAGGAATTACATAATCACAGCCAGAAAGGCAAAATTACTTTTCATTGGCAAGAAAATATTGTCATTTAGGAGATTTTGCCGATCTAATAGACCACTGAGTGATAAAGAAAGGTAACAAGAAGATAGAAAATTATTTGAATCTTGCCTGAGAGATGATTAAACTATGTAACATGACGGTGACGGTGGTACCAATTGTAATTGGTACACTTGGAACGGTTTCAAAAACCTGGAAAATACTTAATTGGGAATGGAACTCAGTGGAAGAATTGAGACTATAGAGACCTCAAGATTGTTAAGATCATCGGGAATACTCTGCAGGGTCCTGGATAGAATTGCAGTCACCCAGACACCAGTGAAAAACACGAGTTAAAACAGTGTAAAACTTGCTAAGTGGTAAAATACGCATAAAAATCCTGAAGACATACCCACAATTTAGACCAAACTATTCTGGAATAAAATATGGCAAAGTAAAGGATAATAAACAAAAGCCGAATAGATAACTAACATGGAAAATTATTACAAGGACTTGAAGAAGGCCCTGATGAAGAAATACACTTGGACTTGATCAGAGCAATTTTTTAAAAAAGATCTTAATCGGAAAACACCAGCATGGCATACATAGACTTTGGTTTTAAAAAATCACGTCTCGCAAGATAGATTAGTTCTATGACTGAGTAGACACTTAGAAGACGCAAATATAGCCGATTAAGTGACTAAAGTAAAGAACATCCAGATCTACAAAGGCCCCGCAGTAGGAACTGTTCCCAACAACTGCAGACCGATAACGTGTCTACCGATGACGCGGAAAATACGAACAGCATAGATTAGAGAGGAGACTTATACTTATAAGCCGCGGACAGTTTACCGAAAAAAAGAAATGATGCCACAAAAGAACAAAATGAACAGGTGATCAACACATCCTCAAGGAGAGCAAAACAAGAAGGAAAAAATGTAGTTATGGCATGGATTGACTACAAAAAAGGCCAACGATATTCCCCGCAAAGCTAGATAATTGACTGCCAAAGATTGTACAAAATATCCAACCAAGTCATAGAGTTGATTACGGAAGCTATGAGGAGATGGAGGGTGGATTGATCGCCGAAGGAAAACTTCCGCGGGGGTGAAAATCGAATGTGTTATCTTTCTAGGAGATCTACTTTCACCATTACTATTTCATATAGCAATGATAACACTCAACCACATACTTAGAAAATACACAAGTGTTTAAGAATTAACTAACTCGCAAGAAAAATCAAGCACCTCGTTTACATGGACGACATCAAGCTGTTTGCAAAAAACGAAAAAGAACTGGTGCTTCTAAACCAAACAATAAGAACTTACAGTCAGGATATAGGAATAGATTTTGGGATAGAAAAATGTACCATGCAAATAATGAGAAACGGAAAAACAAAAAATGGAAGAAGTAGAACGGACAAAATCGAGAAAGAATCAGGAAGCTTGAAAAAAGGAAATTTACAAGAACTTGAGGATATTGGAAGAGGACACCATCAAACAAGTAGAAAAAAAGAAACATCTAAAAAAGTATCTAAAAAGAACGAGGAAATCTCTCAAAACAAAACTTTGTTGCATGAATGTCATCAAAAGGATCAATATAATAATAACTTGCCTGTCCCCCTTGTAAGATACTCAAGATAATTCTTGAAATGGGCAAGAGAACTTCAACCAATTGACCACATGACAAAAATGCAAATGACGATACATAAGTCCTTGCATACGTGGGATGACATAGACTTTATGTCAGGAAAAGAAGAAGGAAGGGGACTTGCGTGCAGTAAAAATAGCGTCGATGAATCAACAATAAGACTCAGAAACTACAAAAAAAGAGCCAAGAAAGACTAATTACCATATTTACCAACCCCTCCGCTTGGGCAGGATATGACACAAGGTCAATTTTAAGCTGAGTTTAACAGATTTGAATTCAGTTTTCCTTCTCCTGGACTAGTTGCCTTACTAAGGCTGAAGAACCCAGTCTGCCCTAAATACTAATTACTTTGACCAGAAAAACTACCAGCAATATAAAGATTAACAGAAAAACAATAACTAATAAAAAGAAATACGAAGAAAAACAACAGTATCGATATTTCAAGCGACAAATTAATGAAATCTCACATGAGAAGGCCTGGATATAGCTAAGAAATGGAAACCTGAAGAGAGAAACCGAATCTCTTCTGATAGTAAAACAAAATATCGCTAAGAGAACCAACTATGTTAAAGCAAAAATATATAAGACGCAAAAGAATTGCAAGTGTAAGTTGTGTGGTGACAACGACGAAACGATTAATTTCATAATAAGTGAATACAGTAAACTAGCACAGAAAGTGAACAAGACGAGACATGGCTGGGTGGAATAAATGATCCAATTGGAAATGTACTTTAAAGGCTCGGTAATAATACTGGAAGAGCTGAAGATCGGAGGACTTGGCGAGAACATCCAAACTAAATGATTAATAATATCGGCTAAAATACTGAGAAGGGGCCAAGAGACTTGAGGAGATTTGTTGTCACTAAGACTACATTGAAAGACCAAACTCTCAAAAGAGGAAAAATAATAAAAGGATTGGTACAGGGACTGGAGGACTCAGAAATATGATGAATGGAGATCATCCAAACTACGGCATTATTGGGATTGGCTAGCGTGCTAAGAAGAGTCCTGGAAACTTGAGGAGACTTGTTGTCCCTTGGACTTCAGGGAAAACCATCTGCTGTGAAAAGCTAAGAAATGAGACAATAATACATCCTCTAATCTCAGTCAGAAGACCAGACCTAGGGATAATTAACAAAAAAGAGAATCCGCTGAATAGTGGACTTTACCGTTCCAGCTGACCACAGGGTTAAACTAAAATAAAGCGAAAAGAGCTATTAATTCTTAGACCTTGCTAGAGAACTGAAAAAAAATATGGAACATTAAAATGAGGGTTATAACAATTGTAATTGGTGGGCTCAGTAAAGTCACCAAAGGTTCGATACAGGAACTGGAAGACTTGGAAATTAAAGAATGAGTGGAGACCATCCAAATTACATCACTGTTGAGATTGGCCAGAATACTGAGAAGAGTAATGGAGACTTGAGGAGACTTGCTGTCACCCGGGATTCAAAAGGAAAAATCTTAGATAACACTGGTATGAAAAACTCTCAAAAGATTAAAATAATAATCATAATAATAATAATATTAATGATAATTGAACTATGGAAGTTGTGGAACATGAAGGTGACGGTAATACCAATAATAACTGACATCCTTGGAATGGTTCGCAAAGAATTGGAAAGGGGACTTGAAGAGCTGAAAATCAGTGGACGAATCGAGACTATCCAGACTACTGCATTAACATCGGCTAGAATAATGCAAAGAGTCCTGGATACCTGGGAAGACTTGCTTTTATTTAGACTCCAGTGAAATACCACGAGCTCGCATTGGTTTGAAGTACTTGCAAGGAGTGAAAAAATAACAGCAACCGTTGACACTCAAAACAGCCAGTTTTAAATTTTCTGTCGAGATAATTGATAATTTGAAAAAGACATCAATATTGTACAATTTAAGTTTAGAATTAACTTTCTGTTCCTTTTGACGTTATACAAACATTTATGTTGTTATGTTCTACAATTCTCCTTGAGTGTCTGTCGCAATTGTTACTGTTCCAGAATACTTAATTAGAACCTTTTATTATATCTACGTGAAGATGGTCGTTTTATTCATTTATCTGTGACAGTTTGGGGCCTCCCAATGGAATTTGAGTATTCTATCTCGAACAATTCCTTATGGTGTTCATAGCTATATATTGATTAGTTATCTGAAGTTTTAAATAATTTCAATGTGTTGCCTTGATGTCGACTGAATAATCTTACCCTTGTGAATATCTTTAGGCTACTAACCCTTAAAAATGAGGTAGCTTATAAGCGAACAATAGACAATACAAATAATCTTTTTAAGACTTTTTCTGGAACGTAGAAAACAAAACTGATATGAACTTCAAGGTTTTTACGTTGCCAAAGAGTTGGACTATATATGAGTTTCGTTGGAACAGAATAAAACGCGTCTTTTATTTGTGACCACTAACTTATAAACCAACGCACGCGGACAAATACAAATCCACAAATAAACACACACACACACACATGCATACACACACACATATATATATATATGTATTTCTTTAAGAAAAACAAAAACCGGTCACATTAGGATTATAAATTTATTTCCATCCTGTTATGGGTATTGATATGAATCAATAACACTAAAAATGATAGGGCTTCTTCAGATCTAATGGACAAAATAATTACAGTCAGAAAAGAAACAGGAAGGAAGGGTGGGAGGTGGTAGAAGATGGGTGAAGAGTCTCCTCCCCATTTACCCAGTTCGGTTTTTTAAATTTTTTATTACCATTTGGAATCACAATAACGTAACTGGACTTATATTCAAAACTCACTTTCTACAGTAAATTAAACTTTTTAATTCTAAATACATTTCAACGTAAAACTCCTGATTTAATTATAATTTAGGGAAGTACAACATTTCATTTTAACCTTACGTAACTATATATATCATCATCATCATCATATGTCGCTGGTAGCACGGATATCCCTGACCCTCTCTCGCCACTCCTCCCTATCGTTCATCGCCCTAGGTAGGTCTTCAGGACAACATCCCATATCCTCACATAGCTGCTGAATGTACGTTCGAGCTGGTCGTCCTGCTTTTGCGCGGCCATGTGTGGGATCCATAAGAGTACGTCTCTTATGAGTTCATCTCTGCTTCTCCAGCAGTGTCCTGCATGTCTGGTTCGTCTAACTTGAATAGTTTTTGTGATAGGTGGCAGGTGGCCGTACAGTTGGTGTCTTGTGGGGTGTTGCTGCCAGGACTTGTTCAGGATTCAACTATATATATATATATATATATATATATATATATATATATGTACTGTGCGTTCTTCGGGAGCAAGTCATTATCTAAGCATGTTCTGCTAATAACCGAGAAGCGCTTTCTTTTTAAGATTTTTAAATGAAGACATTTATGTCTTCTTATTTGTCTTATGTCTAGGTCAACGTGTTAAAATAAATATAAAGGAAACTCGCAGCAACAAACAACCGAACACAATCCCTGAGGAAGACTAGTGAAATGGTCGAAATCACTTGGGTTAGAATGGGGCACTTTTATCACCAACTTGACCCATGCACCCCCCCAAAAAAAAGAAGACAGGAACGTTTTCATTTAAAGATCTTAAAAAGAAAACCCACTGTGGTCTTTAACCAAACAGGCTCATATATATATATATATAAATAAATTATATCCATTTAATCTGAAGAAGTCCTTTAAAATTGGAGTTATTGATTCATATCAATACCCATAGAAAGTAGGAAATAAATTTATAATGCTAAAGTGACCGGATTTTAGTTTTTCTTAAAGGAATTGTTGCTCTGTGATGTCAGTTACATTGAGCTCTTTACCAGGAAGATTTAAATATTCGGAGTTTGAATAATTTAATTGTCCTGACGGAATTATTCCCAACTCCGGTTTGACTGGACCGAAGAATATATATATATATATATATATATATATGTATGTGTGTGTGTGTGTGTGTGTGTGTGTAAAAAATATTACAATGTAGCGAAATACAGCAGGGCCTCTGAACAGAAATGAAAAGATTGTACATCTATAACCTCAGCTCTAACAAGGTAAAATACTCCAAAAGTGCAACATTTATGACAAACAAATGATGATACAGGCAAATCTTCGTTAATGATATCGGAAATTGTGAGAAAAGCTTAAGGTTTTAATTAAGGTAGTAAAATCCGCAGGTTGTATCGGGAAAAAGGATTACGAATCCTGAATTATACAGAAATTACATTTCTGAATAAAATGTGAATTACTAAATAGATGTAGACTGATTAACATATTCCTCTAGTGTCATTTACTACCAGACAAATTCCATAATTCATTTCTTGTATTTGGACTGTCCGAAATTCTCTCTCTTTCACTCCCACTCTCTCTTTTTATATATATATATATATGTTTTCTTCGTGTGAATGTTATGTTTTCTAACATCTTACTATGTAACATACCTCATACTACATGATTGATTAACTCTTTTCTCGCATTGCAGTTTGAAAGTTGTACGATTCTCATAAAACTGCAAGTAATGGACGTCAGAGTTAATTCTAATTATTTTTGGTTTTACCTGATATGCCATATTGGCCTCAAACAAAATTTTATACAAAAAACATTTTATTTTACATTTCTCTCTTTCTCACTGTCTTTGTATATATAGAGAGAAGGAAAATACATAGAGCTAGTTGGTTGTTGGTCGGATGTTTGGTGTTGTCGGGCATAAAATAATTTGTTAGCAGATTGTTTGTAGGTAACATTAATTCTAAACGAGCGGTTAGAATTTATTTGTTTGCACGCCATTAAATGGTTTCAAGTATTCTTATCTAATAGTAAAAATTACATTCAATTTTAATCAGGTGTTTCAAAATAGTTAAATGGTTTCGTGTATTGCTATCTAACATTTATAACGTTATTTGATATCTATAATTTGTTTTCACACTGTTGACAGCTTTAAAATATTGCAATCAAAGATTAGTAATTATATGTATCAAGTATTCCTATGAATTATAAATAATTTCCACGTAATGGAATAGTTTTAAATAACCAGTGATAATAATCATTGGTAAATGATTGAAGGATTCTATTTATCTCAAAGATGGGATCCTAATGAATTGAAAGAATCCAAATCAGAGTGGACATCGTAGTAATAACATTTAAGGTATGTCCCACATTTTCCAAAGCACCAGGACGGGAGCCTCACCATTAGATGCAGTTTAGGATCATACCCAAAACAGTCGCTGAGTGGTAGTGTCTACTTCCTTTAGAGATATGCAGTTGACGTATCTTAAAGTCCCCGATGACATGGCGAATTGATTGATCAGAAGACATAGGTAGAAACGTGCATTGCTAATTTACAGTGAGTGAGAAATTTAATAAATGCTTGTACCAGTTATAGAATGACTTTGTCATTTCAAATAAATACCAAGTCATATGCATTGATCAAGGAAGGAGCAAGAAGTAATCATCTCACATTACAAACTGAGTATAAGTCACGTTTCATTGATAAACCTGCTCGAAGCTGAGTTGTTTATGCCTAACATAAAAGGAGGAAAATAAAGATAAAAGGAAAGCACGGATTCCTAATTAAGATAACAACGGATTTTTTTTTATATCAAGAGAAAAAGATAAGCACCAACTGATCTCCAACGAAACTGAGATATTTATATGAGACTCTGATTTGATATTATACTTTGGCGGCTCATGAGATTGATTCGTTTCTATTTCACATGGTCTGTTTCTCTCCCAAAGAAGCAAAACAATACGATAAAAAAATGAAAATCCATAAAGCAGTAAAATAATAGTCATATAGAGATACAACTTTAAAGAAAGTGGACATCAGAGGATAACGTAAAAAGTATTGGTGACAGGATACAAACACACTGACACACTCAAGAACACGGAGATATATACAGCAACAGTTTATGGTTGTCGCTATCTCACTCGGTAGGTTAGTGGTAGACCAAATGTGCTATAACTAGGGGAGTGTTCAATATATGTGATAGAGCTATTATATTATAACAAATAAATATATATTAGTTATATATATATATATATATATATATATATATATATATATATATATATATAATTAGAGGAATTGATATTATATTAATTAAATTACCATGACCAGAAAATCCAGCAAACACCCACATGCGACATACGGAACACTGAACAGCTGTATTGACCTTATTGGGTCTCATCAGCAGTGCACACCACTAAAGATCGAACCGGCAACCCCAGAATGTAGAAACCGAACTTCTACAAATGGGCCACCAGTTCATGCCACACATAAGCGATGCCAAATCAACTAGTCATGGTAAGAAAGCGCACTTTCATGCCGTCTTTAAACGGCAATCATCGGGCAGAAAAAAACTTTTTTCCAAGGCTGATGAAAGAACAGATAGATTCACGCTGTTCTCAAAAGAATTAGTGCGAATTGAAACGCAAATAACATCGTCCAGATTTGAAATCAATTTTAATTGTATACGTAAAATTAATATAATGCCAAGTAAGTAATAGAATAAATAAAATTAAAATAATGCTAAATATACCTATGACTTTTTTCTGGATAGTGTGTGTGTGTATGTTGTGTGTACGTGCGAACTTATATAATAGAATTAAATCGGTATTGAATTGAAAACTTATTTTATAATAAATTGCAAGCCATAAACAAAGGTGTACGCAATGATAAGTTTTTATTAGTTATCTAATAAAATATGATTGGGGTGACAAGGAGCGAAAAAGTCACACCAATTATTAAGCAGCAAATAGAACGAGAGATTTCGATATTCTAAATTTAGAGATTTTGCCGTCAACATTTTAACCCAAATCTTTTGCCGATTACCAATTCCGTTGTATAACATAAAAATGTCGGATCATGATATTACATCATGATTCAATTTTTGTATATATATATATATATATATATATACATTCATAATCGAACTTTGCAGAGGGTGTTTGTGTATCCACTGATCGTGCTAGGGATTCCGTTGCAAGACATTGCAAAATTGCTAGCCCTGCACCACATGATTCTGAAGTCAGTTTTCATTTCTTCTGTGAGATATGTTTGCTCACTTTGAAAGCCCAATCTGCTATACTGTTAGTCTCGAGGAAAAAGCGATAGTTTCATGTCTTTTCCAAGAGTATTCTCATGAGTTGAAGCTCAAAGTTTTGATCCGGATTTGAAATCAGGTCATCGAATCAATTTTCTACAACGATGACAATTACATCACAAACCCCAACATTTTGTGGACCGTTTCGATGTTTTATGAACTTCAGAATAACCACAAAGCATGTAAATTAGTTTAAATGAACTGTTGATTAAGTCACTAATATCATAATGACAGAAATTAGATTTTTGCCTTCGTTTGAAAAATCGCCCTACCGTCGAGGCAAAGAATATGACACCTTTAAAGGGTTACTTACCCACGAAAAGGAGTTACCTGAGTATGATGCTATATTACGTACATAGGATCATTAGTCTCAAGTCAGTGTGGAGTACACCTTAGTTGCCATTAATCCCAGGTTTATTCTGACCTGGAGTGGTAGTATGTCAGATTCCCATGTAGATATCAAATATAAAAGTAAAGTTGGCAACCTTAGACGAAGGTGACCCAAAGGCTCCCTTTTCAATAGCTACTGCACCGAGGCGTAGAGGAGGGCGCCACTTCCCTCCCTGGATTACTCCACTTTACCCTTGATATTTACCTGATATTGCTTAGTGTTAAGGAAGGAGGTAATTAGTACCATTTTTAATGTCTTTGGTATGATGCGATCTGGGATGGTACCTAGGTCTCCCGAACCATTAGTGAACACTCAACCAACTAGGCCAATGAGATGTCAAATATATGTATGTAAATTATTTGTATTACATAGGAATTAATGATATTATATAACCGTGGGAAAAATCCTAGAACTTACATAAAACATGCAAATATAAATCTACAAAGAAAGTAATTCCCTAACGCCTAATCGTAAAATAATACCAGACTGTTTGACAAACCATTAAAATCAATCAATGAATCAATCGATGAATCTCTCCTTCATCTTTTTGATATTGCTCTTTATCCCCTAACAAGGTTCAATTGTTGCAAACCCAGTGCATACAACCCGTTTTAAACATCCATTTCAATTCTTTAAAATATTTGCGAACTTTCCCTTTTTTTTCTTTTTTTTTTCTTTTACTAACACCTGCCGTAGAAGCCTTTTCCGTGTTAAAGGATACGGCGACCATTAAAACCAGTCTCCTCCGGCTAAGCACGCGAGAGCAACGAGCAACAGGAAACCCTCCTGCGGCTGCACAGGATAAAAATGTAAACGAAAAGAGTAGCCTCGTATTTAGTGTATCAACTACGTTCAATTCCTATAGGGCTGGCACGCAATGAAATCTTTTGCGTCTAATCTAATCGGAAGAAAGTGGAGATGAGGTAAAACGTGGATTTCTAATTTAGATAAAGGACACATTTCTTTCAAGTAATGCGACAGCCTGAAGGAAAAGATAAGCACTGAATTATCTGAGCTAGATCTGGTATTTAACTGACGATTAAACTCACTATCAATGGCTTGGGAATCGGAAAAGGAAAAGCTTAGCTGTCTTCGTCACCAAGAAAGCTTTTGCATAAATATCTCATGGAGAGATAGTCAGTATATTTATCTTTCAGGTCATTGTTCTTAAGTTTTAGTCTCATTGATTTCAATACTATATCTTTGTTCATGAATTATTTCACTAAAATGGTCATGACGTTAAAATATTAAAGTCTGCTAGCTGGTGAACGTGTAATAGTTATCGTCGTAGGAAATGAACACGGCGACACGAGTTCAAATCCCGGACGAGAATAATTGCATTTCACATAACACTAATACCCTTGCGAAAGGTATGAATCATATGATTCTCCCTCCAACTATGGATAAATAGTAGGACAGACTGGTTTCTTCAGCCTTGGTAAGGTAACTATTCTAGGAGAAGGAAAACTCTGATTTCAAACTTAATAAAATCCACTTAAAAATTGACCTTGTGTCATATCCTGCCAGAGCGGAGGGGTTGGTAAATAGGATCACAGAAATTTATCCATCTTCACATCAGATTGATCGTCATCATCATCATCATCATTATCATCAATTCGTACTGTGAGAAAAGAGTTCCCTAACTCTCTCCTGCAATCCGTCTTTATCGTACATTTTCCCTGACAGATCCTCGACATTGCATTCAGAGTACATACAGAGCTGAAGTATGTAAATCATTGTAGGTCGACCAGCACTGGTGCATCTTAGAGTAGGAGTCTAATGATTTCGCTTATGATTTCGCTGATGAGTTCTTACTTCTCCAACGGTGCTCTGCATGTCTAGTTCGTCTTATTTGAATGAATCGTGAGATAGAAGGTAAGTGATTGTACAACTATTTTTTTTTTTGTGAGGTATTTTTCCCAGGTCTTGTTCCAAACAGCCCGTGGCATTCTTGTGTAGTTTCCATCTAGCTTTTGATCCATGCGTCTACACGGTGGATCCATACAATAGTAATGAAAAAGCCACAGTTTCGAAGAAATCACGTGACTAAAATTCTCATTATGGTGGATTTTTTGTTTAAGCAATACATTAAAAAGTAATTTGCGAACACAGCCATTTCCAATCAAGTTAGCAACTAATTTATAATTTTTGATACGCGCTGGCCATCGTTTTATTATCGTTTTATATATAACAGAGATAACCCTAAAATGCTAATCCAATATTTCATCATTTTTTAAATAGATGTATTTATAGTATCAGTTACAACGGAACTTAAACTTGTTTCACGGTTGGTCTTGTTTATGATAGATATTATATCGGTACTTTTATTTATACGAACTCTGATTTGATGCTGAACTTAGAGTAACGCTTATCGTCTTGAAAATGGAGTGAGCGGTCCGGTTTCTAATCATGGACAAAGTGGTTTGTTGTTCATGAAAAAAGTGATTTTTGCAAATAAGAGTGGTTAGACTAATAGAAAATAAAAGCGAAAAGGTCGTGATTTTGAGAAAATCATGTACAACAAATTAAGTTAAAGGAAAATAAGAAAAATAAGACAAGAAGCAGGGGAAAAATGATAAAAAAGAGAATCTTAAAAAAAATGATACATTGGTGAAAGAAGGTCATAGCGATTAAAAAAACGATTTAAAAAATAAAAACAAAACAATATTGCGAAGAATGGAAAAAAAAACGACGGGAAGGAAGAGTAAGAAAGAAGTTACAAAAATAATGAAACAAAGGAAAAAAGATGATGATAAATTATAACAAAGACGACAATGGTGGAAGTAAGAAATGCTAACATTAAGAATTGTAAAAAGGAAGAATTGTGAAAAATTTTCGAATTTTATCAAAGAGAGATTAATAGAAATTCATGGTAAATATGCATTTTACACGAAAGTACATAAAAGAAAGAAGAAAATAAAAAATAAATGTGGAAAAAATCGAATAAAAGAAACGGTGAGGAAGATAAGAAAATTTGGAAGATATCCAGTGAGGGAAGAGTGAAAAAAATAGGAAAATGGAGCGAAAGCAAAAAAAGAAAAAAAAAAAAAAAATTAGATGAAGGTAAAAAGAATACAATAGAAAGGAGAGTTGAAGATTGATTAGGTTTAACGGCATTTCCACCCACCTAAGACTATTTCATGTCTCCGTGTAACTAAATCGCATTCGTTGTCCGTTCTTATTTACTGTTTTGTTGATTATCAGGAGTTGTTTTTTTTGTTTGTTTTTGTCTTGTATTCGGTGACGTGATATCAAGTATTCTTATCTAATACAAAATAATTTGTACAAAGTTTTATGGTTTCAAGTAACTAGCAATCATAATCCAAACTAAATGAGTGAACAGATTTACCCATAGATTGGACCCTAACAGGCAGTCCGGTCAGAGTTGACATAGGAGTAATAGCAACTCCCCAGAACTTACAGTCAGATGCAGTTTAGTATCATACTAATGAAATCCCTTTGAAGTTCTAATCCCTTTGCCGGAAATACAGTCAGTGTATTTTAAGCCTTGACGATAAAAGGTAGAAAGAATAGATGGCAACGACGTGAATAAAAAAAGAAAAGAAATAATGATGAAAATACATTGTATTCCAGAAAAAAAAATGATTTCATCTTGAAATGGTTGCTATCATTTGAGATGTATTTGCGTAACTACAGTGTCTAGTTGGTTGGTTGCTTGGGTTTTATGGCATATCCACACATATAGGTTATTTAACGCAAATCCATTTTTATGTAAAAAATCAGTTCTATTAAAAAATATTCCGTTTAGCAGGAGTACGCAGTTTAATTGTCAAATACATTTCTATTTCAAGCTATTCAGTTTATTCAAACAGTTCTAATTCAGCTAATTCTGTTAAGTATTAGTACAGATTTTGTTTACACAGCTCAAAGTCAAAACAGTTCTATATATAACAATTCAGTTTTATGTAAGTACAGTTTCAATTTAAAAAAAACAGTTCCATTTCAAACAATTCAGTTTAGTATAAGCACGCAGTTTAAATGTAAGTACGGTTTATGAAAATAGTTCTCTTTCAAACAAATTTGTTTAGGATAAGTACGCAGTTTAAATATAAGTACAGTTTAATTGTAAAAAAAAAAACTATTTCAAGATATTCAGTTTAGTCAAGCTGTTCTAATTCAGCTAATTCAGATTAGTATAAGTACAGATTTTGTTTACACACAGTTAAATGTCAAAATAGTCCTATATTAAACTAATCAGTTTAGTATAAATACAGTTCCAATATCAAAAAACAGTTCAATTTCAAATAATTCAGTCTTGCATAAGCACACAGTTTAAATGTAAGTACGGTTTAATTGTCAAAAACATTTCTATTTCAAACAATTCAGTTTAGCATAAGTATGTCTTATTTCTATTTAACCCAGAGATAAGGCCCTATCAGGTGCTACCACACCGGGCCAGAATGGACCTGGGAGCAATGGCAATGAAGAGGTACTCCGCATTCCCCAAAGCCCCAGCATCACTAGAACCTCACCATCTGATAGCTTAGCGTCATTCCAGGACACTCATTGCGGAGGTCTTACTTGTCTGTAGAAGTGCCGTCGATGTATTCTACGGCCCCAGCCGACTGGGCAATACCATGTCTAGATATATAGTTTAGTTAGGTATTATCCCATATCAACAATTATAGGTTATTTAATGTCAAATCCTGTTTATACATAAATATTAGATTTATGATTTGTAAACTCATTTCGTAGATAATATTTTTAAACGAGTCAGAGCTCATTTTTGTAAATTTTGTATTGCAATGTAACAGTAACAATTTAACATCAGTTATTTCTTTGCATATATTTGAATAGATATGAATTATATGTTATAGATTAATTGGTCAAGAATTTGATTTTAAATGACTTAGACCTAATTCATTTGTACTCTAGTATTGCAATTTTTTCTACTCAGATAAATGGTTTCTATATTTGCAATCTAACAATACTAATTCTATTCAATATTAATCATTTGTTTGTCCCTTGTGAAGTGGTTACAAGAATTACAACTTGACATTTATTATTCTATTCAACATATTAATTCGTTTGCACACAGTTAAATGGTTCCAATCATTGCTATGTATCACTAACAATTCGATTAAACATAAGTTATATGTTTAAGGCACAATTAAGTGATCAAACAGTTCTACTTCTAATAATTCAATTCATCATAAGTCATTTGTTTGCATACAAATCAAGTGTCAAACAGTTTTATTGGACTCAGTTAGGATCTCATGACGTACTACCACACTAGGCGAGAGCGAACCAGAGAGCGAAGGCAACGAAGGGTTACTCTGCATTCCCCACAGATTCAGAAATACTGGAGTCTCATCAATAAATTGTTTAGTGTCATTTACAGGACACTCATCGGTGGGGTTTTACATCTCTGCAGAGATGCAGTCGGTGTATTATACAGTGAAGAGGACAAGTTCAGGAATATAAAACTTCACTGGTAAACAAGATAAGATCTATGGACATGTCACTTACATAGCCCTAACCCCCCAAAAAATAATCGCGAGTTATCAGATCAGGTGAATGTGGCACCCATTTACAATTGGAATGATATCGATTTTTCTGAAACGCTCGGTTAAGAAAAGAAGAAAACTCGAAACCCATTGCAAGAAAAGTAAAATTGAAAATGACATAGAAGACAAAAATTGACAAGCGTGGTTGCAATAATGGGACAAAAAGATGCAAAACCAGATTTAAAAAAGACAGGGAGATAGAATATAAAATTTAGAATTGAATATTGTAAAGATTGATGACTGTCCACTGAATTCTATAGGCTCAATGCTTGTCAAGCTTTGTAATATATTCATTGACTGTTCTTACGTCAGTCATGACGTGAGTAATGACTCACTTCGAATATATCTCTCGTAAAACTGATAATTGCTCATCTTAATATGTTGCACTGGTGCCATGAAAACCTTTACTGATCTATAATAACGATAATAATGAAAAAAAATGATTATGCTTTACAAAGTTTGTTAGACGGATGATTAATACACTGTTCTAATATATAACAAGCTGCAGTAATAGTGGTGATAAAATTCTCTTTAGTTATAATGATGGTAGTTAGTTTGGAATTAAGACTTTAATACTATTAATATTTTACCCCTGGTAAATGATCCCATGTTTCTTTTATTTCGTAGTAAATAGGCTGGGGTGGCGATAAGGAAATTCAAATCTTTCCCAAGGCTGGTTAAGTTTTTTTGTGTATTATGGCTTATCAATCATTGAGGGTTATTTAACGCCAAATCTTTTTATGAATAAACTTGGTTTGGTTAGCATGTTTTATGGCATATCATACATCGTGTATTATTTAATGCCTAATCATATATATATATATATATATATAGTCATCCACAGACAGATCTGTTTCGTTCTATCAGAACTCATCAGCGGAGCTAGACATACTAGTTTCCCGTAGCTGAGATCGAAAACCCGGTTGACTCAAACGTCAATCCAAGTCTCTACCCCTCAGCCACGAAGGAACCTGTAGCAGCGAAGTAAATTTTAAACGGTTATGAATCGCAGTTACTATTGTTTACATACATCCGCTTAACAGCTACCGAGAGCTCAATTCATATATGAAGAGCCTTGCATGAACTCTAATGGCAACATGATTACTTCATTCGCTAGAGAGCTCAACCCTACGGGGTAGGGGAGCACACGCATATATATATACATTTGATTTGTACAAGAATAATTTATAGTGTTCACCAATGGCCCGGGAGACCTGGGTTCAATCCCAGGTCGAGTCATACCAAAGACTTTAAAAATGGAACTTGATACCACCTTGCTTAACACTCAGCATTATAAGGTACGGTTCAAGGGTAAAGTGGAGCAATCCAGGGAATGGAGTAGCGCCCTCCCCTACACCTTGGTGTAGTAGCTATCGAAAAGGGATCCTTCGGGTCACCCTCTACTATGGTCGCTAACTCACTTATAATTAAATAGTTTCAATTATTCCTGCTTTATCGTTTGTACTTAGTTAAATGGTTCCAAGTATTACTATTTAATATTAATAAATCTATTTAATATAGATCATTTGTTTACGCACAGTGAAATTGATTTTTCTGTTGATATTCATTATGTGCAAAAAATTTTAAAATTTCAATTTTGCCCTCTAACACATATAGTTCTACGTGCTCATAATTAAATGAGTTCAAGCATAGAAAATCATTAAATAGTTATATTTTATTCATAAATGAAACTCTCCGGATATGAGAAGACCAGAGAGTAACGGTAATGAATGTCTATTTCACATTCCCGAAATCTTTAAAACTGGAACCATATCATCAGATGTTTAGATGTTATATCCAGGGCACTCAGTGTGGTGTCTCAGCAGAGATACCATATTTACCAAGCCCTCCAATCGGACAGGATATGACACAAGGTCAGTTTTTAAGCGGAGTTTAACAGGTTGAAGTCAGAGTTTTCCTTCTCTTAGACTAGTTGCCTCACCAAGGCTGAAAATCCTAGTCTCTCCTACTATTTACCCAGCAGAGACACTGTCAGCCTATTCTTCCGTCCCAGCCGATTGGGCTAAAGGGTATTAGTCCGAATGTGAAATTCCTAGCTCGACCGAAGTTTGATCTATTATGGTGAAGTTCAGGACGTTGGCAATTACGTCACAGAGACTAAAACAATTAGGTAAATTTCATAAGCAGTGTTTTTCTGACATTATACTAATTCATTTTGCATATATATAATTTTAGTCCAAACACATGTCGGCAAAGTAAATTCAATATATTTTCATCTAAACCAAAGTATATGTCTTTCTTCCGTTAATCTTTTCAAAACATTTGTCAGATTCCTTTAATTATTTTCTCTCCCTGACATATATATATATACGTGTGTGTGTGTGTGTGTGTGTGTGTGTGTGTGTGTGTGTGTGTGTGTGTGTGTATGTTTTAACTACCTCTGCCACGCGCAGGATGTAACAAAATCAATTTTTAAGCTGAATGCATAAGGTTTGAATTTAGAATTTTCCTTCTCCCAGAGTGGTTGGCCAGTAGTATGCACTGCTATTTGCCTTGAGATGGAGAGATACATTGATGCATACCTTTCACAATGACATTAGTGAAGAGTGAAACGCAAACAAAACTTGGATTAAGAATGGGGTCACCGATTCCGTTTGCTCCATCGATAACTGTTACTCAAAATGCGCTTTAATTACTATATATATATATATATATATATATATATATATAAATATATATGGGGGCATATAGTTGTGTAAAAATGATGATATATATGTGAGTATGTGTGAGTGTGTGTTGCGTAGCTAATCTTAAAACTGTGTTTTAATATTTTCGAAAATACTTTTGGCATTTGAGTGATGCCATTATGCCATTTTTGATCATCCATATTTCATCTATTAAAATTTAGTTAAACTTAAGCAGGCCTTCATAACTAATTGGTAAAGAAGTCTTAACACAGCATGGTGTATTTTGTTTGGTTTCTTTGTTTTAATGGTATATCAATCTTCGTGGGTTATTTGATGCCTAAGTCACCCTTTCCGAAAGACAGTAATGGTACTTTTTAACCTACAACTGGGAAAATAATCGGATTCATGCCTTTTTCGAGCGTATCAACCCGAAGTTAATTTAATAGTACGACTGTTCTTCGAACTCACTACGATGTCGCAGTCCAGTATGTTAGCTACTACGCCACAGGTCACCCAAACTTTTTGCTTTGTGTATTTCCAAGCAGTGGAGTATGCTTTGTAACAAGTATTATTTTGTCTCACAGTTGATATACTTCTAAAATTCCAATGGATGTTAGACGTTGTTCATGCCATGTTTAAATTATTTACCGTCTATGGTGAATTTCCAATTTCGTTTTCAGGATTTCTGCATAAAATAATACCAAAACTTTAATCGATCAAAATTTGATACATATCAATTATCTAAATACATTTCTTTGCCTTGTCAACAGAACTTGCTATAAGCTGAATGTGAACCCTTTTGAGCGTTAAGAATCCATCCAAAAAACTGTCCGGAGTATGACACGAAACTCCATACGATTGTTCCAGTTCTGGATATCAGAGGACTTTTGTGTACTCCTTCATTGCTATTACTCTCAGGTCCACTTTGACACAAGGTGGTAGTATTTGTTATGGTCTCATAGAATCAAGAGAAAATTATATGTATCAGACAGAATCCTTGATACTATATGACTAAATTATTTAGAATTGTTACTTGAAAATATAGTAGCTTTCTTTCTCTGTTCAATGGCATGTTCAGCCTTTGAGGGTTATTTAATGCCAAAGCCAGCGGTGTACAAGAGCAGCAGTGATGTTACTTAACCCATGGTTGTTGAAATTGAGGGTCCATACCTTTTCAAAGGTATTAGTCTGAAAGTGAAGGTAATTGCGAGACTAAATTTTGAACTTACTTCGAAGCCGGAGTCTAGGACTTTTGCTACTAAGTCACGGGTTCGACCCCAGTAAATTGTAATTTAACGAATTAGCAACGATTTAGCAACGAAGAAAAGACTTCGCATTCCTCGAAGACTTAGAACAAAAGCTTCACCACCAGATGCTGTTTAGTGTCCAACTTAGTATACCTCTTTGGAGAAGAAGGAGTTCTTACTTCTCTGCAGATGACGCCATACAGAATGGGTGAATCCATGGAAAACTGAGTGTACAAAAATGGAACCAGACCCATACCACGGAAGATCCGAAAAGTCTAAAAAAACAATAGATTTAACAAAATTATTTTTGAAAATATTTTGTTAATACGATATTTTGAGCTTTTCATATGCACATCTTTTTTTTTTAAATCGTGCATTTCTTCACCGTGCAGCATTGCTTGATGAATACGAAACGATGACACCATCAGTTACAATACGCAGTTCTTACAATCACGCTCTACTGCTTATATATATATATATATATATATATATATATATATATATTACATTTACAGCCCGGGCATATTATCAAATCTCAAATAGTATTAAGTGGATTGCAATCAACGAAACAATGGAATACGATAAACATCATAACGCGTCTATCCAACGAGAAGCTCAGAAATACATCAAGTGACAAATGAAAGAATCACACACACACACACACACACACACACACACACACACACACACACACACACATGTGTATATATATATATATATATATATAGAGAGAGAGAGAGTCTGTTCGTTAATGTGTTTGCGTGTGTGTCCATATATGTAATAGCTGATACCTATAATACAACATCAGTAGGAGAATTTGCTTGATTTCTTTTTACTGAAACACATTACGAATTGATTGAGCATGTGACAGTGAAAGTATAAGTCCCAAAATCAACAGCGTGGTAGTTAAAGCTCCAAGAAGATACTGCTACTAATTCTTTTACAGTATGGCGGTGGAGCCAGAAGAGTTGGGTGTAGAGGAATGTATGCAGGAAGCAGTGATGCCACTGGTTATCAATAGGTGGTGTTTGCTATTCCCCATAATTGCTTGCATGACCCCTGACTCCGTCAGCACCAGGCCGGTATTTGTGCTCATGTTCAATGGAGCGTTGTTGACTGTCAGTGCCATAACGGAAGGCAAGATGGTAATTACAATGCCTACCCTTGTTTGTGCTGCCAACATCAGCATCTGTTCACGAATTGAGTCCACTCAAGGACCCGTTAGGTGTTGCAGCCACGGTTATAAGGGCAGCACTGTTCAAAATTTGGTTGGAGTTCATGGAAGTTGCAGATATGCACGTGGCATTAAAGCATTGAAGGATTTACAGTTGCGTTCCTGTACGAGAGCTGGAAGGGGCGATCATTTTCTCCTTGTGAGCGTCAAACTGCAGTACCTGACACCTACCTCTACATTCGCCATTAATCAATATGCAAATTATTTGTATCAGATGGGAATATTTGATATTCTGTTAGTTTTTCCCGGAACCTCTGAAGAAACAAGTAGATAAATATGTAAATATCTACGTTCATCGAACGCAATTCTCTTGCCTCTTAGTATAGAATTATCCTAGACGGGTGGAGATAGTGGGAATCAATCAATCACTCAATCAATCAATTACAAACGTATTCTGAAACGTTCTGCTCCGACAATTTTTATCGATTATAGAAGACTAAATTGGTAAACTAGATCAAATGGCTTTTGAACATTGGACTGTACGTTATTAGATACTCGACCCATTAAGGACCCAGTCGGCTGGGGCTAGAAAATACACTGACTGTATCTCTGCAGAGTGGTAAGACTCCCCCAACTAATGTCCTGGATATGGCAATAAACAATCTGATGGAGATGCTCTAGTAATGCTTGGGCTTTGGAGATGCGGAGCACCTTTTTATTGCCATCGCTCCCAGGTCCACTCTGTCCCGTGTCCTATATATGAGTCAAACAGAATTAAACAGTTTACTTAAACTAAACCGAATTGTCTTTATTGGGAATCCTTTTTGAGATGAAGCTTTTTAATCTGAGAATTGATTTTATAGCAGACTTTTGTCCTCATCTTGGTCGTTTTTTTGTTGTTTTTCTCACTGCGTTTCGGTCAAATTCCACCTCTGGCCGTCTTCAGGTATTTAACCGTGACCTCGGATAGGAATGCTGAGTCTTGTAACCGTATCCCCAATAATTATTGCCTTCCATATTTGTTGTGAATCACATCAAGAGGTCGCGGTTTATCACTTGAAGACGGCCAGAGGTGAAATTTGGCCGAAACGTAGTGAGAAAAACAACAACAAAAAAACTACCAAGATGAGAACAAAAGTCCGCATCAAAATTAATACTCAATCTTAACTGAATTGTTTAAAATAGAACTATTTTTACATTTAAACTGTGTACTTATGTTAAACTCAATTAGTTGGAATAAAATTGTTCATATGTATAAAAATTAATTTGGCATTAAATAACGTACAATGGTTGATATGCCATAAAAACCGGACCAAACCAAGCCAAACCAATACAGCCATTAAGTTGGCAGGTAAAGACGAAGTCATAAGATGCCCATCAAAAAATTATTAGATTAATGATTACAAAAAAAAAAGTACGGCGGCCATCATCAGATCTTTTAATCTCGTACCTTCTTGGTGTCGGCTTATTTTAATCGAGAATGCCATGCAATTAAAAATATTAAAAAGTGATTTATATGAGAAGAAAAATAAACAGAGATTTGATGTGTTGCAGCCTTAGAGTAAACACTGCGAAAAGAATTGTGATTAGGTAAAAATAGATAAATGAAGTCAGGAATGAAATATTCCTTTGATGAAATCTTGTAAAATTACATTTGATTCCTGTGTTGTTGTTTTTTTGTTTCTTTGTTTTTTCATCGTACTTTTTTTAATTCCCTCGGCAATTTTCTTCAGAACTTGCCATATTGCAAACAGCCGGTTTTGTTCAGATATTCGGAAAATGATTAAGCGGTCGTAAAAAAAAGTAGTTATTGAGAACTGATATTTAATTAGACGAAAGGAAATAGTAAAAGGGATATTTTAATTGATCTGAAAAAAAAAGCGAATTCTAACAACATGAATTTATATTAAACCGATTTAAAATCAACGTAAATAAGTGCTTTATTACAAATGAAAATATATAACGTTTTGTTATAAGTTCAACAAGTTTGACTTTTTAATTTTTGTTTTAATTGTAAAATAATGGCATAAATTTAGTCGAAAAGGCAGAAGAATACTTTGGCGTACTTTTTGGTAATATTATCCAGACTTAATTCGATTACGCCGTTAGATCGTCTGATAGGATTATGGATGAGCAAAAGTGATAAATCCCTGTTCTCTCTACGATCACAATATTGAATGTTGAGAAGCCTCTTTGGAAATTAAATAAAACGATTTTATCATGTCTTAACGAACAGTTGTACAGGTTAATTGTGTGTGTGTTCGTATGCAATAAATATAACCCCATAAACACATTTCTATTAAGAATCTACACGAAATTAGATATTGTTAAGTTGTACGCATCTTTTCAAGCACTATAACAGCAACCTCATCAAGGAAATAGACATACTGACAATCTCCCTTCTAAGATACCCTGGATCACACTCAAAAAGGAGTAACTGAGAAAAATTAACCAAAGAACAAGGAAAATGATAACGTGGCACAATACTTACATTTAAGAGATGACATAGAGAAACTATACGAGGATCATTAAATAGGTTTCCAGACTTCTTTCGTATGGGCACTTTTATTGATAGTACACACATGAAACTCTAGTCCCCTTCAAAGTAATCTCCTCCGGTTGCAATGCACTTGTTGTACCGTTCAAACAACTTCTGGAAGGCCCCATGGAAGTCATCGTTGTGTGAGCGTGCCAATGATCTTCGTCACAGCCTCTTTCATCTCATCAATTGTCTCATAACGACAGCCTCTGAGCTTAGGGAATAACCAAAAGTCACAGGGAGCAAGGTCTGGACTATAAGGAGATGGAGGAACTGTCTTGATGCCCATCTTGCTCAAATTGTTTGTGACAAGGCTGGAGTTGTGGATTGGTGCATTGTCCTGGTGAAAATGCCACGGACCCAATTTGAAGAGTGCTGGCCTCTTCCCAAGGAATCTCTTCCTGAACTCCCACAAAAAAAAAAAAAAAACTCAACATAGTAACCCTAACCATTTGGCCAATCAACTCTGGTGTATTGACTTCCTTACTTCTCCCACAGCTCTCATCATCCCTCACAGACTCCTTGCCTTCCTTGAATCTCTAAAGCCACTCTAAAACTGATGCTCGATTTATGCAAGATGGTTGAAAAGCAGTATGAAGCATTCCATACGTTTCTGTTGCATTTTTTCCAAGTTTAAAACAGAATTTTATTGCATATCGTTCTTCTAAAATGTCCTCACGTCCAAATTGCATTTTTGAAATTCACTAGCTGTGACAATCAGAATTTAGTAGCGTGTATTCTAATTGCTGCTGTGGCAGTTTATTTGAACCTGAAATCATAAAAATTGGTCTGTCATCTCATAAGATATATAGCAATAACATACTGAATTCTCAAGAGTCTACAACAGTTTTAAATGCCTGTACACAAAAGGTCTGGAAACTTATTGAAGGCACCACGTCCCTGTCTAGGAAAAAGTTGGAAGAGGACCCGCCAGTATTGAGGATTATGTAGATGTATCAACCTTTGAGTCAAATATAACTGTTTGAAATTGAAATAGAGTACAAACAAATGACTTATGCAAAATTGAATTGTTTGAAAAAGAAGTTTTTGATCATTCAACTACGTGTAAATAAATGACTGATGTTTATATGAATAGTTAATGATACAAAGCAATACTTGGAACCTATTAAGTTTGAATTATACTAAACTGAATGTTTTAGAATAGAACTGTGCGATAATTCAACTGAGTATAACAAATGACTGATGTTAGCGATACATAGCAATACTCGGAACTATTTAACGTTGTTGACTTATGTTTGCAAATCCTTCATATATAATATATATGAATGGACGGGATTTGGCATTAAATAACCTACAATGGTTGATATGCCATAAAACCAAACCAAACAATTTGTACAGCCATTTTACTAAAAAGATTAAAAAATCACGATGTATGAGCAAGAGAAAAAGAATAAGAAAATAATGATAATGTTTAAATAATGATATTGTTGAACCGTCAATGTTCTTGATAAGAACTTCTCAAAGAGATTCATTATAATCCCTTGGGAGGGAAGAAAATTTTGGCTGAGGGAAGAAAAGCACTGGATTCCGTCGGGGAAGAATTTGTTAATTTGCATTTTTAATGCCCTTAATTAAACGAGAACAAAAAATCACTGGATCATGTAGATTAGTTATCAGATATCGTTCACCTTGCAAAATACCTGATTAGCTGTAATGGCCACTAATGATGTCTTTCACATAGGTTCCGTTCAAACATATTTAAATGAACGAATGATCTAGCACTGACCGACACTAAAGAATATCTTATTATCATATTTTAAACATTTAGAAAATGTTTCCTTTTTAATTTTAGTTTAATATTCTTTTTATCTAAAATGTTAATTAAAAGTGTTAATAAATTACATTACTTAGCTTATAATATACTTTTAAGCCTTTTGGTAATTAGTAAGCAAACTTCTAGAATTAAAAAGAAAAACAGACGATTTTCAAAGTCTGACTTTAGTTGACATCGACATTCCCATTTGAGAAAGAAAAATAAATGAAAATAAAAACAAAACGAACAAACCCATAACAAAAACAACAATAACAAAAAAATTGCTCTCACTTCTTCATGTCAGGCATCAGATGATTATTTGAACTCCATATGGGAATTAAAAATGTTATAAGATATTTACGAAATTATGATAAGGCAAATGAACGTACGATGTTTTTCTTTTACTATTGAGTTCTCATACTGACGAAAATCACATCATCATAATCATAAAATTCCTAAATATGTTTTCGTCAAAAAATGAAAGGTTGCTTTTAAAAGTGAGAAAGCTATTTTATCTGATTAGGAAGCGGCTCTCCATGAAGATACTCAGATTATTGCTAGCATCTCCTGAGACACCACTACCAGTGAATATGGTGCATGCCTGTGAGATTGATAGCAAGGGGTCAATCATTGGATCCCAAGCTGAGGTTTCAAAAAACGCTGACACACGAGGTTTGGGTGAATGGAAAGCGTCAGTCAGTTAATCAGTCAGTAATTAACTGACAGTGAATAAGGAATGACTCAAAGTTCGGAGATAAGGATCCCCCCACCTTAGAGAAGGATTACGATTTAGCAATTCAATTATTGACTAAGAAATACCTCTTCACGTCTTCCTTATTTGAGAGTGGTTTACCTGGGGGGTAAAAACACAATAATAAAATGGTTGATATTTTTCCATGACCACATATTCGACATTTTTTTTTACTAGAGGTGAACTGGTCGTCATCTCTTTTCGTCTTCGTCTGCGGCTACATTCATAAAAAAAGCAGGAAGACATATGTAACATAGCCATTATACAGATATGTGAAATGTACATAATATTCATAAACATATATGTAAATAACATAGGAATCCTAAAACACAAAAACACTTATGAATTTTTAGTTCAGGTACGAAACTTTTTATTACCTTTGACTTAAAAGGTTTTTCGACATAAGGAGAGACATACACCTGACTTTTCCATCGGCCCCAAACCACGTGCGCACCCGCCGCAAGGCCACAGCGAGCAAGCGAAAGTCAACCTTCTTCTTCCGAGCCAGGAACTCAACTAACTGACTTTTCTCAAATCTCAGCCCACGCTTCCGGTGCGTGACGTTACTCACATCCCTGGTCACATCTCCTACCTGGGATTTTTATTGTGACATCTCTGAATGACACGTCCGCTCCGCGTGCGAATGAACACCTGCGCTTATGTTTGTACCTAACTAACCCATGCACTGAACCGAAAGGTTCTCAGCCTAACTAAACCCAAAGGCAAGATATATAAAACGAAATCCCTCGGCCATTATATTACACATGAAGTGATATGCTCAAGTTGATCAAAGAAAGTGTTATTCTTTGACAAATTATGGTTCAATTTAATGCCGATCTCCTGGGGAAATTTTGTAAAAATTTTACTTAATGTAACACTGAATTGTTAAATAAGGGTTTCCGATGAGAGTTCTACGAATGATCTGTGTCGGTCACATTGTAATCAACTCTTCAAAAAATCCCAAATCACACATGTGACCATCCTTCTCACCTAGCGCAATTGTTCCCGTAATTGACATTTTGTTGGTCAAACCTACATACTAGAGTCAGTGATAATGGGAGGTGGCCACTCTATTACAGCCTTTTTTAAAACGTTTTTCCAAAAAGATACCATTTAAAACAATAAAATAAAGTATCCTTTAAGCATATAAATTTAATGTAACGCTTCCTAAAATTTATTCAAAGTTGCTTCTTTATTATGAAAATATTTCATATAACTTTTATTGGATTAATACAACAGTGTAAATATTCTTAAATACAAACTGTGTAAATATTCTTAAATGATATAACTAAAAGATAGATAAGATAAATAAAAACATAAATCTACGCAGAGGGTGAATATACTTATAGGCTTTTATAGATCCCTTAATAGGAAAAGAACAAAAATTGCTAGTTATTGAATTCCTAACAATACAACTCAATGAATTTGATGGTCACCTGTGACGTATCCAACACATAAGTCCTGATCAAACCTACAGGTCATTTAATGGAAGAATGATTTGGCTATGACCGAAAAAAATTCTGATCGTTAATCGCTTTTAGCCAACAGAAAACATTTATAATCAAATACATTTTAGATTAATTATTTTACTAAAATATTCTAAAATCTGCATAGCTTGGAACGAGCAGCAGCAAGCATAGGCCTCTATGTTAATGCACACAAAACGGAATATATGTGCTATAACCAAACGGGGGACATCTCCACTCTAGAAGGAACCCCACTTAAACTAGTGGACAAATTCACGTACCTAGGAAGCAGCGACGAATCAACCGAGAAGGACATCGAAACGAGGTTAACGAAAGCATGGACAGCTATCAATAGGCTATCAATTATATGGAAATCAGACCTAACCGATAAAATGAAACGCAGTTTCTTCCAAGCAGCGGTCACATCGATACTGCTATATGGATGCACTACACGGATGCTAACAAAACGGCTGGAGAAGAAGCTAGATGGCAATTACACAAGAATGCTGCGTGCAATCCTGAACAAGTCCTGGCAGCAACACCCCACAAGACACCAACTGTACGGCCACCTGCCCCCTATCACGAAAACTATTCAAGTTAGACGAACCAGACATGCAGGACACTGCTGGAGAAGCAGAGATGAACTCATAAGAGATGTACTCTTATGGATCCCCATACATGGCCGCGCAAAAGCAGGACGACCAGCTCGAACGTACATTCAGCAGCTATGTGAGGATATGGGATGTTGTCCTGAAGACCTACCTAGGGCGATGAACGATAGGGAGGAGTGGCGAGAGAGGGTCAGGGATATCCGTGCTACCAGCTCGATATGATGATGATGATGATGATATTAGGTTATAAAATGTCTTTAGGAAAAAGATTTTTATTTCATAATTAGAATACAAATATAGATTTATAAAAGAAAAAAATAATGGAAAAGTGATGGAAAAGTGATGGAAAAGATACAATGTCTGAAATTTTAATTCTTATGTACGGTAAAAGATTTTAATGAATAAAAGTAGGTTATCATTAACGAAAAATTTGACTCCGACCTAAGAGATCCGAATATTCATTTGTTCAGTCCGTTTCAGCATTGTCTGGTATTTGTTAAAGAGGGTTCTATATATATATATATATATATATATATATATATATATATATATATATTTCTGATGCTCTATAATGTGAAGATATTGCTATCAGTCATGTTGGTAAATAATAAGTAAATAAGTTGTTGATTATAAAGAAAAATGTTCTTAACTGAAATTATTTTTAAATCACGCAAATAAATTAAATACAGAGAAAGACGATATGGGAAGAAGAAAGTGAAGAAGAATAGTTTAAAATGAATGGAGAATTGGAAAAAAGAAAAAAGGACATAAACTGAAAAAAGAAAACATTGAAGTATGAATGAAAATGGAAGAACAGAAAACAGCGGTAAAATTTGTATGAAGTCTTTGTGGCTATTTCCCTTTTCCCAGTTTTTTGTCTAAAGAACAGATGGAAAAATTAGTTACAAGTCCCACAGAGGAGACCCTTTTTCACTTCGATTGACAGATTGATTGGCACCAAAGGTCAAATTACTGAGCCTAATATTTGGCTGTAAGGATGAGGGTCTGATAATTGGTTCTTCCGGGACATTATTGGACGAAAGTGTGTTGTTAATATGAACGAAGTCGATATGAATAAAATGACAGACAGGATTCAGGAGTTTCATTTAAATATTCTTGGAAAATAGAGGAAAAATCAATGTAGAAACAACCATAATGTAAACAATACGATTGGTGAGCAAGAATTGAAGTTTTTTCACACTTTCAGTTTGTTTCACACAAAAACAATCAAAAAGAAAAAGAAACTATAGGATATCATGTGTGTTAAAACTATAAAATATCATTATTAGTTAAAATGTAAATATAAAATCTTATCCTTTTACTTCTTACGAATTTTTCACATAAACTAGAGTTGATGGATGTTCCCTGTAACTGGAGTAACACTAAGTTTTTTTCGGTTCTCCTGGAATTGCCGATGAAAGCAAACCGATTTTAGCTGTACATTTGTCAGTAGGGTTTCAATTCCTCCACCGATATATAGTTCATTGAGTCACTTATCCAGGATTTGGATGACTGTTCCAAAATCCAACAATGATTGATATAAATGTCATTTTTAAGTTCCAGAGCTTTTTTAATTCTATGGCTTCATCAAGGTATTTGTCCAGTTCTTGCTATTTTTCCATTTACTCATTCACTTACTCTCTTTCTCTCTGACTGTAGTCTGCTTTCACTCTGAAATCCACAATACGTCAAATTTTGTCTATCTTTTTGATTAAAACCCGGCTGACTTTCTGATTTTGATTTGGTAATTCGTTTGTATCTCAAAGATCTTGAGAATTTTATTGATCTCTTTTTCAAAAACAGCTTCTCCTTTGTGCTTATCGCTTGTGTTTGTATGGTGAAATTTCATTTTAAAGTTCAATTCTTAATTGATCAGCTTCTTTGTTGATTAGTGACAGGAAGATGAGTTTGACAGGCTGCGTAAAGTTAGGTGGGTGGCAAAATAGGATGTCCGCCAATATTCTAGTGGTAAATAAAGTACGGCAGAAATGCCACGGAAATTGCGTGGGCGGCTTGCTGGGTAAGTTCTGTGACCACGAGTATCACGTGAGCGTCCCGAAAAATACATAACAATGGAAGATTTTCGGCCCAAAGTAAAAATGAAGGAGAATGGGAGAAAACAATGAAACGGGCAGAAGAGTCACATGACGTAACGCCGCTCTGGTTTCTGGCCTTGTGACGACCCAAGTGTTGAGAGGTAGAGAAAGATCTGAGGAGTAAAAGACTCGTTAAAACGAGGAAAGTAAGATGATTAAATGCCTCGAGATAATGCTGGACGCACTAAGCAGAGAAATGTGAAGAAACAGACTGGTGAAAGTAGAGAAACGTGAAAAAACAAATTCGCTAAAGTCGAAAGCGAGTATAGTCCCAGAAGAATGGTGCCTTGCGAAGGCCCTGAAGTTGACAAACATATAGAAGCAAAGATGATTGAATATTTTGAGACGTCCTTGTACCAGTTTCGCAAAGGCAGAACGAAACAAAAAGGTAAAGAGGTTTCACGAAAAGATTGCTCCGCTGTCCCTGTGTGTTTGCATTTACTTGTAAGTCATCTCCGACTCGTTCTGACTCTACCAATACGTCATTTCGGGCTATAAAGAAAAACAAGAAAGGAAGCAGATTATATTTTTATACATTAGCGTTGTTGTCGTTCTTCCATGTATACAACCTCTCCACCTTATAATGGCTATCATTGTATTATTTTCTGTGTGTTTTTTGCATTTACTTATGTATTTAATTATTTCAACTCTGTCATCGCATAGCATAGAATACATTTGCAATTCTCCTGAGTATAATCTATTTCTAATTTGATATAATAAGTACTAATGGCATTATATCCTTCAGCTATTATTTGAGATTTCATTTCTCTCTAAGTACCCCCTTCATAACCATGTCCATATTAGCCTATGTGCCATATCCTAAGTTTTTCGTTTAAAGCATCAATATAGTTGTTTTTCAACTTAAATTTTGTTGAGTTTAATTTTTTTCATAATACTATTGTTTTTGATGTTATCACCATCAGTCAGTCTTTTCCCTTCTCTATCGATTCTTTGAGTCCTTCATTTGCTCCAACGATGGAAGCCGCAGAAATTGCGAGTCCTCTTTCTTTTTTTGTCCTATGGAGTCTATCATTATTATCTATTGTGTGTAAGGCAATAATCAATTTTCCTGTTCTTTCGTCCCCTGTCTGAGTTCCTTCTTTGTCCTGATTAAGATGGTTCTAGTGTATCATTCAAGGAAGACAGATCTTGTATGCATAACTTTCTTTACATTTCTGTAGCATAATTTGGTTTTTAGAAGTTTCCTTGTCTTTCTTTGTTTGGTTTGGTTTCGTTTCGTTTCGTTTTATGGCATATCAACCTTTGTTGGTTATTTAATGCCAAATCCATTTTTATGTAAATGATCAGTCCTATCTAAAACAATTCAGTTTAGCATAAGTACACAATTTGTCAAAAACATTTCTATTTCAAACTATTCAGTTTATTCAAGCAGTTACATATAACAATTCAGTTTAGCGTATGTACTGTGTCAATGACGAAAACAGTTCAATTTCATATAGTTTAGTTTAGCGTAAGCTCACAGTTTTCATGTAAGTACAGTTTAATTGTGAAAAACATTTCTATTTCAAGCTATTCAGTTTAGGCAAACAATTATAATTCAGCTAATTCAGTTTTGTATAAGTACAGATTTTGTTTACACACAGTTAAATGTCAAAACAGTTCTATGTTAAACAATTCAGTTTAGTGTAAATACAGTTTCAATGTCAAAAAATTGTTCTATTTGAAATAATTCAGTTTAATATAAGCATGCAGTTTAAATGTAAGTACGGTTTAATTGTGAAAAACAATTCTATTTCAAGCTATTCAGTTTAATCAAAGAATTTAATTTAGCATAAGTATGCCGTTAGTTCTATTTAACGCATAGATAGGACCCTTATCGGGCGCTAACAGTTCGGGCCAGAGTAGACCTGGGAGCGATGGGACTGAAGGGGCGCCCCGTATCCATCAAAGCTCCAGCATCACTGGAACCTTACCATCAGATTGTTTAGTGTCATATCCAGGATACTCGTTGCGGAGATTACTCCTTTGCAGAGGTGCAGTCGGTGTATTCTACAGCCCCAGCCGACTGGGCAACTCCTTTTGGGTATATCTTTAGTTTTTCTTTAATTTACATTTTTTTTATTGAGCCTCTTTCTGATATTCCTACATTACTATAACAGTAAAAAATGAAATTGAAATATCTAATTAAAAATAAGACGAAAGAGTTATAAGTAAGACAAGGGAAAATATTGAGTGAATGAGTAAACTAAACGTAAAAATTATTTTCTGACGAAAATAATTGGGTTTGGGAATAAAATGAAATAGACTCATCTTGAGAAAATCCCTAAATATTAAAAGCAACAAGCAGAATAAAAAAAAAGAAAAGAAAAAGTTATGGAATATTTAGCTTTTGATTGGATGGTTGTACCAATCCGCAGCCTATTCTGTCTCGCCGGGTAACCACGTCTCATACATTGTTTTAAAAGCAATATGGTTGTCAGTTTTGATCAAAACTGCTGACTCTACGAATCAATTCTACAAAGGAAATGAAAGAAAACAATAACGTTTCACGTTTGCCTTTACTAATGACATGAATATAACACTTATATTTTCAGTCGATGTTAAGCAGACCCAAACTATAGCGACATGTACAGTAGATATTTCGTCAAGGTACTATTTCATCCTGACTTTGCCAGAAATTTGCCTTGAACTGATCGAAACAGAATATTTTTTGACAACTAAAGCATATAATAATTAAAAAAAATGGCCTCCGTTTTATCATTTAGAAGTTCTTTTTATTTCCAATTTACCACAAATATTAAATGATAATTATTGTTTTCTATCCTCTTTCGTACTGTTATACACCCATATGCAAGTACATGCATATATGTGTGATTGATATATATATATGACTATATGTAAGTATAGTCATAGCCTATGAACACGAACACACACGCGCGCACGCGCACACACACACACACACACACACACATATATATATATATATATATATATATATATTTATTAATCTAATATCTACCAGCATTCATGGTTTAAACTAAAGGTTGGAGGTGTTAAATAGTTGTAGACACAAAAGGGCGTGGTTGCTCTATAATTAGGGTAGGTTTCTGAGTATTTATTTATTTTTAATAGTAAGGTTTTTTGTTCATTTTATTTATTTCTTTTGTTATGTAAATTTTGGGCTAGGTAGGTTTTTGGTGAATATAAAAAACCGGGTTTTTCTCCTTTATCATTGGTCGGTATGAGACTTCCTGATGATCTGTTAAGGTGAAACTTTAGTAGGAAATTTCCGACTCGCGATTTAAGTTAATTTAAATATATATATATATATATATATATATATATATATATATATATATATATATATATTAGATTTGTGGGTAGAGTGTTCGCCAATAGCCTGGATTGAATAAAAATTGGGTTCAAAATTTCAAAAGTCTGATCATCAACTACAGACATCTGAAAAAGTCCGCGGTAATAACGGTCGAAACTTTGCAACTAAAATAACGGGAAAAGTCAAATTCCATTAGTGTTTATTTATAAAATATCGAATATAATCTTTTCGAAATTCTAGTAACAAATGATGTTAACGTCTTTAGGAGCAAAAATTGACAAGTAAATAGAATAAACAAACTGATCGCCTGTATTATTATCATTGTCCTATGAGGGATAAAAACTTGTGGATAAAACTGTAATTTAATATGTGTAAATCTTCCTGATAATTGTGAGTTCAAAACCTGGGTCGATCAGTGCGTGAAACATCAACTCGTTTATCAGAACAGATAAGCAAAATTTTAAAAACCAATTAAATAATGATAATATAATAATTCAATAATTACTTGTAATGGTATGTTAATCAATTTAGGATTATTTTAGGCCTAGACGTTCCTGAATTGCGTATTATAAGTATATATTTTCATTTTTTTGGGTTTGGTTTGGTTTCTTTGTTTAATGGTATATCAACTCTTTTTAGGTTATTTAATGCCAAAGCCATTCTCCTAGAAGAACAGTAGTGGTACTATTTAACCCATAGCTGGGAGGATAAGGAGGTTCATACCTTTCCCAAGGGTATTTGCCCGAAAGTGAACGTAATAGCGCGACTGGAGTACGAACTCGCGTACTACGATTCCGCAGTCCATCGCTTTAACCATTACACCACGTGGACACCCCCTCATTTTTTTTTAGATTACTAATCTCATTTGCACACGTTTATATGAAACAATATTCCTATTTAATACAACTAATTGACCAAAATATCTATTTGATCTATTCGAGGAACCCTAAAAACACTACCCCCGATTCAGAGTGGACCTTGAAGCAATAATAATGAAGTGTAGTGCACATTCTCTAAAGTTCCAGAACTGGAAACTCACTATCAGATTCAGTTTTGATCATGGGGGAGGGTATTACCCTAATGCAGAAGATAATATCAGTGTATTCTAAGCCCCACCGACCGGGTTATCAAATGATACAATGAATATTTTAAACATGGATAGAAATGTGACTAATCTAACTCAGTGGATACAATAAATTTTTCGTTTTAAACTTCATAAAATGTTACCGACCTGAACAGATATTCTAGAATTCCGAAATTTTGTAAGATAAAACAACAGTAGGCAAATAACATCAGTGTATAATCGTAAAGTACGATCATTAATCTTTTAAAGTTATAGAAAAAGTCGATAAGATATTATGAAAAATAAAGAAGAGAATGAACTTATGATGAACGATTACGGATTTGATCGACCACTGAAGTTGTCCAAAAGTCAGAACTCATTAATTTATCCATTAAAACCAGGCTTTATCTCTATCCACTCAACGGTGGTTGCCGTTTTTACTTGAGCGGCTAGTGACAAGTCAAATAAATGTGGAGCAACCAAACAAAGCGTTTAGTAAAAAGAGGCAGGCAATTCAATGCAGAAGCCAATCAAGCAAATTGTTTTACAGTCTTTCAAGATGTCTAGAACGATGCACGTAAATAAAGTCATCGGGAACTCTTACTGCAGCCAACGGGGTATGTGGTTGTGCTTTTGCAAAATGCAAATGAAATTAACAGAACACACTGCAAATGGGCTCTAATGGAGATACTGATGAAGATAAAAGAGATAAGGTTGACTAAGTGATGAGGGCAAAAGGGTAATAAGGACAGCACATGAACAGAAGAGAAGGGAAATCATTAAAATTCTGTCCTTCGATACGGGAGTTGCGTGCAGTGAGGTTATTTGGAGCGCCCTTCTGTCTGCAACAGACAATTCATCTGAATATCTGTTGGGGTTGCTCAAAAATCGGATATGTGTATTCGATAAGCGAATAATCGACATCGAACCGTTGAACACGCAATTAGTCGATCATGAATCTAGGTCTGAATATATATATATATATATATATATATATATATATATATATATATATATATATATATATACACATATATATATATGAGTCTTTTTTACCGGACATCTTAGCTTGTTCTTTGTAGTATTGAAGTTTTATCGCAATATTTGTGTTGATTTAATGAATAACCTCTCTCAGTTGAATAATTTACTTTGGCATACAATACAATGTGACACACACACACACACACACACACACACACACACACACACACACACACAGATAGATAAATAGATTGATAGATAGATAGATCTTTTTTAGGATAGCGTATACACAGAGTCAACGGCCCTTGTTATCTGTCGAGTTCATTAGCTCTTGGCCTGATTTCGAACAATTCAGTTTAGCGTTATTACAGTTTAGTTCTATTTGACCCATTGATAGGATCCTAACTGGGGCTTCCACTTCGGGCCGGAGTGAACCTGGGAGCAATGGCAGTGAAGATGTTCTCAGCATTATTGGAACCTAACTATCAGATTATTTAGTGTCCAGAACACTCGTTGAGGGGGTGGTCAGCAGAGGTGCAATCGGTGTAATCTACTGCCCCACCTGACTGGGGAAACCACTGACTAAATAACCAGTGATTAAGGTTTGGATTTTATCTCTGCAGTATCCGTCGATCCCTAATTTTGGAGAGATTTTTTTCAGGCTTAAAACGTCCGCTCGATTTACGATAATGAACCTTTAATATCATAATTAGAATTTGATAGTCACAATATAATGTATTTAGATACTTGATTTGTTTTTGTTTGTTTTTGAGTCTATTTGAGTTAAGTGGTGAAATATATATATATATATATATATATATATATATATATATATATATATGTATGTATATACTGTTTGAAGTAATTATGAAAATCACAAATTTCAATGATGCAAATCTAATTCTGAAAAAAATATAAAACTTTAAACAATAAATTCAGATCTTAATACAAAGTCTGAGATAAAATCTGTGATTGTATCATTTTTTATTGAAGTTAATGAAGTTATTTGATTTATCACTCCTAAACACACAAAAAACAGAGTATCGTCTGAAATAATCACATTTTCAAAATGAAGTTAATGAAATCACCAAAATAACCATAATGTATCAATACTAATAGTACAAAAAATGACAAATACATATGATAAATCTTTGAATCCTTTACATTTTAATGTATTGTGACACTATGAAGGGGGTACGCCAAGTAGACGATCTTTTTGTTTGTTTTGGCGCGAAACCAAACAAAGGCCTGGACTCGAGATTTCGGACGAGACCGGAAGTGGGGTAGGAAAAGCAGGTCTGAGAGAGACGAGACGACCAGCTGGAAGAAGGAACCCACAGAAGGCAGTTTGCGACGAGCGACGGAGAGAGCAGTTGGGAGTCGACACCGGACAGCAGAGAGACCAATCGGCCTGAGATAGGGTCCTCGTGGCTCGTGGAAATTTCACAAAAAACTACACGTCAGTGATAGTCTGTAGAGGCATAAGGAAAGAAGATTGTCACAACTTGCCCTTCTTGCATTTGAGTTGACCCAAGCCATATTGTTCGTTTGTTCTTTTTTTTCTCACTCCCTTGATTGTATTTCTTGTGGCCATAGAGAAATGTGCAATACCCCTACAGGAACCACTAGATGATCACCAGCCAAGACGGAAATGTTTCGAAAAAGTTGATGTATTCCAGGGGCCGAGGGGATATTGTCTCATAATGACCCTTTTTAATAACAGTTGGAAATTCATTGATTTTGATAATTCTTTCTTCGACAGGTTTCATTTTCAAAATGGAAGAGTTTAATTGCTTTCTATACGTTTGCTGTGCTGTTATACATATTTACCAACCCCTCCGCTTGGGCAGGATATGACGCAAGGTCAATTTTTAAGCGGAGTTTAACAGGTTTGAATTCAGAGTTTTCCTTCTCCTAGACTAGTTGCCTCACCAAGACTGAAGAACATAGTTTACCCTACTATTTACCCATAGCTGGAGGGAGAATAATTGGATTCATACCTTCCCCAGGGGTATTAGTGCAATGTGAAATGCAATCAGTCTCGTCAAGGATTTGAACTCGTGTCGCTGTGTCGACTTCATAAGACGATAACCATCACACCATGGGCACCTCCTGTGCTGTTATACTGTTTGCCAACATCATATACATCCATCTTCACAATTGACCGTTGACTTTTGATTGAATTCTGATCATGACTTGATGATGGCCAATCCATTATCTTCTCTTCTGTTAATCCTTTATACTTAAACAATTCAAAGATAAGCTTATATACATAAGAAGTTACATTGCTGTACATAATTGCACACTACACTTTGAAAATGTTAGACAAGGACTTGTACCAAAGAAATTCTTATCCATTCAATCGCAGTGGTTAGCACTTCAGTTTAACTCTTTGATCAACTTGGATCGACTATTATAACCCATATTACTACACTATCGTTTCCTTGTTGCTTTCTTTTAGCTACAGGCACACCTACATAGGATAAATTCCATCCATATGGTCCATCAAATGTCATTCGGGATTCGTCCTGGAAAATTACTTAGGAAAGCCAAATTTCATGCGTTTCTTGGGACAATATTGATTCTTTTGAATATTTGCTTTAGTGAGAACATGTTGTCTTGGAGATTTTTTTCAGATTCCAGCTCATAAAGTATTCAAACCTTATGTCTTTCTCGACTCTATCAATTCCAACTTTTTCAATAATCTGATCGCAGATCCAAAATGGTTGTTTCTCAATAACTCGTTTTAGGAAACAAGTTTTTAAAGTCTTTCTCAAGTTAATTTTCAACTGCCTTCTTTATTGTTCAATGTTCTGTGCAAAGCTCATTTGATATCTCCAACGTGGACATTCCCTCACTCAATAAATTTGTTATTTTCAGTTTTCAGCTGTTGTTAGATCCTTCCCTTTACCCATGCTTCAAGAAATATTATGGACAAAAAATAGTTTTTATAAGATTTTATTGTTCTTAAACACATATTAGTTTAATCTGCATATTATCTTCTGTTAGTCCATTTTCGTAAATTCAAAATATCTCAAAAACTAACCCTTCAAATTTACAGAAAATTTAGTTCAATATTTTAAAAAGAAAATGAACGGAAACTGAATGGCTCAGACCTTTTTGTGTTATTGAGATTTAATTGATTTAAATTATAACTGTAAACATATTCTGTGTTTATATATATATATATATATATATATATATATATGTGTGTGTGTGTGTTGTCATCCACAGACTGACTGTTCCGTTGTATCACAACTCTTCAGTGTGTCTAGACACGTAGGAGGCTTGAAACGAAAACCGTCCAACTTTACGTTAGACTTAGTATCAGACAACTCAGCCAACAAGCGTACCACGTCAGCTAGGGAAAGATAAGGTATATTAAGTACCAACAGCAGCAGCAGCCTTCGTTTGTTTTCATTTTATACCTTAACGCTTACCTGAGTGCTCAATTAGTTCGAAGAGCTTTGCATTTTGCGAGCGGCAGCCGTAAATTCCTTCGCTAGAGTGCCCATATATATATATATATATATATATATATATATATATATATATATATATATATATATATATATAATGAGAATTCTCTAATCGTCTCCTAAAACCTTTATCTTTGTCATTCGAATTCAACATGCTTCGTATTATAATGAAAACGTAATTGCTTATGTTGTGAAACCAACATTTTGATACATTGAAATAACTGCTTTTAGATATCAAAATTCACAGTCTGAATAAAAAAAAATCTTCCTATAACAAATACAATAACCAGTCAAATCTTTTTCCAATATTGGTTTTTATATTTTTATTTTATTATTATTTTATTATTAAGTGTTATTTTGAATCGGTGTGTCAAAAATATAATCTTATACTTTTATTATTTGTTTTGTTATATTTTTTAATGCTATTTTGATTTTATGATTTTCTTAGAAAATAACAAAAGTGAAACAATTTTATTCTTAATACTTTGGTACTGTACGTGTTCACAGTATAGATTTAGTATGGGTATTCTTAAGCTAGACGAACCAGACAAGCAGGACACTGCTGGAGAAGCAAAGACGAGCTCATAAGTGATGTACTCCAATGGACCCCTGCATATGGCCAAGCAAAAGCAGGACGACCAGCTCGAAAATACATACAGCAGCTATGTGAGGAGACGGGATGTAGCCCTGAAGACCTGGCAAAGGCGATGAATGATAGGGAGAAATGGCGAGAGAGGGTCAGGGATACGCGTGTTAGCGGCACGACATGATGATGATGATTCTTATAATTGCATATCTTTAGTAAACTTTTGAAATTTCCGTTTACTATATATGTAATAGAGTTTACTGTTTGACAAAAAAAAAACCCAAAAACGCAACAGTGAGTTTACGTGTAACTTTTTAAGTTCATAAATGATTAAAAAGGTTTTATTTAGCCGAGAATATAAAGTAAAGTAAATATTAATATAAAGTAAAATAATGCTGAAAGCTATGTAACGATGAGACTACTTCTGTGATCAGATGGATTGCAACTTAACGTTAGAGGGTATTGGAAGCAGCCAAACACATAACTGGAGTTAATGGCCACATACATAACAACCGGCTTAATTCATCTCCTGACAAAGTTAACAATAATTTTCTTTATACATTGTTCATCTAGAGAAAGCTATAAAATGTATCAATAGAAATTTTAATTTTGTTTAATTGCATATCAACCTTTGTAGGTTATTTAATGCAAAAGCCATCCTTCGAAAAGAACAGTAGTGGTACAATTTAACCCATTGCTGAAAGAATAAAGGGTTCGACACCTTTCCCAAGGGAATTTGTCCGAAAGTGAACGCAATAGCGCGACTGGAGTTCGAACTCGCCTACTACGATTCTGCAACCCATCGCGTTAACCATTTCATCGCGAGGACACCCCTCAGAAATTTTAAGATTACACAACTTACTATTCAAATTAATTATTCAATAGTATGAACAAAGCTTGACAGGTAAAGTTAGAGACAAAATAAATAATGAAAATCAAAACGATTGTTGTGGATATCTACAAAATGATAAAAAGAAGTTTAACAAAAGCGCCTTACGTTCAGTCACACCCCACTACGTCGCTCACACACGTATATATATATATATATATATATATATATATATATATATATATATATATATGTGGTTACGGGTGTAAAGTTTATGCAAAATTGATTGATCTTTCTTAATGTTCACTACGAGGGTACCGGTTTCAGTCCACTCGTTAAAATCTTTTGGGACTGTATTTGACAATTCAGCTTACTTCTTTTACTTCTTCTCTCAAACCTTTTGACTTGTGATTTCTCAAAATTTCTAACACGGTGAAGGGGCTTGAATTATCACTTCTATTCGTGCCATGAATTTGGTACGACACTCAGCATTGTATATATATATATATATATATATGCAGAGAGAAGACAGACAGACAGACCGACAGGTTAAAGTGGGATAGGAAGTAAAACATAGGAATGGAAGTGAAAAAAGAACTAAACGAACCAAGCAAAAAGATAACAAAAACAATATAACATAATATATATGACAAAGAAATCAAAAACACGATGAACATTACCCTTACAAATTCAAGGAATTGTCAGCTTTTTCGGGTTTTCTTTTTTTTTTTTTTTTTTTTTGTTTAATGATATATCATCCTTTGTGGGTTATTTAATACTAAAACCATCCTTGTTGAAGATCAGCAGCGATACTATTTAAACTTTTCCCTGGTTGTGATAAAAGAGGTGCACACCTTTCGCAAGAGGCATTAGTATGAGGTGAATGTTATAGCGTAAATGGAGTTAGAATTTGATTTCTTTGAGGCAGCAGTTCAGACATTTACATCTTTCCATAAAAAGACAACTCATCTCTAGATTACATGAATCTTCTTTGATGTAAATGCGATTCTGTATTAGAGTCCGTGAAGACTATGTTACAGTCTCTTTCGTAATATTTGTAATTATTTACAAAACAAGTATATTGATGTTATTTTGAAATAATTTAACAAAATTAATTGTCTGAATAAGATGTTGTTGATTATAAGTAAATCATATGTAATCTTAATTAGTTTGATAGGCTTAAAAATGAAAATATTGTCTAAATTGGGTTTTATTTCAAATAACTTTAAACTCGTTATTTCATTTGATAGTAAAAAAAATAATGATTTTAAAAAGATGAAATATTTTTAGAAATTTTAATCTACACACAAAGACGATATTCTTAAAACAGAAATAATAATTTAATGAAAAAAAAAAAGGATCTAAAAAGTTCTAATCTAAACATAGAAGTTACTTATAAGAAAAAATATTATTTTAAATGAAAATTGTTTTTTTTTTAATTTTAGAGTAATCGTATTGTCGTTTTTTTTTATAGAAATAATAATATTTTGAAAAAAAATCAAAAAATAAATTTTCTTTCTAAACTATTATTTTGGAAATTTTAGATCATTTAATTTTATAAAGGTTATTCAAACTGTCTTAATCCACAAGTAATATGTTAACTTTTTGAAAATATAAAACAATAAATGAAAATAAGTCACCAATATTTTGAAGCTAAATACTATTAACGATAACAGAACGTGAAGAATGTCTTAATTTTTGCTCCACTTTTTTTCGTTGAAAATATTTTTTTCGAGGAGACATCGTCACATAATAAAGTCACCTTGATGTTAGTTTACAAAAATGAAACATCAAATTTTACCTTATTATTCATACATGAATAAATAAATACATCCTCTAAATATCTTGCGTTTTAACATTTTCACACACACACACACACACACACACACACACACACACACACACACACACACACACACACACACACACACAGAGACATACATGCATGTATATATATATATATATATATATATATATATATATATATATTCAAACGATAAAAAAATCTATAAAAAGTGTGCACAGCAAGATAATAACCTAAAATAATCAAGGGCCACCTACCCATTTCTACCCATTCCAAAGTGGAATGCTGGAAGATGTGGTTCAATATATATATATATATATCTTCTCCCTAATACCTATCTCACAGCATCACAATTATCCACCCTGCCACAGAGAAATTAATCCAAAACATGAAGTGAACCCAAATTTTCAAGACTTCGCACGAGAATTTAAAACTTGTAACAAATTGTTTCAAAGAAGATTCCAAATTTGCAAGAAAGCTCAACATCTTCCGGCAGCCTGGAAAGACAGAGAAGGAAAGAAAAGATTTTAATTGCATTGTTTTCTTTTGTTCCTTTTTTTTTTATAAAAAAGGGAAATATTGCAACAATCTGTGCAAATTACAAAATAGAAAACAGCCTAATCCCCAGGTAACCCTCTCCCGCAAAAAAAAAAAAAAGTAAAGAGAAGATTTTATTTAGGTCAATTTCCAATTATAGGAATTTACTTTTATATCTATATTTGCTAATTAACTCAGTATGCCAAACACCAGACATAAACTGTTAATAAAACCAATCCCAAAATACGCCTTAACCGGTTTAACAACCGAGCGAATAATTATGAGAAGAACTGCTGTTCTGTCTACTATGTTCCAATAGTAGGCAGAAAAACTTATACAATTTTTGTATTTTTGATTAGAGATATGTGTATACCAACTAGTTTTGAAAGAATTTTAGGTGACCCTAGAATAAATTTATTCTCATAATTAGTTTGAATAATGGATTTTTATAGTTTCTTGTCAGCATTTAATGTTTAAAGAGAAATTCTTGCTAAGACGGCAATTCCAACTAGAGTCATTGATTTTACTTGTGTTGAGAACTTTATTAGAGGGCTATCCTAAAATGCTTGTACACGAGCGTGAGGAAGGTGTTAGCTTCACTAGTCCTGACATTCTTGTTAAAAGGCGGATTTAAGCAGATTATCCTTGTAGTTCTGCTTCTGCTGCTGTTTTTTTCAGAGTCTTGAGAGAAGAAATGGCATATATATATATATATCATCATCATCATCATCATATCGTGCTGGCAGCACGGATATCCCTGACCCTCTCTCGCCACTCCTCCCTATCGTTCATCGCCCTAGGTAGGTCTTCAGGACAACAACCTGTATCCTCACATAGCTGCTGAATGTACGTTCGTGCTGGTCGTCCTGCTTTTGCGCGGCCATGTGTGGGGATCCATAAGAGTACATCTCTTATGAGTTCATCTCTGCTTCTCCAGCAATGTCCTGCATGTCTAGTTCGCCTAACTTGAATAGTTTTCGTGATAGGGGGCAGGTGGCCGTACAGTTGGTGTCTTGTGGGGTGTTGCTGCCAGGACTTGTTGAGGATTGCACGCAGCATTCTTGTGTAATTGCCATCTAGTTTCTTCTCCAGCCGTTTTGTTAGCGTCCATGTAGTGCATCCATATAGCCCGCTGGCTGGAAGAAACTGCGTTTCATTTTATCGGTTAGGTCTGATTTCCATATAGTCGATAGCCTATTGATAGCTGTCCATGCTTTCGTTAACCTCGTTTCGATGTCCTTGAGAGACAGAGAGAGAGACAGAAAGAGAGAGACAGAGAGAGAGAGTGAAAAAAACCTGAAAATATTTATGTTCACAGGTGTGTGTATATATGAATGTGCATGTATGCCAATGTACAGCCCCCCCACACACAAACACGCATATATATACACACGCACACAAATGTGCACGCATATAAACACACACACACACACACACACACACACACACACACACACACACACACACACACACACACACACACACACACTCACGCATACAAATATACATTCACACACATGCATAAACAAACTAGCACGCACACAAACACACATAAACACGCACGCACGCAAATTCACACACACACACACACACACACACACACACACACACACACACACACACACACACACACACACACACACACAAACACACATATAAACACCCTTACGCACATATAAACATGCATGCATACAAATATATACACACACAAACACATAAACAAAGAAGCGCACATACAAACACACACACACAAACACTCTTGCACACAAATAAACACCCAGAAACATACACACACAAACAAGCACACAGACAAATACACACACATAAAGAAAAATGCACACACACACACACACACACACACACATAGTACATACGTGTTATGCATGTAAAAACATCTGCAAATGCCAGTCTTCACAGAAAATTAACTCCCATGGTACATTCACAGGCACAAATTCCATAAGCAAAAAGGATCCCCTCCCCCATCAAAATAATCTTTTCAATAAAAGTTGGGATCAAAGACAACAATTATCAATCACCTGAAAAAGACTATAAAGTCTAAACCAATTTTATAATACAAGTTTATAGAATAATCATAACCAAAATATCAAATTCGGATTCATTTGTCCACCTATTCATTACAATATATACTTTTCTCTCGTTATACCCTCAATAATCTTTATATAAATGTGTGTGTGTGTGTGTGTGTGTGTGTATTGCTCGAAAATGTTCCTCTTCTTTTCACTGCTTGATAGAAAATACGTTGTGAATTAAACATTTGGTTATAGCTCTTATTACGAGCTCTGCTAAAATGCTCTCAGCATAAAGTTGCTATTCAAACAAAATGAGGCTCTTCAAAAATGTAATAGCTCTCTATCAGATTTGTTGTGTCAGACACAAGTAAATATCTGTATTCTAGAATTTCGCATTTGCATACGTTCTATGTATATTGGTTAAATTTGTCTCTTAATTGAGTGGTCTGCTTGTGACCTTTAAGAAAGCAATTAATGTCTTCTCTCCCAGAGACCATTATTATGTCACCTAACCACAAGCCAGTACTTTCCCTCGGTCTCCAAGGGCCGCTGAGCAGAGGTTCGCTCCGCCAAGCAAGTTAAGTCGGTGGACACTTAATGTATCTCGGCAATTATGCGATATAACCTCGGTATTGAGGGTTTATTAATATCCCTACAAGAACAAAATATTGATAAATTCGAAAAGGAACGAAGCAACCTACGCTTTCAGATTGTGCTTTGTAATCACATCTTGTGAATGTGCGAAGATGATACTCCAAAATTTACTGGCCACCAGTTTGTTCGGTTATTTCATATTAGAGTGACACTACAAATGCAGCCTTCATGAAAAGTGGTTCCTATGAGAATTTCTTGAATAACCTGGAACTGAATCGGTAAAAATGAGACTGAACAGTTTTCAAGCCAAATAATAAAAATACATATTAAGAATTAAAACGTACTTATTATCCCAAATAGTTACCCCTCATTTAAATACACTTGGTAGGTCTTTTTTAATGTTTCTTTGACAGTTTCAATCAAATCAAAAATACGGTAGTTTCCTACACGTTCTGTTTCAGAAACCTTTAGCACACATTCGTCTTTCTCTTTGCCTATCTGTTTCAACACACACACACACACACACACACACACACACACACACACACACACACATATATATATATATATGTTGAAAAAGACAGGCAGAGAGAAAAACGAAATATATATATATATATATATATATATATATTATCATCACCATCATCAAGTCATGCTACTGGCAAGGATTCCCCTGACCACTCTCCATTCGACCCTGTCACCAATAGGTAAGTTTTCTGAATAAATCCTGTGTCCATAGAGAGCTGGGTTATATAAGTTTTTGTTGGTCGGCCAAAACTGGTGCGTCTGTGTGCAGGGGTCTATAGGAAAACGTCATTTATGAGTTCGTCCTTGCTTCTACACCAGTTTCCCGAATTCCTTGTTCATCTTATTTGGCTGGTTTTAGAAATAGGTTGTACGTGGCCGTTCTGCGGCAGTTTCAAGGGATCCCGCTTCCAGGATTTTTCAAAATATATATATCGTAGCAGCAATAATGATCCTCTACAAAAACACAAAAGTAAAGGTACGTTCACCGGATGGAGACACGGAATACTTCGACATTGTTGCAGGAGTACTACAAGGAGACACGCTAGCCCTATACCTCTTTATCATCTGTCTAGACTACGTGCTTAGAACTTCGATCGACAAAATCAGAGAAAATGGCTTCGTGCTGACTAAGAAAAGAAGCAAAAGGTACCCCGCAAAAACAATCATAGACGCCGACTACGCTGATGACTTAGCGTTACTGGCGAATACGCCTAATCAAGCAGAGACACTACTGCATAGCTTGGAACGAGCTGCAGCAGGCATTGGCCTCCATGTCAATGCACACAAAACTGAATATATGTGTTACAACCAAACGGGCAACATTACCACTCTAGACGGAGCCTCTCTGAGGCAAGTGGACAAATTCACCTACCTAGGAAGTAGCGTCTCATCAACAGAAAACGACATCGACACACGGCTGACGAAAGCATGGACGGCTATAGATAGGCTCTCAATAATATGGAAATCAGACCTGACCGATGAAATGAAGCGCAGTTTCTTCCAGGCAGCAGTTGTATCGATACTGCTATATGGATGCACTACATGGACGCTTACGAAGCGGCTGGAGAAGAAACTTGACGGCAACTACACGAGAATGTTGAGAGCAATACTGAACAAGTCCTGGCGACAACACCCCACGAGACGCCAACTGTACGGCCACCTACCTCCCATCACGAAAACTATACAGGTCAGACGAGCCAGACACGCCGGACACTGCTGGAGAAGCAAAGACGAGCTCGTAAGTGACGTACTACTATGGACCCCCACATATGGCCAAGCAAAAGCAGGACGACCAGCCCGAACTTACATACAGCAGCTATGTGAGGACACAGGATGTAACCCAGAAGACCTGCCGGAGGTGATGTACGATAGGGAAAAGGGGCGAGAGATGGTCAAGGATATCCGTGCTGGCGGCACGTCTTGATGATGATGGTATATATATATATATATATATATATATATATATATATATATATAATTCAATTAGAAGAAAACTCAAACCTGGTTAAATTGTCATTATAAATTCATTTCAGCGAAAAATATCATTATACTTTTCGTTCTATTGTAGATAATTATATATATATATATATATATATATATATATATATATCTTTGTATGTGTGTATGCATATAAGTTTTGAGAAACTTGAAAAAAGTTTATATATATATATATATATATATATATGTGTGTGTGTGTGTGTGTGTGTGTGTGTGTGTGTGTGAATAAACAAAACATTTTAAATAGTTTTCCTTTATGGAAAAAGCACTAAAATAATCGATGCTCAATGTGATGGACGATAGAAACGAATGGAGAGGGAGAGGCACGTGATGATTGTGATGATTGTGATATGTATATATATATATATATATATATACGAGGCGTTGCTGAATAGTTCTTAGTACGACAAGAATTGATGGAATGACCTAAAACTATGGAAGGTACATATTATGCCCATATTCATTTCACTATTTCAGAGAGAAGGAAAATCGTCGTCGACGTTTGTTTTAGCCTTAAGACATCATAGACATTTCTTTCTTAAATGGCTGAGAATTATCTGATCAGCTAGCATATATATAACAGTACAATGATCTAATCCCTTCAGTAATGTTGATGTTTTAGATTTTATAATTATCAGAACAAAACAAAGAATTCATAGCGTTATGGGTTTTTTTTTTATAATGATTTCTTCGGAAAGAATAAATGAATCACTCACTTATATGATCATCTGTTGGATTGTTAATAAGAAAACCAGTTCGATAACAGTAAACAGATCAAACTTGTTTTAAATGTATTATAAGATGCTCACTCCACTTGATTCATCTGTAACATAGCCATACATGAATATGTGAAACGTACATAGAATGTTCATAAGATATATACATAGAACATAGGAATCATGAAACACGAAAAACACGTAACGACTTCTTAGTTCAGGTACGAACTTTTTATTACGTTGAGTTAAAGGTTTCGACATAAGGAAGAGAGATGCACAATCTTTGAATGATGACTTTTTCATCTGCCCGCCATCTCGTGTGGCGCACGTAGCGCACAAATTCTTGCCTCAGCGAGCCCCGAAAGTCGACCCTTCCCGTTCGGTGTCTAGTTCTCGACTAACTGACTTTTTTCAAATCTCCAAAAATCCTCCGTGCTCGCTTCCGGTGCATGACGTCATTTACGTCCCCCTATCTGGGATTTTTATTTTGACATCTCTGAATGACATATCCGTCCCCCCGCGCACGTGCGTGAACACCTGCGTTCATGTTGTACCTAAGTAACCCATGCACTGAGTCGAAAGGTTCTCAGCCTAACTAAACCCTAAGGCATAAAACGAAATCCCTCGGCTATTATATTACACAACAACAACGCCCTGTTTATTAGATTCTAACATTATATACTTCTTTCCTTTTTCATGTTATTTCCTTTTCTTTCTTTAGGGAAGTTGTTCGACAAGGTGGGTATGAAGTTTACACAAAGAACATACTTCATCATTGCAGTCGGGTCTCTGTCTCCTCATAATTACATTTTAGATTGATAGAAAAAGAAAGTAGAATAAAATTAACTACTATGACCCATTTAGCCTTTTTATGGTTTGCATCTTTGTCAAAAAGAAATTTGGTTAATATCTGTTATGGTCTGAACAGATCTATTGTCTCTGTGAACTCAATAGATAATTTGTATCCTTTACAGAACAACGAATCTTTTCGTTCCGTTATGGAATGGAATTGATAGTTCACCTCTTTTAAGGAATAGAAAACGTCTATTGTCTCTGTTAAAGAACTGAATAGATCTTTTTTCTGTTAGTGAACTTACTCAGCCGACTGGAGCTGTAGAATACACCGACTGCACCTCTCCAGAGGGGTAAGACCCCCCCACCAATGAGTGTCCTTAATATGACACTAATAAATCAGATGGTGAGGTTTCCAATGATGCTGGAACTTTGGAGAATGTGGAATACCCATTCGTTGTCATTGTTCCCAGGTCCCCTCTGGCCCAGAGTGGAAGCACCTTATAGTGACCTATCTATGGGTGAAATAGAACTGTTTTGACATTTAACTGTGTGGACAAAACATATTCTTACGCTAAAATGAATTGTTGTAATTAGAACTGTTTAACAAAACTGAACAACTTGAAATTGAAATATCTTTGACGATTAAACTGTGTACTTAAATTTAATCTGCGTACTTATGATAAACTGTATTGTTTGAAATGGAACAGCTTTTGACATTGAAACTGCACTTATGTTAAACTGAATTGTTTGAAATAGAACTGTTTTGACATCTAACTGTGTGTAAATTAAATTTATACTCATACTAAACTGAACTGGTTGAATGATAACTGCTTGACTAAACTGAATATCTTGAAATAGACATTTTTTTGACAATTAAACTGTGTACTCATTGTAAACTGAATTGTTTGACATAGAACTGATCATTTGTATAACAAAGGATTTGGCATTAAATAACTTGCAAAGGGTGATAAGTAATAAAATTTGATATACCAACCCAACCAACCCTATGTTAGTGAACAGAACAGATTTCTTATGTCTGTCACAGAACATAAAAAATGTCTTGTTTCTGTGATTGAACTGAACAGATATTTTGTTTCAGTTACAGAACTAAACGTATCCCTTGTTTCTGTTACACATATAAATAGATCTATTGTGTCTGTTATAGAATTAAACTGATCTTTTACATCAGATGATTGAAGTACATTTTCCATTTATCTGATTTTCAGATTGAGACAAAAACCTTATGGATATCAACATTTCTAAATAGTCTGTCTATGGACTTTCTGATAAATTAATTGGTTTCTGATTCTTGAATGGATTTTTTACGAAACAAAAATACGAAATATTATTGGAGTTTCCAAGTTATATTAAATCATGTTTGATGAGTCATCAAGATATCTACACTCACGTACACAGACAGACAGACAGATTCATATACACACACGCATATATATATATATATGTATATATATATATGGCAAATTTTATTTATATATTATATATTGTCATAATGGTTAGAGTATTCGCCAATGGTCAGGGAGAACAATATATATATATATATATATATATATATATATATATATATATATATATATATATATATAATTTTACTTATGAAACAAAAGCTTTTACGATAAAAATAATGTTTTTAATTTCTCTCTCTGTATGTTTATATATCTTCGTTGGACTATCTACCTCTGTCTGTCAGTCTATCTATCTATATCACTCAAATCAATTACTATTCGACATCCACACACACACACACACACACACATATATATATATATATATAGAGAGAGAGAGACACACAGACACACAGACACACACATATATATATATATATATATATATATATGTATATATATATATATGTGTGGGTGTGTGTGTGTGTGTGTGTATATATACAGTAGTTGTCCTGCATCGGCCTTGTGTCCCGCATCAGGCTAGTTTGTCCCGCATCTGCTTAGTCAGCCTACATCATGCCTGCAGTCGATGTGGATTGACTCTTTCTTAAATCTTCGTTCGCTAAGTCAATCCAAGAAGAGAATATAGTAGTTTAAATTTGCGCTGCAATTACTTCATTGAAAAGCGAATGGAATTTATAAAGTAAAAAAATCTCACACGAGAAATTTGTGGTAAAACAAATAGGAAATAAATGTAATTCAGAAGAAAATCGTTTCAATGACACAGACTTCAAGTCTCTGCACCCCGAAGCATAAACAAAATATTATTAACAGATCATCGTATGGTGCTTTTTTCTTTCAAAATCAGAGCATAAAATTAAAGATAATAGATTGTTTGAAATTGAAGAGAAAGTTTTAAAACATTAGAATGGTTGCGTACGATTTACATAGAAATCGAATGTCCTTTATGAAGACATTGTTTTGGGACTCGCTCCTGTTGAATACGAATGGTTTTAGAAATATCGATTTGACTCTCAGATGAAGATTTAACAGGTACTATTACTCAAGATAAGAGTGGACCTGGGATTAATAGGAGGCTAGGTAATACTGACAAAATACAGATAAAGGATCTCAATTGAAAGGCTGATAAATACATCTATCCATCTATCGGCATCAGTATTCATAGCTATTTCTTTGTCTCTTTCTACCACACACACACGCGAGCAGTCAAACACGTACACAAACACATAGGTGCATGTACCTCAATTTTCTCTGGTAATTTGTTTACTGTGGTATAAATCCTATCTTGTCTATAATCTTTGTGAAGATTTTTGTAGCATATATAATTAGATTCCACATGTGTTAAACTGACTTCTGCATAACATAATATATGAGAGCAAACAACGGCTCAAAAATTTAACCAACCAATTAAAAAAACTTCCCTTTTTGGTATGGTATAAAAGTCTATGATCAAATTTCTTTTATTTCTTTTATTTTCTCCCAAAAATAAAATTAAAGACTTTCAGTTCGAATGAGAAAGCAGCGCTTCTCATTGGCCTAGTGGGTAGAGTGTTCGCCAATGATCCAGGAGACCTGAGTTTAATCCCAGGTCGCGTCATACCAAAGACTTTAAAAATGGTACTTGATACCTCCTTTCTTAACACTCGGCAATATAAGGTACGTATCAAGGGTAAAGTGGAGCAATTCTGGGAAAGGAGTAGCGCCCTTCCCCTACACCTCGGTGTTGTAGCTATTGAAAAGGGAGCCTTCTGGTCATACTCGATTAAAGGGAGACAACTTTACTTACTTTACTTACTTAAAACAAGGTCTGAAGATGATAGAGGATATTGCATATTTAAACTCTTGTGTTTTGCCTAGAAATACTAGTAAAAATGAATTGCAACGGTCGATAGAAAATCATGAATTTACACTGAATAGTTTAGACGTCATAGCTTTGATATTTAAATTGCTTAATTTTGCTCTTGTCTTAATTCAAATTCTATAAAAAAAATTAAGGTTTAAGTCTTTAAAAACCCACCTCGTATCATAGAATATCATTTAAGTCACGCGGCCCACTCGGCTGGCGCCGTCGATTAGACCTCTGCAAAGGGGTAAGACTCCTTCAAGGATTGTCCTGGATATGACACTGAAGAATTCGAGAGTGAGGCTCCAGTAATGTTGGAGCTTTAGTGAATGCGGAGTACCCCTTCATTGCCACCTTTCACAGGTCTCCTCTGGCCCGGAGTTGAAGTACTTGATAGGGTATTACCAATGAGTCAAATAGAACTCTTTGAAATTTAAACTGTGCACTTATGCTAAACTGTATTGTTTGAAATGTAATTTCTGTATGTATTAAAATGGATTTGCCATTAAATAACTTATAATGGTTGATATGACATAAAACCAAATCAAACTAAAACCAAACCAAACCAAACCAAACCTTTAAGCATAGATTGCTTTTATTCTTCTTTTCCATGAAATTAATTTGTTTTCATCAAAACATTCCTTAAAATATTTTCTTATTTGTATAATTCTTATACTTTAAATATGTTTAAACTATATAGAATACCCATGATTCAAACTTTAAACAGCTTATTGTTATTAAACTTATCGAGGTACTTTTATATGATTGGCTTTTTATGATCACGTGACAAGTTGATGAAATGAATGGGAACATTGCTAAGTATCTTAATTTCCCTCTTATTAACTTTGAGTTTCTTGGCTACAAATTTGCTTTTATCGCCTTTCCGACTGGAGTTGTCAAATTCAAAATAATTAGAATTGATAGGATCTACTCAAATGGATTACCGAGTGAAGAGTTCTATGAAGAGTTAAGTGTGTCGACTTTACATATAGGAGAGAAATTTTAATGGCTTCTTTGGCTTTTTATATAGTGTCATCATTGATTCATGTCATTCATTGTAAGTATTGGATCCGATAAAATCTCTTTCTTTCTCTTTTTCCTCTTTTTATCTATCTATCTATCTATGTTCGTCTATCCCAAGAAAACGTATATGTCTAGTGTATGTAAGTCCATCTGACACCATCAACATAAACAACGCACACCCCTACTCATACAGACATATATATACATATTTACCCAACCCCTCCGCTCGGGCAGGATATGACACAAGGTCAAGTTTTTTTAAGCGGAGTTTAACAGGTATGAATTCAGAGTTTTCCTTCTCCTAGACTACTTGCCTCACCAAGGCTTGAAGAACCCAGTCTGTCCTACTATTTACCCATATCTGGAGGAAGGATAATTGGATTCATACCTTTCCCAAGGGTATTAGTGCTATGTGAAATGCAGTTAGCCTGGTCCAGGACTTGAACTCGTGTCACCGTGTCTATTTCCTACAACGATAGCCATTACACCACGGGCACCTCATACACACATATATAGATAAATATACAGAGCACTAATAGTGCAATAGTTACGATTATAAGGACTAGGCACGGCAACTCGTGTTCAAATTCAAGACGAAGCTGTTTGCATTTCACATAACGGTAATGCATTTGAGAATGGCAGTAATCCAACTATTCTCCATCGAACTTGAGGTAAATAGTAGGACAGACTAAGATTTTAACGTGGATATGGCAACCGATCAAGAAAAAGGAAAACTCAAAATTCGAACTCTTAAAACTTTGTTTAAAAATTGACCCCATGTCACTTCTTGCTTGTGCGGAGGGATTCATAAATACATCTATACGAAGTGAGACAGATATATCTCTAACATTTTACACAATCACCTGTATGAGGTATATAAACTAAGGCAAATGCTAATGGAAAATCCATCTAGCTAAGGTCTTACAATTAATTTTCAGATACGATCAATTAAGATTATGGCTTTGACCGGTATATATCATAAGATTGCTCTTGAAACATTTTTAAGACTGGTGAATATGTGATTATTACACAAAAAGCTTTCCATGCTAATGTCATGTTATATCGGAAGAATGATAGTCCTGATAAAAATCGATAGTCCTATGGGTCGAAAATTCTATGCGGAACATTATTATTCAAACGTAACATAAAATGACACGAAAAGTTTTTTATGTAGCAATTATAGATTCAGAAATCTTAAAAAAACGGTTCTGCAGGAAACCAATGGTGAACGCCAGTTAATTGTCAATAATGGTATCTAAAAACGATGATAAGAATTTAACTGGATTGAGTTACTGTCGTCACTTGCCTAAATATCCAACTCAGATGAAAATTTGAAATGCTGGACTTATTTCTTCTGCACTCTTTTCTTTATAAGATAAATCAATATGCTATAACAACAGTTCATTTCATATCCTTTTCGTAGTGCATATCAACTCTGATAAAATTAATTTTAAAAAAATCTTTAAAAATTTTTTTTAAAAACTTTTTTCCACAACAACTTTTCCTTCTGACAAAAAGTCGAAATTAGTTGAGAAAAATAGGAAAATAAATAGAATAAAAGTAATATTTCTATATGTCTTATCTCTTTCATTCACTTTAGACACACACACACACACACACACACACACATATATATATATATATATATATATATATATATATACGAGGATTTTAAAATCAGTTTACAGACTTTTTTCGTATGGGCACTTTTATTGATAGTACACACATGAAACCCTTGTCCCCTTCGAAGTAATCTCCTCCGGCTGCAATGCACTTGTTGTACCGTTCAAACAACTTCTGCAAGGCACCATTGAAGTCCTCTTGTATGAGCGTGTCAATGACCTTCGTCACAGCCTCTTTCATCTCCTCAATTGTCTCATAAGGACAGCCGCTGAGTTTAGGGAATAAGCAAAAGTCACAGTGAGCAAGGTATGGACAATAGCGAGGGTTAGGAAATGTCTTGATACCCATCTTGGTCAAATAGTCTGTGACAGGGGTGGAGTTTTGACTGGTGTATTGTTTCGGTGGAAAAGCCACTGACCCGATTTGAAGAGTGCTGGCCTCTTCCCTAGGAATCTCTCTCTGAACTCCCTTAAAACCTCAACATAGTAACCCTAACCTTAACCGTTTGGCCAATCAACTCTGGTGTATTGACTTCCTTACTCCCCCACACCTCTCATCATCCCTCACAGACTCCCTGCCTTCCTTGAATCTCGCATGCCACCCAGAAACTGATGCTCGATTCATGCAAGATGCTCCAAAAGCAGCCAAAACATTCCATACGTTTCTGTGGTATTTTTTCCAAGTTTAAAAGAGAATTTTATTGCATATCGTTCTTCTAAAGTGTTCTCACGTCTAGATTGCATTTTTGAAATTCCCCAGCTGTGACAATCTGACTTTAGTAGGATGTATTCCAGTTCCTGCTGTAGCTGTTGATTTGGAGCTAAAATCATAAGAATTGGTCAGTCATCTCATAAGATGTATAGCAATAACATACTGAATTCTCAAGAGTCTAAGACAATTTTAAATGCCTGTTCAAAAAGTCTGGAAACTTATTGAATGCACCACGTATATATATATATATATATATATATATATATATATATATATATATATATATATATATATATTGAATAAATAGATGTTAGTTTTTGTATATATTTAATAACGGATTCTTATCTTCGACTATTGGCCGAAAAAAGCTGCAGAAAAAGCTGTTTGATGGTTGCCGTGGAAAAACGTGGCATGAGTCGTACATAAGAATCCATGCTATATATATATATATATATATATATATGTGTGAAATAATATGTATATAATCATTATTATTGTATTATAGTTTTATCACTGTTTTTTAGCACTCTTCAAATTATGTCGCATATATATATATATATAATTATATATATCACTGCATATATATATATATATATATACCTCCGCCATATTACACCTATAAATGCATCAATTAAAATCAATCTTAGCCCATGTATATATATATATATATAATTATATATATATATTTATTTAGTCGTGTGTGTGTGTGTGTGTGTGTGTGTCTGTGTGTGTGTGTGTGTGTGTGTGTGTGTGTTGTTACGTATATTTTTAACCATGATCTCGAACGTTTCATGATCGTTGAGGTCAGACATCAATATTTAAAAGTAGTGAATTTTACCCATTATTGGAGAAAATCGAATATCATCTACAATGCATTAATCGCCTACCAAAAATATATAAAAAAAAATAATACAAATAAATAAAACAAAAAAATCCAAAATAACAGAAACAAAAAAACAGCAGCATTGATCGAAAAAAATTTCAGCAATTAATCCCCCAAAAGATCGCTATCAAATAAACATCATCATAAATTATATGAATAAAAGATTGGTTTAAATTAAGGTATTAAAACTATTAACAGTAATGCCAACAACAGTGGTAGTGTCTGAGCGCTTACAAATAAAGAGAGACCTTATCTGATGACATAAATCTTTTGGAAGAATGTTTCTTTCTTCAAGTCAATAAACACTAACAGTACTGAAATTTGAGTTCATTGAGGAAGCTTCTAATACTCTTTATGGATTTAAAGCAAGACTGAAACACATTATCACCAAAGGCTTATTCGATCAGATAAGGTCTTCTTTTCGTTCTAAAAGTTTTTAGACTGGACACTTTGATGACATAAACCTTTAAATATCATATGTTAAAACTATTTTTTTGTGTGTTATTCTTTAGGGTAAACTGAAATACCAGACCTTTTAGGATTTATAGATGAACTAATATACTTTTTGATCGAAACTATCACAAATACACTTTTGAAAGATTTGATCAAAAAGAATACTATTCTAATATACTAATTTATTTGGATACTAATTTTTCAGACATTTTATTGGTCGATTTATGTTTCCTTAAAATATGATAAAAAGTAGGGAATCTAAATTACGGAAACATTACTTATAATAAAGCCCAACTATATGCACTTGTCCAAAAGGCGTTTTTTTATAATGAAAAATTAAACTTCTCTTTGTCTGTCTCTGTCTTTCTCATTCTGTCTTTCTCTCTAACTGTCTCTCTCTCTCTATGTATAGGGTTAGCAGAAAAGTTTATAGGCTAACCAAGATAATTTAATAGAATTGAACTGAATGAAGTGTATTATTCAAAATAATCGCCCTTGCTGAATGATTTCATGGTTGTTTCCTTGCTTGGAGCCTAATGGTTAAAACGTCATCAACAACCCACACTCATATACATGAGGGTGTGTGTGTGTGTGTTCAAATTCCTCGCTGCAAGCAACGGGCAATAAAAGCTGGATTTTTATGTGGAATACTGTTGATTTTATTTCAGTATTGTCTTGCTTCTAGACTGGTTGTATTAATAAACCTAAAGAACCGGATATTATAATTTCTGTTTTGAGCCAAACACAGAAAAACACGTCCATTCAGAATCAAAGTGGAGTTTTAATACTGCAGACATTGGCTGCGATAAGATGAGTGAAAATGTTTTGTTTCAAATTATATATATATATATATATATATATATATATATATATATATATATATAACGTGAGTGAATATATATATATATATATATATATATATATATATATATATATATATATATATATATATATATATATATGTATCATACCGGCTCATTGGCCTTGTGGGTAGAGTTTTCCTAAATGGTCCGGGAGACATGGGTTCAATCCCAGGTCGCGTCATATCAAAGACTTTAAAAATGGTACTTGATGCTTCCTTGCTTAACACTCAGCAATATAAGTTACGTATCAAGGGTAAAGTGGAGCAATTCAGAGAAAGGAGTAGCACCCTTCCCTACACCGCGGTGTAGTAGCTATTGAAAAGGGAGCCTTCTGGTCGCCGTCAACAACGGTCACCAACTTTACTTATATATATATATATATATATATATATATATATATATATATGAGTGGCGTGTATTTATTGAACCCCTTCCACAACGAAGAGGGTGAAAGTTAATTTCTGATAGAAATAGTTTGAATTTAGAGTTGTCCTTCTAGATACGTTGCTATTGCTACACCGATTTTTCAACAATTCTATCCAGAGCAAGAGTGAAGAATACTTGTATTCATGCCTTTTCCAAGGGTCTTAATGATGTAAGAAATCCAAGAAGCCCCATCCAGTATTTGAACTCAGGTCGCCGGGTCCATATTTCTACAATGATAGCTATTAGACTACACCCATACGTGTGTATGCGTATATGTGTGTGTGCGTGTGTGTGTGTGTAAAATATATTTACGCTCTCTGGTGAAATAATTTTCGGGCGCCGCTTGGATAATGCAAAGCTCTTCGAAAGAATTGAGCACTCTGGTAGCCGATAGGGTACAACAATGTAAACAAATGGCTGCTGCTGTTACTACATAATACCTTAAAGATTCCTTTAGCCAAACGTGGTACGCCTGTTGGCCGAGCGGTCTGAGACTTAGTCTAACGTAAAGTTGGGTGGGTTTCGATCCCGGCTTCGAGAGTCCTACGTCTCTAGCTACACTGAAGATGTCTGATAGAACGAAACAGTCAGTCTGTGGATGACAATATATATATATATATATATATATATATATATATATATATATAATAAGATTGGTGACCGTATTCATTAGCTGCTACAACGAGGTGTAAGTGGGAGGCACAATTCATTTCTCTGGATTATTCAACTTTACCCTTGATCCATACCTTGTAATACTGAGTGTTAAGCAAGGACATCAACAACATTTTTTGAATTTTTGGTATGACTCGACCTGGGATTGAACCCCTGTCTCCCATTGGCGAGCACTCATTCCACTTGGTCTATCCTAGTGTTAATTAAGCTACCAGAGTGCTTTAGATCTCACGTTGAACGGTATAGGAATTAAAAGAGGAAAAACCGATTTCATATTCCGGCTGAAGTATTTGCATTTACATCACACGAACTCTTTTGAGAAAGCCAAAATACTATCCCTTATTCTTGCAACGAAAGGTTAAATAGTAGGTCAGACTGACTCGCTAGTCTTCATTGGAGAAGGAGATTTTTAAAAACAATTCTAAAGTAGCTGACTCTATCACACGTGACTTTACAATTTAGGTTTAGAATACTGAATATTTTTTGGAGTACAAAATATTAGTCGATATTATCGTTTTTCTTAAACCTATCTTTTATTTCAACATTCTTACGATGATTTTACACTTCAGCTTTACTCAGCTATGCATTTTATCTGATAGTCATTTTTCTATTCACAAATTTGGTTGTTTGGTGTTTTAACCTTGCTGGTTATTCAATGCCAAATCCTATCATTATATATATGTCTATGGTTGTTGTAGGTCCAAAGAAAGAATAAGGAATATTTTAAAATAGGAAGGTCCTCGAAGAGATTTGTATTTTTTAATTCACTTATTTTGTTCTTACATACGTGTTATATATATGTATGTTTCAAGCCTGTTGCTTTCGTCAGAGAACATGTGTGGCACAAGGCCTTTTAAATGGGGTACTCAATGATACTTGAACTCACTCTTGTTTCCAGTATAAATGACTCTTGTCTGGTCAGACTTGTTTATGTAGGGGTCCTTGTTCCTCTTTCCTAAAGTGTGTTTACTTTGGTCTGCTTTACCACACATGTTTTCTGACGAAAGCAACAAGCTGGAAACATTCTTATATATAAGACATATGTAAGAACGAAATAAATAAATTCAAAAATACAAATCTCTTCGTGGACTTTCCTATATATATATATATATATATATATATATATATATATATATATATATGTTCGTGTGTGTGTGTGTGTGTGTGTGTGTGTGTGAGACATGATTTGTAAGCGAATAGTTTTTTGGTAGCTATTTTTCAACGAGTTGTTAATCTCATTTATTTTAACACTGTTAATTGATTATATGCATTACTAGGTAACATTATTATTTCTATTTATCACGTTTCTTGTCTAATACAGATAATGTCCTCACGGATGTATGATTTTAAATAACCAATAACAATGTTTATTGGTAAATGATAGAACTGTTCTATTTGACAAACAGATGGAACTCGAATACGCACAATCACTCCGGGTCATGGTGGACCTGGCAGTAATGGCAATGAAGAGGTATTCCACATTCCTCAAAGTTCTAGGACTGGAGCTTAACCATCCGATGCAGTTTAGGATTATATTCTCGATATTCATTCCAGGAGTCTTAGCCCTCTGAAGAGATGTAATCGGTTTATTCCATAATCTTTGGTGACAGAGTTGTACAAAAAATTATTATCTTTTTGTCTAACAATCTTTTCTACCCGGTATTGTGGCAAGCTAGTAATTAGACCTTTGTTTAAAAATCTAGTGCTAGATGAGAGCTCAAGGGGATCAATGGATTTATGCTTAATTCTTTGATAAATATTCGTGTGAGTATTAATAAAAACTGTGCTTTTATGTATTTTACAGTATTTTATGTATTTACTTAAGAATCAGTTTGTGTTAATTGCGATGCCTGTCATGCATATTCAAACTTTACGATAAGCTAAGGATGACTAAATTTTTAAATTGTACGATTCAATTTTCCTCTGCCCAATACGTCATAAAAAATTAATATTGATTCTTGTCAAAAAATACCTGAATGAATATATTTGTCATTTTTATGTAAGTAATTGGTTTAATATAAAAAAAAGGGAGGTAAAACTTCTATGTGGGAGACTTTTGTGTTTATTTTGTTTTTGCACAGATTTTTATGATTGGAGTAAAATTAGTTGGAGTAGTATTAGTAATGTGTGTGTGTCATGGGTGTGTGTATGTGTGTTTAATGCACTTTTCATTAAGTGTGTAGAAAATTCAGTCTCTATGAATATTCATTTAAGTATATGTAGATGTCCATTTACCTAGAGAGACTGTGCTCTCTAAACTTTTGAGGCAAGTAATCGAAAAGAAGATGTTTTACATTCAAAAAAATGTTGAGATAGAGCAAGGATTTTCGTTATCTATCTATCTATCTATCTATCAGCGTTCCACGTCTCTCTCTCTCTCTCTCTCTCTCTCTCTCTCTCTCTCTCTCTCTAAATATAAGGGAATATATGTGCTTGCTTTCAAGCTTTTTGAGTGCGTGCGTGTCTTTTGTACTTATCACGAAGCGTATCAAAATTTCATTTATCATGGTTACTTATATATATATATATATATATATATCTAAGTGTGCGTACGTCTGTGTGTGTGTGTGAGTGTGTGTGCGCGCGCCAATTGGTATGTGTATTACTTTGCCTATGTACTGTAAAGTACGTTCAGAGATAATTCTCCCGAGATTTTTGGTTAGAGAATAAACGGAAGTGTAAATAGAACCGTATAATATCTCAGGCCAAAACCAGACACACAGTCAACCGGAAGTTTCTTTTATATTCCCTCCAAGAAAAACACATCTCACTGACCATTTTTTTCTGAAAGGCTGCTCCTCTACTCTCGGGGCATTCAATTATTAAGACCACCGTCACAGACCATCAGTTCTGCACAGTCACTCATCCGCTTCTATGCTCTTCAACAATCTTGCTGAAATATTCGGTTACCCCATCACGACCCTAACAACCACTCACCGGTTAGCTATGTTTTGCAGAACTGATCTGAAACGCCCAGACACATGAGAGGTTTTGCTCTTCATTACCGCCCATCACAGCATTTTGAATCACAACCATTTGCCGAGTTTCATTTAGAATAAGGCGGATGTTTCTTTGACAAACAATACTATTTATACATTACGTAAAGGTTTTCAATAACAATCTTTTCTTTCTAAATCATCCACCCTGATAAGCAATGTTTTCCACCTGGTTTAGAACCTTGGCTCTTCACGTAAAATGTACTTCTCGTATCCAAGGAAAGGCAATAAGTTCATATGGTAAATAAAAGATACAACAGAACAAAAATAAAGAGTTTGGTTAGATTTATTTATACGTCTCTTCAACTTTATGTAATTTCTTTAAGTATATAGTTGGTTCGATTCTTAGATGAAAATAGGCTTTATGCTCTGGAGAGTTTTTATGAAGATACATAGAGTTAACAATTCATATCTATTACTAATTTGTACAGAATTATACGGTTTTAAATTATTTAATCTAATGCCTACAAGAGACACACAGTTATTTAAGTATATGGTTTCAAATAATGAATAATAATATGAGCCAAGTTGTCTTGGACTGTATAATACATATATATAATACACTGTATCTTTGCTGATGGTTAGAACCTCCAACGAGTGTCCTCTATGTGACATTGAACCATCTAAGAGTGAGGCTCCAGTCCTGGAACTTTGGGGAATGTAGAATATCTCTTCATTGCCATTACTCTCAGGTCCACTTTGACTTGGAGTGGTAGTACCAGTTCGTGTCCTATTTATGAGGCAAATAGAATTGTTTATTAATATCAAATTAAATCATTAGAACTAAATAGCAATGCTTGAAACTATTTAACTGTTTGCAAACAAATTAGCTTTGTCGAGTTCTTTAAAAAAATGTTACCAACAGAGGATTTATGAAAATATCATATGTAAGCATATTTTGGAATTAAATAACCATCAAGTGTTGATATGCCATTAAACCAAATATCCCAACTGATAATAATAATAATCCTTTGTAAATTTATGCAACCATAAGTATATATTTTTTACCCAAATAATTTTCACAATGTTATCTGGTTTCATGTTTTCCAATCTAATTTGCCTTGTCCACCTCTGCAGAGCGGTAAGACCCACCAACGAGTGACCTGGAGATGACACTAAACAATCTCATGGTGAGTTTCCAGTGATGCTGAAGTTTTGGGGAAAGCAGAGCACCCCTTCATTGCCATTGCTCCCAGGTCCACTCTGGCTTGGAATGGTAGTACCTGATAGGGCTCTATCTTTGGGTTAAATAGAACTAAACTGCATACTTATGCTAAACTGAATTGTTTGAATTAGAACTGTTTGAATAAGCTAAATAGCTTGAAATAGAAGTGTTTTGAAAATTAGACTGTACTTACATTTGAACAGCGTGCTTATGCCAAACCGAATAGTTTGAAATGGAACTGTTTTTGACATTGAAACTGTACTTACGTTGAATAGAATTGTTTGATATAGAACTTTTTTTGCATTTAAGTGTGTGTAAACAAAATTTGAACTTCTACTAAACTGAATTAGCTGAATTAGAACTGTTTGAATTAACTGAATAGCTTGAAATAGAACTGTTTTTGACAATTAAACTGTGTACTCATGCTTAACTGAATTATTTGAAATAGAACTCAAGAGATTTGGCGTTAAATAACCTACAAAGATTGTATATGCCATAAAACCCAACAAATCAACGAACGAACGAACCTATCTAATACTAATAATTTTCCCCTGTCAAACAGACTGTGCATAAAATCCTGGTTTCTAAAAAGCTGCAACATGCAGGGCCACATGTAATGTTTTGTATTTAATCATTATAAAGGATTTTTTTTTACATGTTTGACCCTCTTTCTTCGTCCACTTTTAATGTAGCTTTTTTTTTTTAAATAATAAATTATATTTTCATTTATCCACACAAACCCCACATTCTTTGAACTTCTTCAGTGCTAATGTACGTTGTTTAAGTAATTTTCATGACAGTGCCATTGAAGTGAGTGGGCAAAACATATTCTAACATCTAACCGACGGTGTTGTAAGCCTCTAACTTCAGAAGCTTTGCTATGACTAGCAATTTAAACTGTTATATTTTTGTATGTATACTCATTACATAGTGCCCTCCCCTACATTTCGGTGTAGTAGCTATTGAAAAGGGAGCCTTCAGGTCGCTCTCGACTACGGTTGCCAACTATACTCTATCATTATATTTTGTATTAATTATATTGTCTTTGGATATATTTTATCCTTTCATTTGGGTTTGATTTCTTTGTTTTAATGGCATATCAACCTTCGCGAGTTATTTAATGCCTAAGCCATCCATGTAGAAGAACACTAGTGGAAATAACTAATCCATAGCTGGATGGATATAAGTCCGTAAGTGAATGTAACAACCCGACTGGAATTAAAACTCGCTTATTAAGATGTAACTATCCACTAGGCTACAAAAATCTCCGTCTTTTGATCTCTGTAGATATATAATATAGTGTTAGAACTTATTACATCGTTATTATATTATCGTTTTGGTTTTCCTAATTGCTTTTCACCGTCTAGCGTATTATTTCACTTATCTTTTTTTGTGTGCAAATATATGCATTGATGATATTTCAGGATCATGATAATGATCATCAAGTCTCGCTGGCAGCACTGAGTTCCCGATCAATCTGTCTCTGTCTGTCTCTCTCGTCTCTTTATTGTTCATTGCACCTGGCAGGTCTTTTAGAGTGCATTCAGAGTCTGCAAAGATCTGATGTTGAAGTCCTTGTTGGCTAGCCGAACCTGGTGCGTCCATGAGCTGTAATCCATATGAGAACATCCTTTACCTTTTCCAGGAGTTCTCAGCTTATCTTGTTCGTCTTATTTTAATGATTCGTGAGATGAAACGTGTTTGGCCGCACCATCCCTGTTTTGTTGGGTGCTGCTTCCAGGTTTTGTTCAAAACAACACGAAGAATTTTTGCGTATTTCCCATCTAGCATTTTTATCCTTGCGTTTCGTTAGCATGTAGGTGGTGCATACAAAATAGTATTCCTGGCATTAGTATATAAACAGATTAATGAATGGAAAATGCTTATTTTGAGTGTTAATATTATTGCACATTAAGGCAATACATCACTTACATGAGAAATCGTTATTAGAAAGATATTATTAAGATTTCACCGTGTACAATGTACCGAGTACATCTCTAAAGAGGGGTAAGACTCCCCAACGAGTATCTTGGATATGACACTGAAGTATCTGATGATGTAGCTCCAGTAATGCCGGAGTTTTAGGGAATGCAGAGTACTCCTTCATTGCTATCGCTCCCAGAACAACTCTGTCCCGGAGTGGTAACATTTGATAGAGCCCTTACTATGTGCCAAACCGAACTGTTTCAAATTCAAATTGTGTCAACACAAATTAAATATACTTAATTGAATTATTAGAAATAAAACATTTTGATCATTTAACTGTATGTAAACAAATAACCTTTTTAAAAGAAGTGTTAAAAGTACATAGCGATACCATTTAACTGGGAGCAGACAAATGATTAATTGATTATTGGATTATTTGTGTTTGATTGAAATACTTGAAGCCATGCAAAAAATGAGCTCAAACTCAGTTGAAAATGTTACCAAAAATGTGTTTACAAATCATACTTAAGGTATATTTATATTTAAATAAACTATGATGGTGCCATAAAATCTAACCAAACGAAAAATATATATTCAATATTATGCATAAAGAGGATTCGGCATTAAAAAAACCTATAATAGTTTATATACCATAAAACCAAACAAACGAAGTCATATGTATTTCTAGGCATTAAACAATCTAGAATGGTTGATAGGCCATAAAACCCAACTAAACCGAATCATATATATTAATGTATATGTATAAAGAGGATGTGGCATTAGATAACGTTCAATAGTTGATATGCCATGAAACTAAACCAAACCAAACCAAGCAAAATCATTTATATTTAATATATATGAGTAAAGAGAATTTGTCATTAAATAAACTACAATGGTCATATGCCATAAAAACAAACAAGACCAAATCATATATATGCAATATATATGTATAATGAGGATTTGGCATTGAATAAATTACAATGGTGTATATGCCATAAACATAAACCAAATAAAAATATTTAGCATATATATATATATATATATATATATATATATATATAAAGAGGTTTTAGTATTAAATAACCTACAATGGTTTATATAGCATGAAACCACACCAAACCCAATCATACGTATCTAATATATATGTATAAAGAGGATTTAGCATTAAATACTTAAAATGTTTGATATGCCATAAAACCAAACCAAACCAAGTCCTATATAGTTAAAATAAACGTATAAACAAGAATTGGCATTAAATAACCAACAAAGGGTGATATGCAACAAAGCCAATGAAACCAAATCATATTTACTTAATATATATATATATATATATATATATATATATATATATATATATATATATATATTATTAAATTATATATTATTAAATATATATAATGACATTTAATAACCTACGGTGGTTGACATATCATGAAAGCAAAGCAAACCAAACTAAACCAAACCATATATATTTAATATATATGTATAATGAGGATTTGGTTTTAAATAATCAACAATGTTTGATATTCCATAAAACCGAATCCAACCAAATTATATATATCTAATACATATGTATAAACTCGATGTGCCATTAGATATCGTCAAAATGTTTACATGGCATAAAACTCAACCAAACGAAGTGGTTACTCATTTTTCACTCTCCATATTATTATGAGTGTAATGGTAATAAATATTGGGATATTAATAATGCTTATTTTGAGTGTTAATACTTTATTAATCGAATAATAATTACCTTTTCTAAGTTTCAAAACTTTTTTAATGTCTGAGACTTCATATTTTTTTCATTCAATTCATATGTGAGGTGATTAAAAGTATATTCATATTACCCTTCGCAAAAATAATGTAATTATCACACTTAGAAGAAGTTAATTTAGTTTTTGTTTAATTAAATAAACTAATAACCGATAAAACGAAAAGCATTCTTATTTAATAGTTTCATGAAATATTTTATAAACAAACCAGTTTAATTTATTCAAATTATGTTCCAGGTTAAAAGCGCGTTAAGAGTAACCCAAAACCGTACATTTTCAGACCATATTTTCCCGTTTTCTTGCTCTCCAATGATACCTGCCTCAGAAAAATAAGGTCTGAAATATTCTGCTTTGGTTCAACCTAATTGCACATTCAACCGGAGATCATAATGGTATCATTTTTTCCAATCTATGTCGAGGAAAATATGAAATAACCAAATGTTGAGCAAAAATATGGAATGATCGTGTTAATTGCATTCTATTCTTAAAACGAATATGTCAGAAGGTTAGATAGGCAAATCGGTGTACAAGTTAAGGCAATTTAAAATTTAATACAGAATAAGGTAAAGTACGACATATTGGATCCAAAAAAATTGAAATTGAATATAAATTAAGCAACAAAGAAATGAAAAAATGATCAAAGAATGCGATCTCGGAATGGGCTTTAATGATACATTTAAAGCTAAAAATCCTATTTTGTCTATTCTATCGACAGCAAATGAAATGATTGCCAGGAGGTTAGAAATTTTATATCAAAAGAGGCAATGGTTTTAACTCATATTGAATATTCTACTCAAGCATGTGCTCAAGTGTTGAGACGAGTAGAGTGGATTGTAATATTGAGATTGCGGGGGATACAAAGAAGAGTAACAAAAATAATAAAAGTTTGATATATTAACAGGGAGATATACGAGAATTTAGGATTAACTACTTCGCTAGAAGCATCCTAGTTGCCTTTGGCTAAGCCGATTTCATCTCATCAAAGGAGTAAATCTCTCATGACGAATATCCTAGATATGACACTAAACCATCTAATGGTGACGCTTCAGCTCTTTAACTTTGCAGATTGAAGCGTACTCCTTCACTGTCATTACTCACAGGTACTTTTTGACTTGGAGTGGTGGTACCTATTAGCGTTTCATCTAAAGTCAATTAAAACTGTTTAATCATTTATCATATTTGAAACTATTGAACTGTGTGCAAATAGATCTATTAATTTTAGATAGCAATTCTTGTAAAAATTTAACTGTCTGTATAAAACTATTTATATGAGATAGCTGTACTTGAAAATGATTAATTATTTTTTAGTTGTTTTGGTTTTCTGGCCTGGATTTAGTGATGGGTTTATATGTCTAAGTATCTAAGAATTTTATTAGTCCCATTTTCTGGGACAAATACTGATTTAGGCATTTACTATATGTCGGCATAGTTAAATTTCAATCCCTTGCATAGTTCCCAGTGGATTACTTTTCACACATAGTCATGTCTACTCTTGTATTTCTTTTGTGCCACTTTGCTTCATTTGAATCTTATTGATTTAATGTTTCATCTGCATACTATAATTTTTTCTAAGACATTGTCTTTATTGCGTTATTTCCGGCAGCTGTTAGAATAGCTTCTCTTTAGCTTACCCCTTCTTAGTCTTATCCAGATCATAATTTTTATCAAAGATGTGTGCGTTAAATAAGATCTGGAATAAAGGTCTTTTGATAGCGGAAATACTTTCATATACTGAAATATTTATAAATCGAAATTTGTCTTTATTTGTCTGAATTACTCGATCTATACACTAGTAGGCGAGCTGTTATACATACTAACATTTCTGGGGTAGTGTTTTCCATAATGGCTACCTGTCAGCCGTAAATGAAAGATATAAATGCTCGATTATTTTAACTGAATGTCCAGTTATATTTCCTTTTAGTCGTCTGCCGGTTGCCATCATCGTAACGATTTATTAAACCATAATCTTGGCGCCAAAGTCATTTACTAATGACCGATACAAAGCAGCCACCATTTCAAATGTACACACTTCACTATGCCTTGCATTGTTGTAAACATCTATTCAGATGACGGGAATCCACTTAGTAAATTTAGTGGGAGATGGAACCAAGTTCTGTTTTACAACAGAACGGACACATACATATACACACGCACTTATACACACGCACGCATGTGGACAAGCATTCGTTTAAATACTTTACTATGAAGCGAAAATTACGTTATTTAATATATTTAACATATATAGAAGCGCATTACTATCAATAAAATGTGTGTTGAGGCATTTGATCAGGGGATTCATTATAGGGTTTGGTTGGGTTTAATGGCATATCAACCATTTTCGGTTATTTAATGCCAAATCCTCTTTATACATATATATTAAATATATATGATTTGGTTTGGTTGTGTTTTATGGCATATCAACCATTTTCGGTTATTTAATGCCAAATCCTCTTTGTACATATATATTAAATATATATGATTTGGTTTGGGTAGGTTTTATGACATATCAACTATTGTAGGGTATTTAATGCCAAATCCTCTTTATACATTTATATTAAATATATAAGATTTGGTTTGGTTGTGTTTTATGGCATATCAACCATTTTCGGTTATTTAATGCCAAATCCTCTTTGTACATATATATTAAATATATATGATTTGGTTTGGGTAGGTTTTATGACATATCAACCATTTTCGGTTATTTCATGCCAAATCCTCTTTATACATTTATATTAAATATATATGATTTGGTTTGGGTAGGTTTTATGACATATCAACTACTGTAGGGTATTTAATGCCAAATCTTCTTTATACATATATATTAAATATATATGATTTGGTTTGGTTGTGTTTTATGGCATATCAACCATTTTCGGTTATTTAATGCCAAATCATCTTTGTACATATATATTAAATATATATGATTTGGTTTGGGTAGGTTTTATGACATATCAACCATTTTCGGTTGTTTCATGCCAAATCCTCTTTATACATTTATATTAAATATATATGATTTGGTTTGGGTAGGTTTTATGACATATTAACTATTGTAGGGTATTTAATGCCAAATCCTCTTTATACATTTATATTAAATATATATGATTTGGTTTGGGTATGTTTTATGACATATCAACTACTGTAGGGTATTTAATGCCAAATCTTCTTTATACATATATATTAAATATATATGATTTGGTTCGGGTATGTTTTATGACATATAAACTATTTTAGGGTATTTAATGCCAAATCCGCTTTATACATATATATTAAATATATAGGATTTGGTTTGGTTGTGTTTAATGGCGTATCAACCATTGTAAGTTATATAATATCAAACCCTCTATATACATATACAGTAAATATATATGATTTGGTTTGGTTTGGTTTTATGGCATAATGTAATATAGCCGTAATACATATATAACTATACGTATATATATATACATGCGGAAACATAATCAACAATAATGACGAACGAACACACTTCTTTAGAAAAATATACCTCTCACACTTTATTCTGAACGGTTGCAAAAGGGTTGCGTGTGAGAGGTGAGTTGGAGACTGAACAGATTGCAACATATTGACCCCCAGTTCTTCTTTCTCATTCTGCTGGTCTGCTTAACCGGGGTTGCCGAGGGCCCAAGCCCTCTGCTGGGAGCTTCTTCTCACTGCCTCGAACTGCAACTCGAACTTCAACTGCAACTTACTCCGACTAACTCGAACTGTCTGAGAGCATATATAATTGTTTGACAACCACCTGCTTCCCGTGGGCGCCACAATTGCACTTAATTCAACCCGGCCACGGTCAAGGTTATATCTTGATATCTTCGACCGGATGCACCTTTTCCTTGAATGACGGCTTGGTCGAAAATCAATATGTTACAATATCCTATTTACCAACCCCTCCGCTCGGGCAGGATATGACACAAGGTCAATTTTTAAGCGAAGTTTAAAGGTTTTGAATTCAGAATATTTCCTTCTCCATGACTAGTTGCCTCACCAAGGCTGAAGAACCCAGTCTGTCCTACTATATACCCATAGCTGGAGGGAGAATTATTGGATTCATACCTTTCCCAAGGGTATTCGTGCTATGTGAAATGCAATCATTCTCGTTCAGGATTTGAACTCGAGTCGCCGTGTTCATTTCCTACGACGATAACCATTTCACCACGGGCACCTCCTAAATATGTTACAATATCAACCATTGTAAGTTATTTAATACCAATTCCTCTTAATACATATACATTAAATATGTATTATTTGTAAACACATTTTGTTGATAACATTTTAAACTTTTTTTAAAACTCATTCTCAGTTAAATGGTCTCTAGTATTGTTATATACCATTTTCGACTTAATTAAACGTCAGTTATTTGTTTACATAAACTTAAATGATGAAACAGTTCTATTTCTTAAAATTCAGTCATTTGTTTGCCCTCAGTGTACATGCCAAACAATTCTATTCAGCCCATAAATAGCACAATATCAGATACAACCACTTAGGGCCAATGTGGTCGTGGGGCAATAAAGGGGTACTCCGCATTGCCCAAATCGCCACCATTACTGGAGCCTCATCTTCAGATGCAGTTTAGTGTCATATCCAGGCCAATTTTTGGTTGGAGTCTTTCCCCTTTGCAGATGTTCACTCAGTGTATTCTACGGACCCAACCGACTGAACAAAGATTTTTGTGAGATACGTTGGTTACCCTTGAATACAGGTCTACACTGCAAAGAGTAAAGGACATAGGATTGCATGACGATGGTTGTTGTTAGAAATGGACTCAATGAATAAGGTTCAAATTCTTGAAGAGGCTGTAGGCATTTCAGCTTGAATTCTAGGCTTTTTTATCCAACCAGTCAGCCGGATTCAAAATTCTGAATTCGAAACAGCTTTACTCCACTTAAAATGTTGAACTTGTGTCAGATCCTACCTACGAAAGTGGAGTTGAATAATAACCACTTACTACCCTCTCTCTCTCTCTCTCTCTCTCTCTTTCCCTCTCCCTAACACACTCTGTCACACTCATATATATGTATATGTGTGTGAATATATATGTATATGTGTGTGAATATATATGTATATATGTGTGAATATACGTAGCCTCAACGCCACGAACGGGATGCAACACAAGTTCAAATTTTAAGTGCATGCCAATCGCTATGGTTAAATATTTGGACAGACTGGGCTCTTTAGCCTTGAAGCTGCAACTTATCCTTGAAAGAAAACTCGAAAAAACTTAGAAAAAATTAAAACAGCAGTACTCTACTTAAAAATTGGCCGCATATCGTATCTTTTCCATGAAGGAAGTGTTGGATAAATACATACTCTATATATGATGATTAATGAACATGGCACTGGGATAAAATAAGGGACAATCATAAAGTCCTAACGTTTATGCGCGAATCTTCGATACTCACAAGTACTCAAACGTAGTTTTACATTTATAAAAGGTGTTGATGTCGAATAGAGGAGGCGCACATGTCGTAACGGTTACAAGTGGATTTGGCTACTCGCATGAACAAAACTTTTTGCATTTCCCATGGTGGTTGTACATTTTGGAAATTATATGAATTTAACTATTTTCCATCTAGCTATGGGTAAATAATAGGACAGACTTGGTCCGTTAAACTCGGCATGGAAACTGAATTCAACTAGCTTGTTGAGCTAAAGAGGGATGAGCTCCACCAAACTATTTTTGTCCAAATAAAAATACATAATCGTACAGGCGTACCCTCGATCAAACGAGAATACGGAATATATATATATATATATATATATATATATATATATATATATATATATATATATATTGTTGTGTTTTTTATTAATGCTTTATTTTTTAAATCTCTCAGTGTCAGACTCACACAAGAGAAATTTTCTCAGAGAATCATGTGAATTGAGGTTGAAATTACTTGGAAACTGTTGAACTGTTATAATTACTAGGAAACAGTTGAACTGTTATAAAAAATTAATCACGTCAAAGCAGGCTTCATCTTCTATCAGGAGGTGACATCGTTAAATTCAACTCTCTCTCTCCTTTGTACAGTCTACCTAAATATTTACGCAAAAATCTAACACATATACAAATACATAATTTGCCTAAATGTTTCTATTTTTGCATAGCAATTTGTAAAAAACTGAAATCCGAATTGTATGTTATGGATTTCTTTGCTATTTTTTGATTATTTGTATTTGCTTTTAATTTTGCTTTTTCCCGTTATCATCATCATCATCATCATCAGGTCGCTCCACCAGCACGGATATCGCTGACCCTTTCTCGCCAGGCTTCTCTATCAACCACTGCTTCCTGCAGGTCTTCAGGGAAACACCCTGTATCGGTACAAAGCTGTTGTATGTATGTTCTTTCTGGTCATCCTGCCTTTGCTCGTCCATGTGAAGGGGTCTACAAGAGTACGTCACTTAGGAGTTCGTGCCAACTAGCAATTTCCCGCATGGCTGGTTCGTCTAATTTAGTTTTCGTGATGGGTGATAAGTGGCCGTAGAGCTGCTGCTTTGTGGGGTGCTGCCTCCAGGACTTGTTCAATATTGCTCGCAGCATTCTTGTGTAGTTGCCGTCAAGCTTTTTCTCCATACGTTTAATTTGCGTCCATGGAGTGCATCGATACAGCAGTATCCACACGACTGCTTCTTGGAAGAAAGTGCGTTTCACTTTATCTCTCAGGTCTGACTTCCATATGACCTATAGCCTATCGATAGCTGTACATACCTTTGGTAAGTGCTTGTTGATGCCTGTCTCGGTTGATGAGATACTGCTTCCTCGGTTGGTGAACCTGTCTACTAGTTTCAGAGAGCTACAGTTTAGTGTGGAGATGTTTCCTCTTTGATTAAAGCACACATATTCCGTCTTGTGTGCAATGACATGGAGGTCTATGTCTGCAGCTGCAGACTATATAGCAAGGTTTTGGCTTAGGCCGGTGCATTTGCAAGAAGCGCTATGTCATCGTCGTAGTCGGTATCGGTAATTGTTTGTGTGGGGTACCTTCTGCTTTTTTGCTTTGTTTGCTTGAAACTTTCTTTCATTTTATCAATACATGTTCTAAGCACGTAGTCTAAAGTGGTATGGGGCTAATGTGTCTCCTTGTAGAACCTGCTACAATGTCGGAGTAGTCTGCGTCTCCATACGGGGAATGGACTTTTACTTTTGTGTTTCTATATAGCATCATTATGGCTGCGATGGTTCCCTTGGGTAGGCTGTAAGCGAGTAGTATTTCCTCTAAGTATGGAGTCAAAAGCCTTGGTGAAGTCGACAAATGATATTGTGTTGCCTCTCGGTTTTTTGCACGTACACCTTCAAGAATTCGACAGAGAGTCAAAATATTTGACGTCGTAGATCTATTTCTCCGAAGGCCATTTTGGTTTTTCCTAAGTATATTCTCAATTTTGGGTTCTATGCGGTTGCGTATTAGAGCATTGAATATCTTGGCCGCTATGGATGTAAGGGTTATACCACGCTTGTTCTTGGCTAAACCAAGGTCAACTTTTTTAGGGAAGGGGAGGATGCATCCTTTCGTCCATCTGTCTATTGGGTTTTGATTACATACGGCATTACAGTGTCGGAGCAGTATGTCATCTAATTCCTTGGTCTTTCATACTTCTGAGTGTATTTCATGAAGAACTATTGCTTTTCTATCTTTTAATTTTTCTTAGTACCCGGTCGAGTTCTTCTTGCGTAAACTCTCCTAGTTTGATGTCTTATTGTTTACTTAAAATTTTCGTGATTGGTTCCTGTGTAACTTTAGGAGGGTTTCCTAGTAAATTCTCGAAATGTTGTTTCCATATTTGTATTCGTTCTCGTTGGTTGGTAGCTTTCAATTAAGCTTTCGCAGTGCTCTTCCTTCTGCTCACTTCGTTTATCGTTTGCCATGCTATCCTTGATTATCTATCTTCAACAGTCTCTTATCTTATCGATCTGATTTTGTATGTATTTTGTTTGTTCTTTTAGGTATATATTTGTTAATTCATTTTGTGCTTTTTTAAGTTTCAGGGCATTGGTATTGCCTGGGTTCTTCCTATTGCATTTGGAGGTAGTTTTCACGTCTGCACGTTTTTTTCTCTAACCGCTAATGACTCCCATAGGACTCCAGATTTAGCTCTTTGTTTAGTTGGTACGTATTCTGCTACTGCTTCTAAGTGGACATTGACAAAAATCTCATATTCGTCATTGGGAGTATGTGTTTCTGTCTTCTTCTGTAGTTCATCGAATTTGTTTCTTAGTGTTAACGTATATTTATCTCTAATATCCCTGTTATTAATCAGGGACCAGTCATAGTGCACAGGGGTTGTTTTTCCGGTCGTATTCTTTCATAGGCGCAGTCGTATTTTTGTCGTGACAATTCGATGATCGAAGGACACACCCTCGGATGGAAAATATGCCTCGTAATTTAATGTGCTATTATTCCTTTTCTCATTTATAAGGACGTAGTCTATCTGCGCTTTAGTATTATTTACGTAAGTGTAGATCCATATTTTTCGATCCCTTTTCTGAAAGTTTGTATTGAGGCATGCTAATCTATTTTCTAGCGTGAAATCTGTTAGATGTTGCCCATTTCTGTTTAACGAGTTGTGTAGGCTGAATTTGGGGTTTACGTTTTTACCAATTAGGGTATTCATGTTTCCACCAATGACGAGAACATTGTGTTTGGGGATGCTATGAACAAGAGAGGATAGCTCATCATAGAAAGCGATGAGATCATATTCTTCACTAACATTGATGCGCTGGTGTTGCCATTAAAAGTAGCTACCAGCTTCCTAGGTTGTATTTTCTCTTTACTATTTAGTGGTTTCAGGGCTTGTGGTCCTATAAGCATACTACACCTCCTATCTTGGCATTGACAGAGTTTTTCTATGCAAATCCAGTGGCAAGGGTCTATTCATTGCCAGTATCGTGATATTTAATATCATCACTATGAGTGTATCTGTGTTCTTACATATTATGTCTATGTTATGATCTATGCAGTCAACTCCGGTAGTTATCCTATTCTAATTAAGGTTCTAACGTTGAATATCTCTATTTGTATTGGGCGTTTGTATTTTAGTAATTTTTGTTTGTGCTCTGTTGTTGATTTTTCGAACACTGAGGCCAGGGCTCCAACCTTGACAGGGCGCGCCCCTTTTTACCCGCGCAAAGACCGATGTGGTTTGGACTGGTGGTTTGGGTGTGGGTCATGGTTATCTTTCGATGGCCGTTTTTATTCTCATCTACAGAAGTCACGCATATAAATGAGCTCCAGTAGTTCCCCGATCGATGTATTTGATCCTAGCCATTGAACCATTGGATTCATATGTCTAGGACCTGGTTAGGCATTCCGTTGAGCCATCGGAGAGTGTATCCGATTGCCTTTAAGTCCACCATGCTGCTTCCCATGGCTATCGAAATTTTTGTACTCGACCCTCTTTCTGCCCTCTTCTCTCATTTTAAAGTTTTAACTTAGTTAAATTCCACTATACATTTTTAATTTATTGCAGTCCTTATTTATGCTTCTTTGAATCTTTAGAGGCATTCTATTTTACGCTAACTTAGGTTTTTAGATTTTAATAAAGTCCAATAGTGTTAACTTCACTTGACCAGGTTCAATTTTAATTTGGAATTACAGTGAATTGTCTTTGCACTTATAGCACAGAGAGTATACACCAGCGCTTTTGCAAAGAAAATATAAATAAAATTATTCATGCATTTTTAATAGACAATATAGGAAAAGACAATATATTACTAACCAGTTTTTGAACTTTGTTGGTCTTGGAGTGAATATGCTTAGTATTTTCAAAGTATATTTAAGACGGCTCGTCTCAAATACTCTTCTGAACTTTACTTTTATGCACGTATATGTTTTTTTTACTGCTTAAGTGTGGGGGGGGTGAGAAAAGGGTCATTCAGTTATTCATTTCTCCCCTTCGTTTTTTTCTTTTTTCTTTTCTATTCTAAATATTTTGACTTTGACATGAATTCAATAAATAATTCTATCCTAATTCTAACTTAGGGTTTTAGGTTCTAATGTAGTCCAATAGTATTAGCTTCTCTCGATCAGGTTCAATTTTAATTTGGAATTACTGTAAATTGTCTTTGCATTTAAGGGAGAGATAATACAGAGCAGTGATTTTACAAAGAAAAAAATAAATAAAATTGATCATACATTTTTAAATGGCAATATAGTATAAGACAATGTATTACTAACCAGTGTTTGAACTCTGCCCGTCTTGCCCCTTATCAATGTCGATCATTTTCTCTCAGATGATCAATTTTCTTTCTTTCTTTCTTTCTTTGCTAGATTTCTTTCTTTCTTTGCTAGATTTCTTTCTTTCTTTCTTTCTTTCTTTCTTTCTTTCTTTGCCAGATTTCTTTCTTTTTTTCTTTCTTTTATTTTATGAACCAGTCAACATCTTTTTCATGGCTGTCTAACTTATATTGTTTCATTCATTTTTTATTGTGCTCATTTCAATCCAACATAAGTGACGTGTATTGTTCATAAATCTTCAGTAATATTTTTTTCCAAACTGTTGATTATATAATAATAATGGATCCATTAATAGTCAGTGGAAATTAAAACTCCTCGTCCAGAAATATGAAATTTTGGATCGTACAGGGATTAAATTTTTCCAATAGACAAAAAATATTTTTTCAAACTTTCTTAAAATTAAAAGAATAATTTTAACCTCGGAAAGAATAAATTGAATGAATGGAGACAAAATCCAAGTTTTCGTCGATAAAATCAAATGGTGTAAATTTATACAAAACAAAGTAAAATCGATATTATGACTTTTATAACGACTTAAACAGATGCAGAAGTGCAAAGGCACTGAAGCTGATAATTTTCTATATTTAATTACATTTGACGATCTTGTACTTTTGGTGAAATGCTGTTTAGAAATTTATTTGGGATTCACTGGTTTTTCTACGGCAATACTATATTTGATTTATAAATGTCTGACTTTTCAAAAGATATATTAAAAAAAATGTATTGAATGGTTTTGACAATTCTGGCTGAAAAAGAAATATTATAAGCACATTTATAACGTGTTAAAGTAAAAATCATAGTTTGGTTTAGTTTTATTTCTCTGTTTAAAGGCATATTTACTTTTGTGGATAATATAATGCCAAAGCCATTCTTGTCAAAAAGTAATAGTAGTAGTCTGTAACCCATAGCTGAGGGATAAGAGGGTTTATAATTTTCCCTACGGCATTAATCATTGTTTACTGATACCTGCGTCACCTATTTTTACAAGTGGCGCAACAGCTGTCTTTCCAGAAGTTCTTTGGCTCGCCTAGAAAGAAGAATATGACAACACACTTGTGACAACGCACTAAAACTTCTAAAAAACTAAAAGAAAATTAGAATTTGTTTTTCTAATTTAATAAGAGGTAGTAGAGTGGTGTTACGGTATTTGATGTCCGCCCCACCCAACGGGCATATGTGGCACAAGGCATTATTTTGGTGGGTCCGTGCGCAGGGCCGAAACCCACACGCACCCGGCATTTCCAAAAATACCTACGGCCCCATCGGCATTCCAAAAAATGCCTACGGCCCCGTCGGCATTTCCTTTAATAAGGGCGCCCCTGGAGATAAATCCACCTACCAAGGGAATAAAAGCCTGGGGTGAAGGCCTCCTGAGGCCGAAGGAAATCTCCAGGTACCGACACACACTCGGCCAGATCCGTGCCGCAGATAACACGACCGGCCAGAGTGCTACCCGTCACCTGGAGAGGAACAGACCGAACGACAATGTTCAGATATTCTCCCCTTTATAGGTGAAGCTAAAAACCATTTAAATGACCCGGGTAAGTCACTTTTTATAATAATTTGCAAGGTATGGTTTTCTTACTTCTATGATTGGAAATCTGATCTGTCCGATAAAATGAATCAGAAATTTTTCCAGGCTGTTATCCAATCAGAAATACTTTGACAATGACAAAGCACTAGAAAAAGATGATAGATACAAATTTCACAAGAATGCCGCATGATATTTTGAATATACCCGGAAAGCTTATCCCAATAAAACAGCAGATGAACGTTCACTCACCTCTTATCACTCAAACCATCTAGAAATAACGTGGAAGACCTGCTGAGCACTCTCAGAAAAGTAAGGAGGAACTTATAAGGGACGTTCTCCAATGCACTTGTTAACATGAATACACCAGCGTTGGCTGACTAGAAGAAATTTGTTATAATCATCAGGACTGAGTAGACACTAACTGCCGTCTAGCAAACAAAGCCCGATAGAGACAGGTGGTAAGATCAATTTAAAGGAATCTGTGCTATTAGCATGCATTTAGGATAAAAACGTCTCGACATTGGGTTCACCTGTTCGGGGCGTGTGATGAAAGGATACAAACCTACAATATGAAACAAGGAACATCAAAGATACAGAACACAGCATGTCTGATCAGATACAAAAGGACTTACGGGTTTCATGCTGACAGAAGTAACCCGTGATTCTTACATGTCTATCTCCTACCACAAACTCGTCGAATAACTGAAAACAAAGATGAATGGAACCAGTTTATATATCACTCACTGTAACACAAATAAACTTAAATCTTTTCCTGATCATTAAAGTGATCAGTCAAGATTATGATTGCGATGATGATGATGATGATCATCATCATCCCATTATTAGCCGTCCTCTGGAAAATGTTGTCATCTTCGCTACTGGTATGATATAGCAGTTCAGTGTTGACAATGCTACATGAAGTATTTATTAGAGTTATCGATTAAAACAAATTCATTACTGAACTTGTTTTCAAGGAATAACGCCCAGTAGCAATTAATTAATTGTTAATTCAACAAATATCTGGCTGCGATATTCTGGAAATATTATATTAATTGGACATCCAAATCGTTCTCCCTGTCTCTGTCTCTCTGTCTGTCTGTCTATATATATACATATAAATTAAATATACATAAATTATTCTTTCTAAGCACGTTACTGAGAGTTTCATGTAAGGAGTAAAATTGTCAGAAAAACACTCGGAGTAAAGGATTTATGTAGAAGATAATGTTCATTTTTCATGTTTAAGACCTGTTTTTCTGTGGGGGAATAAAACCGTTGTCTAATTTGCATTTTCTCCATGTATTTATATAATGTAATATAATATATATATGGGGTGGGTGTAGTTAGGCAGCAGTCTTTTATTCAAGCATGATTGATTAAATATTAAAGACTTATTTTATCAATAAAATTTATTAAGATCCTTTCATGTTTCCTGATAAGTGTCTTGGTTTCAATTCCCAAATCCAAATTTCGAAAAATTCAAGTTGAAAACACCACTGTAATATCACACGAAATAAATAAGCTACGACTACAAATCCTAGAAGCCCTATATATAAAAACAAATAAACTAAAATCAATAGAATTAATTTTGAAAATAGTGACAATGTTTTGAAATGCCTTTGTTTTTTTTTTATTTTTTAATATTCCAGATTTCTTGATAATATTCTGTTTCCGATGATAGCGTTAAATTCATCAGCTTGTCAGTTTTATCCAACTCAGCATTTATGTAAACCAAAAAACCTACAAACTTTCAAAACTATAAAAAAAAACCCTATTCAAGCAAGCAACCCCTGATGATGGCCTATGAAATGTCCGAAAACGCTCGGCATAATTTTGTTAAATTCATCTACCAATTCCAACCTTAAACCAAGTCATTTATCAGGAAACTTGAAAGGATCTTAATAGAATTATATAGACAAAATGTATCTTCATTATTTTATCAAACACACACACACACACACACACACACACACACACACACACATATATATATATATATATATACATATATATATATATATATATATATATATATATATATATAAAGGGAAACAAGCATACACACATATTATTTATGTATATATATATATGTATGGTTTCTCATTCTTTGTCCAACATTTTGATATAACACCTGCGGTGACGTGATTGCACAGGTTACCTTGTTTCATTTTGTTACTAGATAATATTCATGAAGTCTTACAGGGTGGTAATCGCGTTGTACGAGCATTGGACACTATAATAACATAGTGTTCCCTTACGATCATTTCATCTACCAAATTTTATCTCGCAAAAGTCCCATGACGACAGAGGTGTAGAACTGTATGCAAAACTTATCAATTGGAAGTATACAGTTGCATATCTACACATGGGTGGCAGGAGCCTTATCTTGACATCTAAGTTGTGTCCTCTTTGTGGGTGTGAAGGAAGAAATCACCAAAAAACGGCCACAAATGAAGAAGAAAGGAGTGCTCTGTCAGCAATACAATGCACCGTGTCACAAGTGATATCACCGCAATGACAGCAAAACTACATGAACTGCACCCACCCTATTCTCCATATATGGCACCCAGCGACAACTGGCTGTTTGCAGACCTCAAAAGATTGCTCCAAGGATAGAGTTTTGGTTCCAATGAAGAAGTGATATGGGAAACTGAGGTGTATTTTGAGGCCAAAGACAAATCGTTCTACAAAAAAGGCACGGAATGGTTAAAGAATCATGGGTATCAGTGTATCACACTAAAAGGAGAATAAGTTGATGAATGAAGTCGAATTTTACCTAAAAGTTTTAGTATTATTAGTTAGGCCCATGAATTATTGAGTGTTGTATGTACCTTTCTAAGTCTGTATTTCTGAGAATTTCTATCTTCTCATTTTTGCAGAAATAACCGTTTCGCTTTAACAATGCATTCTTCATAGTATATCTTTGGAGTAAGTCTAACTTTTGAGACTGTGGCATCAATATCATTAATTCATTCTATTCAGAAGTACATTACAATACTACGAGACATTGCTGCTTGTCCATGACATGTGTAATTCTTCTTGTATTCATAACTGACTAGTCAAGGTTAATGAGTCCAGCTCTGGAAACGTTAATTCACGGTTGCCAGTGGTTAGCAAGAATTTCTGACAGAACATAGATTGCCTTCTTTATTATCTAATTTGAAACGATGGGATCATCTTTACTTTTTAAACGTCGTTAAATCCAAAAATTGAAATGCAAAGTGTTAATTTCTCTCTAGTGATTCATACACACGCACGAACACATACACACTCAAGTTAACACACATACATCGGCATTTAAATACCGACGCAAGTATACACACGTACAAATGCAAGTATACAGACACGTACACACATACACACCAGCATTATATAAAATGCTTTATCCATGTCGGCTTTCGTAATAGTATCACTTCGTCAGTATCATAGAGGCTTGCTTAGTGTGACTGTTATCATCGTTAGGAATAGAATCGCTGACCAAGTTCAAATTCTGAACGAGGGTGTTTTCGTTTCACTTTGCGTTAATGACCAGAAAACAGGTATGAATCCACCTATATTCCCAGCTTCAGAAAAATAATAGGGCTGACTGGTTTCTTTTAACTTTACATAGTAAAGAATTGTATTTTATTAAAAATAGATTATCTAAAGAATTTAACTTTAGTTTAAGATATTCTTGAATTTTAAGGGTTAAACATTACATAGTAATAACTTAAAAAATATCTTGATTTCGGTTTCTTCGTTTAATGACATATAGGTTATTTAATACAAACACAAAGCCCCACAGAAGGTCACTAGTAGTAATCTTTAACCCATAGTTGATGATATAAGTAAATTCATACCTTTTCCATCGAGTCTGAAAGGGAAGGCTATATTACAACTGAAGTTCAAACTCGCTTAATACGATGTCCCAGTCCAGTCTAATGTTCTTCTCCGACCAAAATATTCCTGTATTTCATGAATCTAACTTGATGTAATTTCCATTTAAGAATTTACAATTTTTGATATACAGTTAAAATTCTTAAAGATGGGATTTGGGATTCTGTGCCAAAGACTTAAAACAAAAAGAAAAAAGAAAAAAAAATTATTTGTTACGAAATTTTTGGATTTCATTTCCTTTAAAATGGTTGGGGAACTTCAAGAAATTATTCTATGAATGATGCAACGAAATCAGATTTCTATTCTGATTTGTGTTTGAGCAGAAAATGCTTCAAGTGAATCTCGACGGAAAACAAAATTAAGTTAAAGGCGAAAAGAAAGGAAAAAAAAAAACAGCAAAAGAAAGTGAGAAAACTTCAACTGATCTCCTTGTTAACAATCTGATAACGAATCTTTGGCACCATCAAATCTAATTTAAAGGTTAACACACTTTTTAATGAAGTATAAGGTGAGTCTCTGTCTAGCAAGGTCTCCCGGCATTGTCTGCACAACAATAATTGTAATTATCATAATTAATTTTAACCAAAGTAGAAAATCCAATTGATGGATAGTCTTGTAGGAAGCCAATGTTTAGCCTGTTTTACGATTTGCAAAATTTTGCCTCTTAATTTTTACTTCTGCAGCAGACATGATTTTTGGCACCGTTTCCATGTACGTCTATTGTCCAGGTGGTAACAGTAATCACTCGTCTTATTATTAAGTTCTGAATTTCTTCTACGTGACTCGACCCAGTAATTTGAATATATTTCAGGCATGAACAGCAATTGACAGTTTATCGACAATATGGAAATCTGATCTCTCAGATTGAGTAAAAGGGGAGCTTTCCAAGGTGTAAACCTGTCAGGTCTACTATATAGTTGCACTACTTGGACACTTACAAAATGCCGGGAAGAAATCTAGTTGAAAACTATACAAAATATTCTGCTTTTACTTTTTTGAACAAATCCTGAGCTCTAGAATCTCGCAGAATATCCATCAAAAACGAGCAAGGCGTGGGTAAAATAATTAAGGACTCATGGATTAAAATGAGAAACGTATCAGCTTCAAATCGACTCATACACATGTATACACATGTGTTATCTGATCAACAATATATCAGTTCTCTGTATACTGTACGTTATCTCGAGGGTTTGTCAAGAGAGATGATTGATTGGAACACAGAGAGATAGATAGATAGATAGAGAGAGAGTCTGTCTGTCAAGAAAAGCTGTGTTGTTAGTATGCTTTAAAGATGATGAGTATGAATTTTTTTGACGGGGTTTTTCCTCAAAATACTTTTCGTAAACTCTCCAATGATATTATAAGTAGAAGGGATTATCATCAAATTATTTTTGGCGGATGAATCCTTGAGACTCTGATTAATTAGAAATCTTCTGATGTTCATAAAGAAATAGTGGGGATTCCTAACTCCCATATCAAAGACATTTTTTTATTTTTATAAACAATAAAAAGGGTAACAGTTTTCATTGTGTGAAATGGGTGGGTGTATTGCCTTATGAATTAAATCATGACTCTTTTTTTTCTATCGACAAACAGTTTGGTTTCTTTGTTTAATGCCAAAGCAACCTTTAGGGATTATATAATGCTAAATCCATCCTTGTAGATTAAGAACAGTGATACTTCTTAACCCATTGCAGTAAGGATAAAGGGGTCCATACTTTTTCCAAAGGTATTTGTTCGAAAGTAAGTATAATAGCACGACTAGAGTTCGAACCCATTTACTTCGAGGTCCCATCGTGTCAGTCTTTAAGACACTAAATATTCGTCGTTTCCTTCCTGTTATCGGGGTCAAGTGATGACCTTCAAATTCCTCACAAGAAACAATGGCATCCCTTGATTTTAATAGAAAGTGTTTGATCTGAATGTACGTATTTTATATTTAATGGTTAGAATATGATGCCCACTCAAGAGAATAATAGCCATTGATAAGTAAAAATTATTGCAATCAATAAGTAAGAAAGTTGGCGACCGTAGTCGAGGGTGACCAGAAGGCTCCCTTTTCAATACCTACTACATCGATGTGTAGGGGAGGGCGCTACTCCTTTCCCTGGATTGCTCCACTCTACTTTTGATACGTACTTTATATTACTGAGTGTTATGCAAGGAGGTATCAAGTATCATTTTTAAAGTCTTTGGTATGACGCGACCTGGGATTGAACCCGGGTCTCACAGGCAATGAATAATATTTCTATTAAAATTTTCTATTTATTACAAATGAAAAATAAAAAGCTTTTTATTCGTTTTCATTTTGTAAATTACTTCTGAACTAGAATGGTATTCATTGAATTATTAAAAAAATGAAATGAAATGTTAAATTATTATTATGTTTCTTATATAACGTTACATGGATATTAACTTTTATGTTAAGATTGGAGTATCAGCATTAAATCATCGTTGCATTACGTGCAAGACTCTACTAAGTGTAAGAACTTGTCTGAATAAGGAATAATGAATAATGTATTGCAGCTTACCCTCATTCTTGTCTGCATTGTGATAAAAATCTTTGTTATTCATTGTTAATTCACACACACACACACACACACACACACACACACACACACACATACATATATATATATACAATTATATATATATATGTGTGTGTGTGTAAATGTATATATATATATATATATATAAGTGTGCATGTGTGGTATGTGTACATGTGTATATATATATATATATATATATATATATATATATGTGTGTGTGTGTGTATGTGTATACATGAGTATATATATATATATATATATATATATATATATATATATATATATATATATATGTGTGTGTGTGTGTGTGTGTGTGTGTGTGTGTGTGTGTTGTTGGATATGTATGTCCTGAAACTGACATATTCATTAGCTGAATTTTCATCTGAACATAAAAAAAAATCCCCAATGAACCAAAAAATAAAGGGAATAAATAAAAAAGTATTTATTTTTTCCACAAGAAGCCTGATTGTATTTACCGCCACCGCCGACTCAGTGCTCGAGCAAGATTTGACTCAAAGTCAATTTTTAAGCGGAAATTTACAGGTTTGAATTCAGAATTTTCTTCTCCCAGATCTGTTTGTATACGAAGGTTAAAGTGCTAAGCCTACCCATAACATTCTCAACTTTCCCTAAGATATTTGCACTTTATGAAATGCAAACAGTCTCGTTCAAGATTTAAACTTGATTGGCCGTGTTCATTTCCAACCTGGATAACCAGTATACCATGAGCGCCAATCTTAAGCTTAATCATAGGAATAGTTTCTTTAGTAATAATTCACGAAGAAAAGCCTACATATTTGCTCTTTGTAGGCATTGAAGCCTAACATACGTGAGCTTACACTTGACTCACATCGTAAAGCTTACACTTAATATTGCAATTATATATACTGATGATAAAAAGATTATAGATACGTGGTGTATTGTAACGCATTACACAAGTTTCTCTATGTGTTATTGCCTTTAAGACAGGCATGAATTCAACTGATACTCTTATAGCTATGTGTAAATGGTAGGATAGTCTTGATTCTTTTACCTTGTTTAGGCAACCAGTCAACGAGAAGGAAAATTCTGAAATCAAACCAGTTTTACTCCGCTAAGAATTTGACCACATCTGATTTACTATTCGTACAACAGGGGTTAGGTAAATACATGTGCATAAGATAATCACTCATGTTCATGACCTGGATAATGAGAAGTTAGATGAACAATCTGGACCAAAACAAAAGATGCAAACATAAATGAATCTTTTAAAGTTTGCACGCAACAAATCAGAAATTATTCATCAAAGAATATTAAGTCCAAAATACATTTGTAATATAATAGTTATAATCGGCATTTTTATGTGGATTTATATTTTATATTTTTAGTTTTGTCGTAAATTCTAAACTGAAAAAAAAACATTGAAAGAAAGAGTATCGTGTTAGTTACCTTAGGAAATATGAATATTCAAATAATTATTCATTCTGGTGGATTGGTTGGTTTGTTGGTGGTTCAGTTTTATGGGATATCAACCTTTGTAGGTTATTTAACGCCAAATCCATTTTTATACAAATAGTTCTATTTCAAACAATTCAGTTTAGCATGAGTGCACAGTTTAAATGAAAGTAGAGTTTAATTGTGAAAAACATTTCTATTTCTAGCTATTCAGTTTAGTCATACAGTTCTAATTCAGCTAATTCAGTTTTGTATAAGTACGGATTTTGTTTACACACAGTTGAATGTCAAAACAGTTCTATATTAAACAACTCAGTTTCAGTGTCAAAAACAGTTCCATGTCAAATTATTCAGTTTAGCATAAGCACGCAGTTTAAATGTAAGTACAGTTTAATTGTCAAAAACACTTCTATTTCAAGCTATTCACTTTAGTCAAACAATTTAGTGTAGCATAAGTATGCCATTAGTTCCATTTTAAGCTATAGATAGGGCCCTATCTGGTGCTACCACACTGGGCCAATGTGGACCTGGGAGCAATGGCAATAAAGGGGTGCTCCACATTCCCCAAAGCTCCAGCATCACTGGAATCCCACCATCAGATTGTTTAGTATCATATCCAGTACACTCATTGGTGGGTGGGTCTTACCCCTCTGTAGAGGTGCAGTCAGTGTATTCTACATCCCCAGCCAACTGGGCATATATTCATTCTGTTTTGATCATTTTGGTAAATATGTAGAATTATGATTCAGCATTTAGTGTTATTTCGGATAAAACATGCGGAATTACTAAGAAAAAGTTAAGGTTAAGAATGCAGAATTTAATTTTTTTGACTCCTTACTTAAAAAGCATAATTTAAAATGCTGTATTGGTTTTCTTTGAAAGATAATAACAAAAATAAAATAAGATAAAAAAAAAAATTCAAAAAACAATAAAAAAAAACAATTGTCAGTGTTAATTTTGTCTATAAAACTAATAGAAATAATTTGTCAATGAAAATGTTTTTATTACATTGTTTGTGTCTTTTGATTTAATTTTAGTGCGCGTCATCTAATTACATTACGTAAATTATCGGTTACTTGGTAGATATGTGTCGCTGCATTTATACTACAAACTATAAAAGATTATCTGTCGAAAATGTAGGATTTCCACGCGATTTTAAGATTTTATAGAATTTCAGTATGATAGAATCCCGATAAAAATATATCCGATTCTTAAGAACGTATTTCAGAGAAAATTATATATATATATATATATATATATATATATATATATAATTTTCTCTGAAATACGTTCTTGATTATGACACTTGGTCTACGCTATCGTATCTTTATATATATATACATATATATATATATATATATATATATATATATATATATATATATATGTCTGTATAAAGATACGATAGCGTAGACCAAGTGTCATTTTCTTACCTACGCAACATCAGGCCTTAGGAACGCAGAGGTGTGGCAGTGATATATATATTTTAGAGAGAGAGAGAGAGAGAGAGAGAGAGAGAGAGAGAGAGAGAGAGAGAGAGCAGTCAATGTCCCACTTAAGCGATCATCAAACCATTATTCAGCACTATTAACTCTGTCTACGCTATCCTTATTTAAATATGTACGCTCGATCAATGAGATTGATCACTCTTTATTTATAAATATAGCAAAGTATATAAGCAATATATAGTAAAGGTTTGGTCTTTTTGTTTAATGGCATATCAATCTTTGTAGGTTATTCAATGCCAAAGCTATTCTAGAAGAATAGTATTGGTATTATTTAACCCATAGCTGGGAGGAAAAGGAGGTTGATACCTTTTCCAAGGGAATTTGTCCGAAAGTGAACGTCGTACTTCGACGGGATTTCGAACTCGCTTACTACGATTCCGTAGTTTATCGCTTTAACCATTTCAACACGAAAAAACTCGTCTATAGTAAAGGTAAATGAAAATATTGATATTTCAATCATACATCTTAGATGTATCAGGGAGTTCTTCAGTGATTCGCTGTCTTCATTGCCGATTTCGGGTTATTTCTGCATCATATCAGCTCCGACAGTAAACCCGGCTTGACTCTGAAAGAACCAAGCCGCCTCCGTGATCGCGACGTGCTGCGCTCGTGCCTCTACCAAAGCAAAGAAAAAATAAATCAAAATCTATAGCTTAAAAAATTAAATTTGACAAAATATTCTTTGCATCTTTGTTTCAAAAGTTTTATTTGCAGGGAATCAACAATATTAGAAATCGATTTATATGCTTTACTTATAACTATTCGTTTGGGTGTATATCCCATTATTTTTCAGGGCATTTTGGTACTCCATTTTAGAGTTGTTAAAAACCTTACTCTTGCAATAATTCATTGCTATTCAGTGTGCTATTGATTTGTGACTATTTTGACGAGGATGATCAGACTTGAGGTTTAGGTTTAATGGCATATTAACCTTTATAGGTTATTCAATAGAAGATCAGCAGTGGTACTATTGAACCCATAGCTGAGAGGATAAGATGGTTCATACCTTTCCCTAGGGTATTTGCCCGAAAGTCAACGTAATAGCTCGACTGAAGTACGAACTCGCTTACTACGATTCCGAAGTCCATCGCTTTAACTATTTCACCACGAGGACACCCCCATCAGATTTGAGTTTTATGTATAATGATTGTACTTTTTAATTTTCTGTAACGTTTTAATATGTGGTTATTTATATGAAATGTGAAGTTAAGAGTTTCTAAATCAGAATTAACATTGAAATTTAAGCAATGATTTTAACTCATTTTGAAGTAAAACAATCTATACTTATTCATATCAATAATCAATGTAATAAATATGCGAATGAGTAAATAAATGTTTTAGTCACAGCTTATCTATTATATATGCTTATTAAATCGTTACTTTCATAGATCTCTGAAAATGTAAAGTATCTTACTTAGTTATCTCTTCTTCAAATCATATTTGACTTGAATCTGCTTAACGTTTTATTGGCATGCTAAATATTTTCAATTAAACTCTTTTGATGTGTCACTCTGATACATTCTGAAAGTTTGGTTGTGAACGGTACCATAATAGCAGAGAGTTCGTTTAACTGACAGCTGGAGAGACATATGCTGTATTGTTATAAAATGCAGCAAATGCTTGATACTCAGTCAACATACAATTTGCATTCAATTGTTATAGTCTGTGAAAAGTGATAATAAGAATAAAACTCATAACAGGTGTTATAGGTGGGAATAAATGAAAAGAGAGCTAACTATAATAGTAGTGACCGATGAGATGTAGGATCGAACACATAATATGTTCGATAATGTTCTATGAAAAATTACAAAATTAATAGCTTGTGAAAGCAGCTTGTTAGACGATGAAACACCGGTGAGACTACAGCTATTGATTCTTGCATTGTATTCAAGGAATGACACAATTAACAAAAATCATAATGATATATGTACTACGACAAGTAATATAGCAATTATATCTAATAAAAGTTATAATAGAGAATGATGATACATAATACATCCTAATGACGGTAATACAATGACGGTTTTTCTTTGGCTGTCAAGGAGGCAGTGAATATTGCACGGCCTTGACATTCCTAAATATTGAAGAATCAAAAATGCAGGAATCAGTGAAAGAAAAACAAAGGGAGAGTTAAAAAAAAAAAGCGGGGGACTATTTGCACAGCAAACAAGTAATTCAATTAATAACCGTGAATAATTTTCGGAAATGTTTTCTGCAAAGAAGAAAAACGTCTTTTTCCCATATGAACTGTTTAAGACAATTAGACTCTTCCAATTGCCGCTTTTTGCGCAACCAGAGAATTCTGATGAAATTTATTTTCGTTTTACGCTATTTATATCGCTTGAAGTTGAAGGATGTTTCATAAACATGTCTCTAGAGAGCCTGATATTCTGGAAACGTCTTGCTTTGCAGCATATTAAATAGAACAGAGAGAGTGTTTTTATTAGTATGGAAAAAAGTTCTCTTGAGTCATGAAAGATTAAACCGATCTCAGTTTGAGGCGATCATTTATTAATATTCAGAAAATCTCCTTAAGAAAAAACAATCCACCACACATCGCTGCAACTACTACTATTACTATTACTACTACTACTAGTTCTTCTTATGATAATAATAATAATAATAATAATAATAATAATAATAATAATAATAATAATAATAATAATTCAGTCGACTTGTGCTAAGTTAGCGGACCAGCGAGAGAGAAAAAACGAAAACACACACAAATCATAAGATCATGCCAGAGAACTGAAAGAAAATGTGGAACGTATAGTGATAGTTATCCCAGTTATAGTTAGTGATTCAAAAGGATTTACCAAGAAGAATGGGAGAACTGGAGATCAGAGTAAGAATCGATACAAGAGAGACTACAACATTATTAAGGTCAGCTTGAATTGTGAGAAGAATCCTATACTACTGAGGAAACCTCACTCAGACTCCATTTAAAGACCACCTGTAAAAACTGAGGTGTAAAATGTACGAGGAGTGAAATAATAATAATAAATACTGGGAATAGTCCTGGGGACTTGAGGCGGCTTGCTATCATTGAAACTACTGTGAAAGACCATCATTTAGCGCTTGTATGAAAAATTAGCTGCCAGAATACAGAGAAGAGTCCTGGAGACATGAGGAGAATTGTGAAACCATCAGATATCGCTGGTGTGAAAAACTCTCTATAGAGAACACATAATTATAAAGGAGATGTAAGAGGATATGTCAGCATTTGAAATAGCGTCGATACAATGACCAGAAGAGTAAATAAAAAAATCACGAAGAAAGACTGATCACTGCGACCTGAAACAATACAGAAAATACAAGCATTAACAGAAATTTTAAATTGGACCCCACAAACAAGTGGTATATTCACAATCTAGAATCCGTCCTAGAAAATTAGACGCACAAGATTCTTTGGGATTTTGAGATTCAAACGGATCTCACCATCCCGACCAGAAGTCCAGACCTTGAGATAATCAACGAAATAGGAGAAGCTGCCAAATAGTGGACTTTGGTGTCCCGGCAGATCACAAAGTAAAATTAAAAGCATGCAAAAAGTATGATAAGTATCTGACCCTTGCTAGGGAATTGAAAGAAAAACTATGGAACATCAAAGTTACTTTGATACCAGTTGAAATTAGGCTTGGTAAGCGGACTGGAGAACTTGGAAATAAGAGCAAGAGTGGAGAAAATCCAAACAATAGCATTGCTAAAACCGTCCAGAATACTACGAAGTGTCCTGGAGAAGCAAAGACACTCTGTCATTCAGACTCCTGTAAAAAACCATTAGCTAACACGTGTGAGAAAAACTCTCAAAAGAGTAAAATAATATGTGCTTATCAGAAACCGTCACATTTACTTGATGGGATCTACTTCTAAGTCAATATTTTCAATAATCCCAAACGTCGACCATAGTTGTTAGTTTTAGACTGTGTCGAAATTCTAGCCTACGTACAATATTTGTAATCTGTGCATACGCGTATGCATATTTACGAGCGTCCATTGGAAACTAATGTCCCTTAAACAAGTGATCGGACTGAGTATTAGCATTATTCAATTAACAGATGAACAGGTCTAGAGAGAAGAAAGCAAGTTTGCTATCTTATAGAAATAGGAAAACTCTAGTAACGGTTTAGGAAATCCAGAGTATTTTGGGACTTTATTAAGAAGGATATTTCAATGACGTTATCACGTGTCATCAGAGTAGTCAAGCTCTTGTAATTAAATAGTCAGTACAGAGAGAGAGAGAGAGAGAGAGAGAGAGAGAGGGAGAGAGAGAGAAAGAGACACACACACACACACACACACACACACATATATATATATATATATATATATATCATTTACCGAATCGAGGATACTTTCTGAAACTCTTTCCACAATTTTTTTTATTCCAGATTCGGTAATATTTTCCCATGAATAAAATATCCAAACACACACACACACACACACACACACACGCTTTCATGCAAACACGCCCCAGCACGCACATACATACGCATACATAAACAGAAATACACACATAGACAATAACAGGTGGCTTTATGCTTTTACTCTAATAGGTACGTAATAATAGAGGCCATTGTGGTTCTGGGTAGAATAAATGTTACTTTCACCTAATGAAATTAATAGGACCTTGTTCGGGAGCTAAATAAATACAATGCAGTATATTCCTATAACACTATAATTCGAAATCAAGCAGCTCCCCAAACCCCAATCGAAAGAAAAGATCTAGAGTTACTTAACAAGGAAAAAATAAATTTCCATCTTGTGGATTTTACTGTTCCAGTATATCAGAGATTGAAAAAAAAATGAAATTGTTGCGAAAAGAAAGACAAATAAGTAGATCTTCCAATTGAGCAGTAAAAAGCTTTTACGTCAATAGCAAACAAACTTGAAGCCCTTTGAACAGTTCCCCAAAATCTGGAAAAGACGTGAGGTGAATGGGAGTTTAGAGGAAGAACAGTAACCCTCATGACCATAGTGCTACTAAACGCAGCTAAGATTCTTAGAAGATCCTTGAAGATCTGAGGGGAGGGTTTTCAATTCAGATTCCACTTAACATCATTTGTTAGTACAAGTGTTAAAACTCACATAGAGTAAAATTATAATATGTGATTGTGAAAATAACAGCTCTTTGCTCGGAAGGTGAATAAGTACAGAACAAGTTCGTGCCTATGATTGCATTATTCCAAAACTTATCAAAATCGTTTGAAGCAACATGTAAATATTCGAATTATCGTGGAAAAGAGGCAGTTTCTTTACGAGGAGTCTGTGGTGATAATAAAATGTTCCGGGAGATTTTAGGTGACTTGTTGTCTCTCAGTCTCCAATAGTAAGTAATCCACACAGGAGAATAAAATAAAGAAAGGCATAAAAACAATGAAAAGCCAACGCCTGGCAGGCATTAAAATACAAAGAGACATCTTCTAGAGTAACTATGACTATCACCACTACTGTTTGTTTTTGCAATGGTTGCACTAAACTATATTATAAGAAAATGCAAAGAAGGATAGAAATTCACAAAATCGCGGGAAAAGTTGAAACATCTCATGTATATGGATGAATGTCAAAATTTTTGCCAAAAACTAAAAAGGAATTGGAAACTCTCCTACAAACGGTTAGAATATTCAGTTAAGACAATGCAATGAAATTTGGCATTGAGAAATCTTCAATGCATATAATGAATAAGAAAAAAATAGAAAAGAAAAAATAAAGAAACCACAGAAGGAACAGAACTATCCAATCAAGAAAGTATCAGATGTTCGGAGAAAAAAAAAAGGAAACAAATACCAAGAGTATTAGAAGGAGATACAATCAGACGGACAGATATGAATGAAAAAAAGTAAGTTAACTGTACCGCAGAAGAACAAGGAACATACTGGAAACTAGCCATAAACTTCAACAAAAAATGTTATAACAAACAAGAAAGAACTCGTAGGTGGGGGAAACTAGTATAAGAACATTTAGAAAACTAACTAAAGTCTTTGAACGCGAAATGCCATGGAAATGGGTACGCAGAGGAAACAAAAAGAGAGAAACTGAAATGCTTCTCTCAGAATCTCAGAACGATGCCTTGAGAACCAATTACATCCAAGCTAAGATATATATGACTCAAGAGACAAGCACATGTGGGTTTGTGGAGAGAGAGAGAGAGAGAGAGAGAGAGAGAGAGAGAGTCAACTACTTAATTATTGTATGGGATAGAATTAATCAAAGAACGAAGACTGAGAGGAAAATTCTCCCCTAAGAACTGTACAAACGACTGGTATTTATACAGACCAGGTTTTTTCCTAGTAAATTAAACTATCAGAAATGTGTGGGATTTGTTTTAGAGAGGGACTAATCGTTTGTTGTCAACAAAAAGAAATGAATTTACCATTCTGGAAGATCTCTGATCTTAAGTAAAAAGTGTAGAAATAAAAAAAAAACTATAGTTACTAATTAGGAACTCTTGCTAAGATTTAAAATAAAAAGAAAAAAATGGAGGAAATGAAAATTCAAGGTAATCATACAGACTGCAGTATTTTTGTGACCAGTTGGATACTGAGAAGATATCGAAAGAATAGAGGAGAATTGCTGCCACTTAGACTAAGATGAAGGTCATCAGTTATTACTGGTGTAAGAATCTTGCAAAGAAGAAATAATAATAATAATAATAATAGAGAACTTGCAAAAAAGTCGACTTTGCTGTCCCGGCTGACCACGGAATAAAACTAAAAGAATGTGAAAAGTACCTCGACCTTGCTAGGGAATTGAAAAAACTGTGGAACATGCAGGTGACAATTATACCAATTGTAATTGGTGCGTTTGGAACAGTAACTAAAGGATTAATAAAGGGACTAGAGGACTTGGAAGTTGGCGGACGAGTGGAAACCATCCAAACGACAGCATTATTGAGAACGGCCAGAATACTAAGAAGAGTCCTGGAGACTTGAGGAGACTTGCTGTCACTCAGACTCTAGTGAAAAACCATCGGCTAACGCTGATGTGAAACGCTCTAATGAGTGGATAATAATCATTGGCACAGTTACTAGAGTGTTTGCCAATGGTCCGGGAGACATGGGTTCAATCCCAGGTCGCGTCATACCAATGACTTTAAAAATGGTACTTGATACCTCCTTGCTTATCACTCAGCAATATAAGATACATATCAAGGGTAAAGTGGAGCAATCCAGGGAAAGGAGCAGCGCCCTCTCCTACACCTCTGTGTTATAGCTATTGAAAATGGAGCCTTCTAATAGCCCTCGACTAAGGTCGCCCACTTTGCTTACTTACTTTATGTCAACTAGAGAACTCATCAGTATTGAAGATAGCGTCGTTGCCTTGATAGGAGGACTCGTGGTCTACATAATGAAGAGCAAAGAAAGACTAATTACAGCGACTAGAAACAGCACAGACAACAAAAGCATCAACAGAACAACAATAGAGAACAGAAGTGGTAAGAATAGCAACAGTATAGATATTTTCAGCGTCAAACTGACGAAATCTCACCCAAGAAAATCTGGATAGGGCTAAGAAAAGGAAACCTTACGAGAGAAACTGAATTCCTCCTAATTGTAACAAAATATCGCCATAAGAACAAACCAATATTAAGGCAGACATAAATAAGACGCGATAGAATAGCAAATGTAGAGAAAGAGACGAAACAATTATTCACATAATACGCAAATGCAGCAAACGAGTGCATCAAGAGAACAAGATTAAATATGACTGGATTGGAAAGATGGTGCACTGGAAATTGTGCAAGAAATTGAAATTCGACCAGACTGACAAATTATTGATGTACAAACCAGAATCTGTCTTGGACCATCAGACACAAAATTTTCTAGGATTTTTTTGATACAAACGAATCACATAATCATTGCCAGAAGACCTGACTTAGAGATAATTAAGAAAAAAAGAGAACCTGGCGTATAGTGAACTTTGCCGTCTCAGCTGACCACAGATTAATATCAAAGAAAACGAAAAACAACGCTGATCTTGCCGGAGAACAAAAAAGTTATGGAACATGAAAGTAATGTAGGTAACAATTAAAACTGGTGCGCACGTAACTTTCCCAAAGGCTTAGTAAGAGGACCAAAAAGGTCGGAAATCGGAAAACAAGCCAATATCATCTAATCTACAGATCGGCCAGAATACTGAGAAGAGTTCTGGAGACTATAGGAGACTTGTTGACTCTCGGACTCCATTGAAAAAACATTTGATAAGACTTGTGTAAAAAAAAAACTTGCAGAGAGTAATAATAATAATAATAATAATAATAATATACAAAAAAGAAACTTTAAGACATAAGCCTAATCTTTTTTAATTGCAGCACAAAACAATGCAATATGGACCAATTATATTAAAGCGAAAGACGATAATACGCAACAGAATTTGATATGTAGATTATCTGGTGATCGAGACAAAACCAGTAATCGCATAAGAAAAGCGAATGTAGCAAACTAGTGCAAAAATAATATTAGACAAGAAACGACTGGGTAGGAAAAGTGATCCACTGGGAATTGTGCAAAAAATTGAAAATTGATCTAATGAACAATTGTTATTCGCTTAAACCAGTGTCCCTCCGGGAGGATAAGAAGTATTTGACATACAAATAGATCACTTAATCTCGGCCTGAAGAACAGACCAAGTGAAAATTAGCAAAAAGAAAAAAAAGGGATTTGCCGTACTGTGAACTTTGCCGTCCTAGAGAACAACAGGGATAAAATCAAAGAAACCGAAAAGTTAGAAAGGTACTTGCATCTTGCTGGGGAACTAAGAAAACTGAGGAACATGAGGATGACGTTGATAACAATTATAAATAGTGTGCTTGCAACGGTCCCAAAAGGTATTTAAAGGGGACTGGAGGCGCGGGGAAAAAAAAGACGAAACGAGACCATATAAACTACAGCATTGTTCAGATTGACCAGAATGATGAGAAGAGACCTAGAGACCTGTGGAGACTTGTTAGAAATCAGACTCCACTGAATGGATATCAGGTAACGCTAGTGTGAAAAACTCGCTTAAAATAAAATAATAAGAATGATAATTAGACACAACAGGGCGGGGAAGGTGATCCAATGAGAATTGAACAAGAAATTGAAATTTAATCATTCGAACATCTGCTGCATGCACAACCCAGAAACGGTCTTGGAGAATGAGGCATATAAACTTCAGGAATGAAATAATAATTCAGACTTAGGTAATAGAATGTATGAAAATGTTCACCATAGAGAAACTAGAAAAAATTATGACAAGACCTATGGAAAATTGGAGAGTGGAATTAGTTGCAATTATGTCAACGAATTATGTACTAAGAAAATGCAATGGCGGCTACAATTTTATAAAGTTGCTGAAAAAATTAAACCATGTTATGTTCATGGATTACTTGATATTTGGCAAGAAATAAATGTATTGAAACTCTTAAACTATACGGATATACTGCCATGATATAGGAATAGAATTTGGGAAAAAAAAATGTTTCATATTTTTAATGTAAAAAGACAAAGAAAAATAACGGAAGGAATAAAACTGCCTAAATTGGAAAGCATCAGACACATGGAGAAAAAGAAACAAAAAATTAGCCAAAATATTAGAAGCAGGCAGATAGGAAATAGATATGACAGAGAATTGCGCAGATTAAACATTGCAGGAAAAAAGAGCAAAATAGTCTAATTGCAGCATCCAATAATGGGGTAGTTAAGGGAAATAACTTAAGGACAAATAGAAAAGCAACAGAAAAAAATCTAGATGATAAAAATGGGAATAAAAATAACTGTAAGGATATTTCAAGTGACAAGCTAAAGGATTTGCACTCGAAATGATCTGGATATGATTTGATTTCGTTTACGTTTCGCATATCAACCATTGTAGGTTATTTAATGCCAAATCCCATTTCTACGGATATATTAAATATATAGAATTTGGTTTAGTTTGATTTAATTTGGTTTGGTTTTATGATATATTAACCATTGTAGGTTATTTCTTCCCTAATCTTGTTTATTCATATATCAAATATGATTTGTAAACGCACGTAGTTGATAACATTTTTTGTCCAAAGTTAAATAGTTTCAAGTATTGCTTCGTAAGAGTAGCAATTTAACATTAGTCATTTAATGGCACACATTTAAATGGATATAAATATTTGGAAGGGAATAGTTCGTAAGAAATTTCATTTTTAAATGAATTAGAACTAATTTGTTTTCACACTAGAATTGCTATTGTTTCTTCCCACTTAAATGGCTTCAATTATTGCTACCTAACACTTAAAATTCTATTAAATATTAATTTGTTTGCAGACAGTGAAATGATTACAAGTATTGCTTTTTGACACTGATTATTTTATAGAACACTATTAATTCTTTTTCACACCGTTAGATAATGCCAGTATTGCTATAATAATTCCATATCACGAAAAATTCAATTAAACATCACTCTTTTGTTTACACACTGATAAATGATCAAACAGTTCTATTTCTAACTATTCAATTTAGCAGAAGTAATTTATTTACACACAGTTTAAATGTCAAACATTTCTATCTAAAGATAGAACCCTATCAGCTGCTTCCACTCTGAGTCAGAATGAACCTGGGAGAAATGGCAATAAAGGGTTACACCATATTCATCAAAGCTCCAGCATTACTGGAGCCTCAGTGCTTAATGACATATCCTGGACACTCCTTGTGGGAGGGTCTTACTCCTCTGCAGATATTGTAGTCGGTGATTCCTACAGATGCGGCCGACTCGGCTAAACCCAGACATTGCTAAGTAGGGAAAACTCGAAGAGTTAAACTGAATCAATTTTATTAGCAGCACAAAATAATTCGATTAGAACCAATTATGTCAAAGGAAAAATTGATAATACACAGTGAAGGTTACATGATGACAGAAATTAACGAATTTAAGGAAAGACCTGATTCTTTTGGAAGGATGGTTTAATGAGTAATGTGCAAAAATTTTCATTCCAATCAAAGATATATGCTGAGATCAGTATATGTTCGGGAGATTGAAATACACCAATTCCTTTTGGACTTCAAGAGACCATCGTATCCAGGGCAAAAGACCAGACCTGCTGGTTATGAAAAAGAAAAGATGGTAATAGAGTACATTCTATAGAGACCAAAGAGTGAAAATAAAAGAAAGGTAAATTCCTTGGCTTTGTCAGAAAGGTGAATACAATTTAGGAAAGCAAAAGTGTGTGGTACCAATAACGCTTGGAACACATGGACATTGATAGCAAAGATGATTCAGCAAAGACGTTTCAGCAAAATCTGTTGATGACAAATAAGTCAGTTAATGTTATTTTTGAGCAGCTGACGGAATATTTTGCAGATATGGATTTAAGTAAAAGTAACACTAACCCTAAGATTTTGAATAAGGAAAGAGAAATAGAACAAATAATTTCTGTAGCCTCTTAAACAAATAATGGAATAAAAGAGAACAAAAAGACAGATTAATATGAAAACTTCAAGTCAAATCTTCGATATGATGTATCCAATGTACTTTCGTTTTTAAAAGATTTGTTCCAATGCTTATTTCTTGTTCAGTTTACCTATGACGCAACTATAATATTCATATTACATATGCAATTATCAATACTATTCAGTGGTCTTGTCATCTCAGCCAGGAGAATATTCCGACTACCTTTCTGCAGAGGGGTAACACTCAGCCAACGAGAGTCCGGAATATGATACTAAAAATCTGATGGTACTATTTACCAACCCCTCCGCTCGGGCAGGATATGACACAAGGTCAATTTTTAAGCGGAGTTTAACAGGTTTGAATTCAGAGTTTTCCTTCTCCTAGACTAGTTGCCTAACCAAGGCTGAAGAATTCAGTCTTCCCTACTATTTACCCATAGCTGGAGGGAGAATTATTGGATTCATACCTTTCCCAAGGGTATTAGTGCTATGTGTAATGCAATCAGTCTCGTCCAGGATTTGAACTCGTATCGCCGTGTTCATTTCCTAAAAATCTGATGGTAAGGCTCCAGTAATGCTGGAGCTTTCGGAAATGCGGTCTATCCCTTTATTGTCATCGCTCTCAGGTCCACTCTGTTCCGGAGTGGTAGCTCCTGATAGGGTCCTATCTATTGGTCAAATAGAACTAAATTGTGCATTCAAGCTAAACTGAATTTGTAGAAATAGAACTGTTTTGACATTTAACTGTGTGTAAACAAAATGTTTTGATCCAATAGCTGTGTGTAAACAAAAGTTTGTACTTATGCTAAACTGAATTGTTTGAAATTAAGTGAAACCATTTAACTGTATGCACGAAAGCGTGCGCAAGTGTCTAAAAATGATGTGTTTAGAAATCATGTATTTGATATATGTGTTAAAAGAATTTAGCATTAAATGACCAATAATGGTTTATGTGTCATAAAACAAACCACACGAATACTTTTCAGCTGTACTTTTTGTTTCAGATGTTTTGAAGGAGGATAAAGCAAAGAGATTCTCACAATTTTCTGGTTATATTTTAAACTGTGGTTATATTTTAAACTGTGTTTGATAATTCAGATCAATATACAAGAAATGGTCGATTTATTGATTGCCAAATTGATATCATTTTAAAAAAAAACAGACTGTTATGTTTATATTAAATATTCCTGTAAGTTTGAATTAGCTTACATTTTCTTTTCTTTCGTTTATTCTTTGTCAGTATATCACGGATATACTTATACTAATATTGATCCCTGCTGAGTTGAGAATCGGTTTAATATCTTTCCTACTCCAAGCCACTCATGAGGCGAATGACATGTCAGCAGAATCATAGACTTTACTCTTTAATCCATGTAAAGATATGCTCTTTGGGAAAAAGTCTTTAACTTACAAGGTGAGCATTATCATGATTTTATCATAACATATACAGTATACCTAACGCAACACCGGATCCTCACAATTACATTTGTATGGATTTGCGATGAAATATATTGACTTTCGTCTGGACTAGTCAAATGGGATTTAGTTGAAATAACTTTCTGACCTATGAATTTTGAGCGAAACGTCCGAGTCGAGGAAAATAACTAGTCAATATTTCGTCCAGAAATCTCAACGCTTTCGACTTGATAAACAAAAGAGAAAACAAGATGAAATAAAATAAAACACAAAAAACTATAAGCCCATCAAAAAGTAACAAAAAAGATAGCGAATGAAAACGAGATTTTCGCTGTGTCAGTGCAAGTCAAACTGTAGATTTATCGATTTTTAGTCAACAAGAGAATCCTTCGTCTTGTCGATAGATCAATCAACGCGAACGGGTTGTCAGCTGATGTGAAACACAGTGCAATGATTGATGACATAGAATGACAAAACGTCCAGACGAAATCTTTAGACTTTACTAAGTAAAGCCTACTGGAAAGCAAATAAGGAAACACATGGTGGAGAAAGAAGACAAGGTCAGCATAGTAATGATAAAACGATGGTGCCGAAATAATAAGAATAAGAATAAGAATAAGAAGAAGAAGAAGGAGAAGTAGAAGAAGAAGAAGAAGAAGAAGAAGAAGAAGAAGAAGAAGAAGAAGAAGAAGAAGAAGAATGCCTGGAGGACTTGGAAGTTGGCGGACGGGTAGAGACTATCAAAATGACAGCATTACTGAGAACGACCAGAATCCTGAGACGAGGCCTGGAGACTTTAAGAGACTTGCAGTTAATCAAACTCTTCTGAAAAACCATCAGTTAACACTGATGTGAAAAACTCTAAATAATGATAATTATTATTATTATTATTATGAGACGAAAGAAGGAAAATGTTTATGACAGGTGCATTGTGAAAATAGCTGAATAATATTAGACTTTTGTAGAAAAATATGTGACCCGAATAATTGGGAGAACAATTAGATTTAAAAAAAAAAGAATAACTGCATTAAATTTCCTTTTTATATTTCTGGAATTATGACACGGTTGAAGGAAATCATCATCATCATCATCATCATCATCATCATCATCGTGCCGCTAGCACGGATATCCCTGACCCTCTCTCGCCACATCTCCCTTTCATTCATCGCTTCTGGCAGGTCTTCAGGGCTACATCCCGTATCCTCACACAGCTGCTGTATGTATGTTCGAGCTGGTCGTCCTGCTTTTGCTTGGCCATTTGCGGGGGTCCATAAAAGTACATCACTGATGAGTTCGTCCTTGCTTCTCCAGCAGTGTCGTACCTCGACAAATTTAAATGATATAATAGTTTAAATCTTTTAACTTTGTAATCGAGGAATGAATCTATTCCCATTGATAATTAAATAAAAAAATAAAAAGCGAATAATGATTTGCCAAATTTTACGTACAAAAAGAATAAGTATTGAAATTTTGATATCAACCAAGTTTATCCAAATCTTTTAAATATAAGGCACCCAGTTTGGATCGAACACACAATATGACTACTTGGTTTTACCGAGACATCAACCCTTCTAGGGTTATTTTATGTTTACAAATTCGGAAATCGTGTTCATTATACGTTCATATTTAAATTTTTTTGTATTTTGGTTTCTAAAAACTTCCTTTTTTTGCATACGGTTTTAACAAATACGAAAAATTTTTATACAGATCTCTTTAACATACAGATGGAACCAGAGTGCATCTAGCAGTAATCTTAACGAACTGCCGTTCGACATACACACTCACACACACACACACACACCAAATCTCTAAAACTGGAGCCTCAACATCAGATCCTGTTTTGTGTCTAATGATGAAGAATCCATGGAGAAGGTATTTTTCCAATGGAGTAGATACAATCAGATTTTTCTAAGCTCCACCCTTAATTCGGGAACATTTCATAATAGCGACAAGAGATCGTTAATTGACATTACGCAGCAACGATTTCTAATTATTTCTGTCTATCTTTGTTTTAAACAAGTAATTAATTTATACCAGCTGTTATTTTCTGGACATATCATATAGAGGTTTAATTTACTTTGAGTTATTAAAAATAATTCTAGCATTTAGCCAAATCTAAAAAAAAAATAAACAGATCAGCTGGTGATATACAATTTTTTCCATAAATTTAACCAATGCATTGTTTGGAACTGGTTTATTGGAATAATTATTTTACTCACGCAAATATGTTTGTTTAGTTACCATTCAAAATGGCAGCAAATCAAAAAGATACATATGTCATCAAATTTTTGTTGGCTGAAATGTACAAAGTATGTGAAATTTACAGAAGAATATGTTATGTGTACGGAACCGTATGTTTTTTAGTCAAAATAAGTTTACAAATAGAGTGGAAACTGATTCTCCGCTAAAGAAAAGTTCCGGGCGCAGTGGTCGGTAAAAATGTCATGCTGATTGTTTGGAATGAAATGATCTAACACTTGATTTCTTTGAAAAAAAGATGTAGAAGGTAGAAGAGCAGAGGTGAAGATTTTTGTACTGGTAATACACTACAACTCATTATACTAGAAAAATCTAAATAAGTTCAGTTAAGGCTATTTTTTCTGGATGAAGCTTGAAAGTTTTTGAACGACTCTTTTATTATCATTAGTAAACACTAATTATTCAAGTATCTTTTTTTAACATAAAACAATTGTACGAAGTGAAATCAATTGAATTATTCCCATCAAATAATAATATTCTTAAATAGAATTATTTGACTAATATATGTTGACATAACAGGACATACCACTGTGTTAAGGGTGACCTGAGATGGATGGAAGAAGGTTTGACTCCACAATACATCGAGCTTCAAGCCTGAGGCCTCAAAACCGAATACAACTTAGTGTCATACACAGAACAAAAGTTTGCAGAAAATGTTGGCTTCATATTTTAAGCTCCATTTGTAAAGCCCTAAGATATTTTATATATGCAAAGAAATAAGTAAAATCTCTGAGGATTGCTTAATAAATAAGAACTCCAGTCGTAATGCATCGTATAGAAGTCTGTCGTAGCTAACAGTAGAAATCATCCTTGATTTAAAAAAAATGGTCTTTATGAGTTATTGCAAAAGTACCTAGTTGTCGAATAACTTAGATATTTTTTTCAGCCGAGAAGTAAATAATAGCACTTCTCATTTTATCATCTCTCATTAGTTTAGCTTCGTCTTTACTTATAACACATTAGTAAATCATAGATTATCGTCTGAGAAAAATGTACGTGAATGCCAGACTCTTAATCATAATCAGATTAGGTGTCTGGCATTCACGTACATTTTTACCAAAATGCCGAATGCCAAATTAAAGCATAAACGATCACATTTCAATTACAAAAATGGTAGTTTATTTTTTTTATTATTAATACTATTTTCTCTTTAAGGGGAAGGTATTTTTTGTAGCATGAGTGACATACGGAGACACGGTTGGTGTAATTGTTATCGTAAAGGAAAATCGAATTGGTAAGTAGTATTCAAAATTCATGAAACGCTGCCCCGATTTTATTTTACGCTAATACCCTTAGTAAAGGCATGAACCTTTGTTTTTCTCGCCACGTTATAAGTGAATAGAAGGACTCCCGTCTAGATATGGTAGGCGGTCTCTAAGAAGAAAAATTCTGAACTGATATATCAGCGTGGCAAAGTACTACACATATTTTAGATATTTTCAGGAAGGTCTGGGACCTGAAGTTGGAAGATAGACTAACAGAATGGATTTAATTTTTTCAAAAATTTTTATGCAAATAGTCATATCATGAGTTCGTATTATTAAATAAATGTGACAAAAAATTCGTTTACAATCATTAGTTACACATACGAGGTGCTTCAGAAAAATAAATTAGAAAACTCATATCTTTATGTTTTCGTTTGAGAAAGACATTTCATACGTTCAATTCCTAAAGTATTAGTTATTCTGTTATGATAGGTATGACTGATATTGAAAGAAATGGTTTGGTTTGGCTTGGTTTTTTAGCATATCAACCATTCTGTTTTATTTAAAGCCAAATCCTTTTTATACATATATGTGACGCTGCATAAATAATTATCCCAGTACGTGAGTTCATTTTATGCGCATGTGACGTCGAGGACAGTCTGGCACTTGACCCTCTGCAAAAAAAAAAAAAAAAAAAAACTCTGCAAGTCCTAGTCAAGCCTCCTATTTCGAGCATAAGCTAAACTGGAAAATAATGTGGGGGTTAATTTAGGGCTAGACTAATCTCCGACGCTGACAAGGGGGTTTCCAAATTCCCTTTCATATACACCACCACGTCCTTCGTTTTCCTACCCACTTCAGATAACGGAAACAGTGGACTTCAAGGTTAGAAAATATTAACTGCAGTCGAATTTCCAAAATTCCCTTGTAATGTTTAAAGGTGAATAAGACATTTAGCGAGGATGAATGAAAGCGATACGAAGCTGAAACAGATATGTGCAAAAGAAGGCGACTCAATAGATAAATAACACAACCAAAAGATATCAACACAAAGGTGCATTTAAAATATAACAAAGTTTTAATAGGCGACGACCAAACAGTTCCTTTTTCTTTTTTCTTTTCATTTTAAAATACCGGCTATATTAAGCCAGCAGGCAGTATCAAACATAAATGTCTCCCAACAGTGCTTTCCCGCTTTCTCCTTTTTTCTTTCATTCTTTTTCCTTTTACTTGAGAAATTACTTGAGTCGCCAGGCTGAAGCATATAACAGAGTTCATTCATTAATTTACTGTTGATGAAACAGAATCCTTTCAGTTTCTCTCTTTCTTTTTTGAATAAATATAATTCTAATATTTAGGAAGGGTAGAAGGAAAAACAGTTTAAGTTGTACTTATCTTTGACAAGGCTTTATTTTCAGGTTCCTTTCTTTTACGGGCGAGTGACATCCCCAGAATCGGCTGATTCAGCGCCTTTCTGCTGACTACTGTCCAAAGATTCTGTTCTACTCTTTTTACAGGAGACCTCCCCGGAGTTATCTAACTTGGCGTCTACCTCTCGCTAATAATTGTTCAGAACTAAACCTTCTTTTCCAAATTATCTCTAACGAAATAATGGCGTTTTTCTCTATGGGCCAATGATTTGATTTTTTCCTTCTCCCACCATTCCATCGTGTTATGATACTAGAGTGATTTGGATTTCTTTCTTTGTCCAACAGATTACTGGTCATGGAGTGCGGGTAGCTTTGACCCTCATTCTCCGTCTGTTTTAGCGATCAGTCTTAGTAACTGTTGATTCAAACACAGAAGGGTAGGGGAATCGACCTCCCTTTCCCTCTCTCGGTAGCATACCACGTCACAATATATATTAAATATATGATTTCTAGACACATTTTGTAGATAACAATTTTTAGCAAGCTTAAGTTCAATCTCTTGCACGCAGTTTAATGGTTTCACTTATTTCTATGTAATACGAATAATTTTACTTAGTATTAATCCTTTCTTTGTGCTCGGTTAAATGTTTTCAAGTTGTGCTATTTATCGCAAACAATCCAATTAAACATCAGTCATTTTCTTACACACAATTAAATGTACAAACAGTTCAATTTCAAGCAATTCAGTTTAGCATAAGCCATTTTGTTTGCATTCAGCTTAAGTTCTATTTGAGCCATAGATAGGACCCTTTTCAGTGCTAACACTCCGGGCAAGAGTTGACCTCGGAGCAATGGTAATGATGGGGTATTCGCATTCCCTAAGACAAATATCCCTAAAACTTCAGCTTTAGTGGAGCCTCACTATCGAATTGTTCAGTGTCATATCCTAGACACACGTTGTAGGAGTCTTACCCCACGCCCTGCAGAGATGCAGTCGGTGAATTCTACAGACCCAGCCGACAGGGCCAAGTGAACGTCATAAAGTTTAGTTGATTGATTTTTAATGCTTTGCGAACTCCTCTATGTTTCTTCAAGCCTAAAGGTTAGGGGATTGCGTTCAGTATACTTTAATATTTACATTCTTTGTGTAGTTGTTTCTTCAGAATATCTGGCATAACTATTTGATAACAAGTATTTCTAATATAAATAATTTGCACATAGAAGTACAGTTTCAAGCATTTTTATGTAATACTAATAACTATACTGTTTCAAGTACTTTTTTCTATTTATTAATGGTTCTTTTTTGCTCACAGCTATATGGCTTCAAGTAACTAATAATACTCCTAAGTAAACAATTATAACTCGAAGTAAGCTTTCTTAATAACTTACAGTCATATACAAAGTATTCCTAACTAATACAAATAATTTGCACGCAGTATATGGTTTCAGGTACTCCTATCTAATACTTACAATTATATAAAGTAAAAAGTTAGGAGTTGAGGGCGACTACAAGGCTTCCGTTTACACTGAGGTGTAGGGGAGTGTTCAACTCCTTTCCTTGAATTGCTCCATTTTACCCTTGATACGTACCTTATAATGCTGAGTGTTAAGCTAGAAGGTATCAAGTACCATTTTTAAAGTCTTTGGTATGACGCAACCTAAGATTGAACCCAGGTCTCCCAGACTATTGGCGAACTCTCTACCCTCTTGGCCAATATTCACAGAATGCCCACATTGTGCCATAAGTAAAGTAAATTTGGCGACCGTTGTCGAGAGCGATTAGAAGGCTCCCTTTTCAATAGCTACTACACCGAGGTGTAGGGGAGGGCACAACTCCTTTCCCTGGATTGCTCCACTTTACCCTTGATACGTACCTTATATTGCTGAGTGTGAAGCAAGAAGGTATCTAGTACCATTTTAAAAGTCTTTGGTATGACTAGACCTGGGATTGAACCCAAGTAATTTCTTGTAATTATTCTGTTTAATAACAACCACTTGTTTTCACACGGTTACATAGTTTCAAGTAACGAATTATAACCCTTAATGAAATAACAATAACTTCAAATAACAATTCTTAATACAAATAACTCATAAATGAATGGTATCAAATATTTTAAACATATCTATTAAAGTCCTAGTGGAGACCCAAAAGTAATTACCTCTTCGGATTAGAGTGAGCTTGAAAGTATTATCAATGAATGGTGACTCCAGCTCCCCAAATTTCCTGATTTGCAGTCTTATCAACAGATGCAGTTTAGTATCCCACCTAGGACATCATCTTCTGTGCGTGGGAGTGTCCCCCTGTGATGTGAGCAGAATGAGTGTACTCTAAGCCCTGTCGACAGGTTGGTTGAAGCTTTGTATTTCAGTTGTCAATACATATATAACTAACGTGTAGGCAATTTTTTTTCTCGAAAGGTGTTTAGAAGAAAGTGGTTTGTAATCTTCTTATTGAACACCGTGTTACATATACAACTGAAATAGAGCGTTTCATAAGTCAAAACAGGTAATTATGCTACAGAATAAATATTGATTCTGCAAAATAATCTAATTTGCTGTAAATGCAGTTAATTAAGTGGAGATTATGCATATGAATAGAACTTAAGAGAGTGAACGTTTCATATCAATTTCAGCAAGCTGCGTGTCACACAACGGATTTTTTGATCCATCGTTACATTCAAATTTTAAAAAAATGCTTATTTACGGTGACGAATAATAAAATAATATTGTACATTATATATAAAAAAATACATTCATAGCATATAAAAGAGTACCTCATACACGCACACTCTCATGCAAATATTAGAACACATACATATATATATTTAAGATATGTTAGCGTTGGCACAAAATCAAATATGCCAGGCATCTGTTTGTTTCTCGATTATGCGTTCTTAATCATGAACGCGGAGACGAGAAATTTACAGTTGCGAACCACTACTGACCGTATATACGCAATCCTAACTTGAATATATTCGCTCTATCAATTATATTGACCACTCTATTAATAAACAGAGTAAACCACTTTATCAATATATATATATATATAAAGTGAAAAGGTCCACAACCGAAGATATTCATATGTATATGTATATATATAAAGACAGAGAAAGAGCAATTGGAAGGAAACTCAAACCTGGTTAAATTATCATTATAAATTTATTTCGCCGGAGAATAACATTATACTCTCCGTCTCATCAGATGACCGTACATGTTTAAGTTGAGGTTGAAAAACAGCAAATATGGATGACAGTCTCTATGTGTATTGAAAATAAAAGGGTAAAACCAATATAAATTCTAAATTTTCAGGCGAGAGAAAAGAGTCTGAAAATGATAAAATGTTAGAAACATTAAGAAATCAGAAAAAGGGTGTTCCTGTAAATCAACCTATCCTAATTTGAACATATGCTAGATTTTTCATACCAGGTGGAATCTTCTGAATAATGTAAGATTGTAAACTAAATGATTATCTTCGTATTTTCGTTTAATTCTTATACATATGTTAATTCCCTCAGCTAATATGGGCTTAGACTTTCTCCTTAAAAATAAAATAACATCAAAATAGAAATAAAAAAAAACCTTTCGGCAGTCACCAGGTCTCTTTAATTAACCCTAATAGTGGTCAAAGAGAATTAACAACTCCAGAAATTAAAACCTCTAATTTTGAGGTAATATCTAGATTTCCAAGAATCTCCTCCTCTAGATGAATCTCCCCGTCATATAATACTATCAACGTCTGAATTAAACGTTATTAATTCCAATAAAAATCATCCTATATCAATATCCCTACTATTGCCTAGAGTAGGAGCCTCGGTGGCCTCCAGTCAGGATAATCTAAATTTACTTTTATGCCTACATTTAAACACAGGCTCGTTCCGTTCATTTAACAGTAGTCCACGATCTTTAAAATTAATTAGACCAATTTTTTCATCGATACACATGCTATATCTACCATTGAAGCTATTCGCAGTTGAACACTGCCTGAGTATTTTCCAATTTATTTAGGGGTCATCCCCTGATCCTAAAGACTTAAAAAATATTTAGATAGATCAGTTTGGTTTCTAAGTCATGGATTTGGGAAAGAATGTCTTTGATTATGCAGTCCTTGTTTCCAATTCCCAGCGGAGATACCTATATAGACCCTCTCACCATCATTATTTCCCGTGGGGTAAATGCACGCCTGGAATACGATTGTCTTCGAGTTGGATCATCTGCCCAGGGTCATTCCCCTTTACTTCTACAGTTACTAGACGCCACATCTGGTCACCCAGTATTTCTATTTAATTCGTCTAGTAACCTCCTGTTATGGTTATTTAAAATACTACGCATATTCTTGGTATAAGTATAACTAATTTTTACTGTGTTCCTATTAAAGGTTTTTCCTAATGGATTGTTCCTATCAAAGAGATTATCCAGGAGGTTTAGGAAGTATTTACTTATGTTAATGTTGGTAAGTTTACAAAATTGCTGTTTTTTCCTCGTCTATTTGAGTAATTATTATTGGTGTCACCTACCTTGATGAGTGTGTGGGTTCCACTACTATTACTTCTACCATTAGAGCCGGAGTCAGTGGGTTCCCATACCCTAGTCTAACTTGGAATCTGCTGTTTTTGAGGGCTTTATCATATATACTTTTGCTCTCCTCAAAAATTCTTTTACATGAGGATTGTCTGTTAATCCTCTGGTTCACAGTATTAGGAATCTGCTTCAGTAACGATCTTGAGTGGTTAGAGTCAATATTTACGTCAGTAGAGGTGGGCTTGTTCTTACTAAAAGGTTTGAAGGTGCTGTTATTTAAATTGGGTGTGACGTCAAGAAAGTCAATTATCTTTCAGTTTGAGGCTATTTGAATTTGTAGAACTAGCAATTTAAATGCCTTAATGATATTCTTCTGTATTTTAGAGGTCTTCGGGACATTACTGTCCTGGATGGAGATAATTGTCATTCCGGTAAAGCCCCACCTAATCTAAGTTGACAATACGACCCAACGTGTCTAAGATGTAGATCCCTGTTACGTCAACTACCTGGGCTGAGTCGTAGGCCCCTATGGGCACGTCAAAGTTGTCCACGTGGCTTTTCACCCAACTTCTACGATCATCGGATTGAATAGATTTCCTACATGCTAGAATAATTTCTACTTCCTCGTCAGTGATGTTCGTATATTCCCCAGCACGGTGCAAGCTTTTTAGTAACAATTCTCTTGTAATGGACGGGTAAAATTCAATTCATATATATAGATAAATAAATTTATATATATATATATATATATATATATATATAACAGTAGTATATGATAGTCACTACAACAATTAGTGGCTTCGTGGCAGACCAAATATGGTATAATTTGGAGAGTGCTCAATTTCTATAACAGATCTAAATATAAGGCTAAGAAAGAAAGATATCGGAGAAATTTTTCCAATATCTTTCATTCTTTGCCTGATGATTGTCGTAATAAGATGGAATGAAACATGTCACTGATAATTATACATGTCATGAAATATACATATATATATATATATATATATACACACACGAGGGTCACCTGAAAAGTTCATAGGCTGACCAATAGTGGCAATAAATGTTTTTACGGCCACTTCATGCATTTTATGAACACCCTGATTACGATGACCAAAGAACGACCACTTTGCAAAATTCATTGTTTATTAAAAAAAGAAAAAAAGAGAAAAATAGAAAAAAAAAACACAAAAATCCCCAAAGAAACAATATATATAGTATATGAGCTTATATCATTAATTACTTTATATTTAATTACTCTAGATCTGTTTTACATTACAATAGAAGTCGCCGAATAATAAAATTGCAAACGTCTGTAATGGAAGGCAATATTTTTATGTGATTTTATTAGGATTAATGTTCTTGTTTACAATGTTATGACTGGCATTTACTTTGTTTAATTGCTTCATACTTGTGATCATAAATTATTCTGAAATCAATAAAATTGCAGCAACATGGAGCCCCGTCTTATAATTCGTTCTATTAACCTGACAGTATAATTCAGCGAATATTGCGATCTAAAGTATAAATTTTAATGACAAAATGTCAACTCATATTTAGTTCCAAATGTGGCTTGCACTTTTATCCCACATACATTTATATAAATTATCAGTTTTAAGTCGTAAATATACCTTCTTTGCAAGATTTTCTTAAATAGTTTTTAATCTCTTAAAACCTTCGAAATAATTTTCCTAGCTGAGGTCTTGTTGTGTAAAAAGGTTACTTAGACTGTTAAATCCACGTCATTAGGCTTATTGATTTTTAATTATATCAGTCTAATATTAATTCTGTGTTAATTATAAAATTTTATCACCACAACAAGAAAACATACTCTTTGGGATGCACATTCAAAACTCCGTTGACATGATTCTGTGTATGTACCTTAAAACGGATAGTCAGTGTTCGGCAGAAGGTAAGGATAAGCACTCCATATATACAGAATAGCTATAAAAGTATTCAGGCTGGCAGGGAAACAAATAGAAGAAGTGAGATTGTTCTGAGAGGGTCAAGATAGCAGTTCTCTAGTTCAGCTCAGTCAGTTTCAAGAATCAGACTCAACCCAAAGGAGAGGGATAGGAAGGGACCAGGTTTCCCCCGTCTATATTGGCCGGAAATAGTAAAGAATTAAGAGTAGAATAAGGAAAACAGACATGCAATCCATCTGGCAATAGCAGCTCACAGGACTAGTTTTCCAAATAGACACACGACCAGACCTTCTATTAAATTAGGAATAATCAAAATTATTTTTGGTCCTTTTTTCCTTTGTGGATATAAGTCATGTCTCGAGCAGCAAAAAAAATCTCAGCCTGTAACACAAACAAGATTAAGTTGAAATATTTTGCTGCGAGTTTGCTAGGGGTGTTAATGGTAATAACAGCTTTTATTCTTGATTTTATGCGATGATTTATTTTATTTTATTCTATTATTTTTAATAACAGCGCAAACTAAACTATAATAATTAAGATGTAAGTTGTCCTGCATATCAATTTATTCTTCAAAATATTGGATTTAACTGTATTTCCAAAACAAATATCTAACAACTATCTGCTTTTTTAGCTTTTTATCTGATCACCAGAATATGAAATTATATTTTAAAGACTTCTATCTTTGAAACAACGAACTATAAGAAGCTTCATCAAGATTATTGTAAACATTTTCCTCAGAGTCACACACTGTGAGACCTTCTATTAAATAAGTAATAATCGAAATCCTTTTTGGTCCTTTTGTCCTCCTCCAACACCTTTGGGTCTTGAGAGCTGATCTACCGTTGTTTTCGAATTAGAAGACATGGTTGATGTTAAAACACCAGCCATCATGTTTCTCAGCTCGAGTGGACCACCGGCGAGGGTCGATGTGACAAGCACCAAAGGATTTTTTTCAATCAATCTTTGAATCACTTCTTCGGTGTCCCTCCGTCTCTATGGCCTGCGGAGAACTCGCCGCACAGTATTATCCTGGGAAGGTAATGTTTCTCCATTTTGGAGACATGTCCAGCCCAGCGTAACTAAGATCTCAATAGCATAGTAACGATACTGGTGATCTTGGTCTTTTTAAAAACTTTGGTTTTAATGACGATGTCACTCCTGAGTATGTTAAGGACGGTGCTGAAGTAGCTATTGTAGAACCACATGAGAAGTCGCAGGTGGTGCCTATAATTGACCCACGACTCTGCATTTTAATTTATTCTTTAAAATATTGGATTTAACAGTATTTCAATAACAAATATCTGACAGCTATGTGCTATTTTTACCTTTTTTTAGCAGATCGCTAAAATATGTGTTCATAATTCATACTAGCCATACTCATAGAAATTTGACGAAATTCACACGATAATTTTAAGAATTTAAACAATGAATAATATTCGCCTATAAACAATTGTCGTTTTTGTTACTTATTTTGACATATGTATTATTAACAAATGATAAACTTGATAAAATAATTGATTTATATATATATATATATATACTTACAATCACAAAAGAATGAATTTAAACATTGAAGATTGGTTTTACTGAAGTAAATAGCTAACCTTTCTAGACAAATGTAAATTAGTTTTGATTGAAATAACGAATCAATGAATGATTGCTTGATTGATTTAACGGCATGTGAACCTGTTTGGGGTTATTTTATGCCAAGAAGTTAAGAACTAACATATGTTGTTCGTTTATATTAACATTTGTGCACTTATTTCTCGGTAGATTTCTGGACATAGTAAATAATATCGTCAAATAGTTTGCACAGATTTGTATTGTTCCAAGTGTAATATAATGGCCGAGGGATTTAGTTTTATATATCCTGCCTTTGGGTTTAGTTAGGCTGAGAATCTTTCGCTTAGCGCATGGGTTACTTAGGTGCAAACTTGAGCGCAGGTGTTAACACGCGCTCGGGGAGGATGTATCATTCAGAGATGTCAAAATAAAAATCCCAGATAGAAAATTTGACCAGATGTGAATGACGTCATGCACCGGAAACGCGGGCGCAGGATTTTGGGGATTTTGAAAAAAGTGAGTTGAGTTGAGTTCTGCTTCGGGAGAAGACGGTTGACTTTCGCTTGCTCGCCGTGGCCTTGTGTCGGGTGCGCACGTGGTTTGGGGCAGATGGAAAAGTCAGTTGTATCTCTGTCCTCATGTCGAAAAAACTTTTAACTCAAAGGTAATAAAAAGATTCGTACCTGAACTAAGAAGTCGTTAGTGTTTTTGTGTTTCGGGATTCCTATGTTATATATGAAATCTTATGAACATTCTATGTACATTGCACATATTCATGTATGGCTGTTACACAAATATTTTTATCTCATACTAATATGGTTTCGAATAATTAATTCCGTTTAACAATAATCATTTGCTAGCAAACAGTAATATAGTTTCTTGTATCATATAATAAATTGAGGTAAACAATTATAGATTCAAGTAATTATTCTTACCACAAATAATTTACAGTTATATGACATCATGTATTCTTACTGAATACAAATAATTCTAGGGCTGTAGAAACACAGACTGCTTTTCTGCTGAGGGATAAGACTACCCAAACGATTGTCCTTGATATGACACTAAAAAATCTGGAAATGCTGGAGATTTGGGGAATGCCGAGTACCTTTTCATTCCCATTGCTCCCAAGACCACCCTGGCCCGGAGTGGTAGCACATGATAGGGTCCTATCTATGGGTCAAATAAAACTAAAATGTGTATTTATGCTCAACTGAATTGCTTGAAAAAAAACTGCTTTCAATTTTAAACTGCATACTTTGGCTAAACTGAATTGTTTGAAATTGAACTGTTTTTGACATTCTAACTATACATACGCTAAAGTAAATTATTTGAAATTGAACTGTTTTGACATTTAACGGTGTGCAAACAAAAACTATACTTATATTAAACTGAATTGTTTGAATTAGAACTGTTTAACCAAACTTAATAGTTGGAAATAGAATTTTTTTTTACAATCAAATTGTGTACTTATGTTAAACTAAATTGTTTGAAATAGAACTGTTATATGTATAAAAATAGATTTGGCATTAAATAACCTACAAAGGTTGATATGCCATAAAACGCAAACAAACTAATAATTTTAAACAGATCTATTTGACCTATAGATAAGAGCCAAACAAGTAATACGATAATGGGTTAATGTGGACTTTCTCAATCCCTAGATCTCCAGAACTGGGTCATTATCATTAAAGACAGTTTATATTCATACCCAGGCCACCACATTTTGGTGGGGTTGGTCTCTTACCCTTCAGCAAGGAATACAGTTAGGATATTCTAAGACCCACCAACCGGGCGTCTGATTTTAAATATGTTTAAGATGTTTGATTTTCAAAAAGGCTAATGTTGATAGATCGGGAGAACAGTACATTATATAACATCTGCAGTCGAGAAAGATTATTGGTATCGGTCACATTATCGGTATTAAGGGTAATAATCGAAAGGTGAACGAAATGGTAAGACTGAAGTGTAAAATCGTATAATACGATGTCCAAGTCAAGCATGTTCGTCCCTGTGATATGGGGAGTTAGCCAGAATATCTATAAAATCTATCAAAAAACAAAATAAAAAACCACAGGTTATTAAGAAATAGGCAAAAAAATGAAAAATATTTTTCTAACTGCATTTTGTCTTTTTTTTTTTTTTGCTTTTATAAGCAATTTTAAAGAAAAAATGTCAAAACGTTTACCCAATTAAAAAAAGATATGGCTACTTTTGTCAAGTAATAAATAGGTACTTCTCAGAAGCTTGTTTCAGTCCGCAATTTTTGGGTCCAACCCAGCCATATCTAGAAGAGCTAGGAGCCCTCTCACAAGCAGCACTTGTCTGCTCGTCTAAAAGAGCAAGGATCAAGTTCATTTATTTATGCTAAATTGCATTGTTTAAAATAGAATTGTTTAGACATTTAAGCTGCGTAATTATGCTAAACTGAATGGGCTTGAAATAGAACTGTTTTGACGTCTAAACTGTGTATTAATGCTAAACTGAATTATCTGGAAGAAAACTGTTTTGACATTAACTCTGTGTATTGCCCAGTCGGCTGGGGCTATAGAATGCACTGACTGCACCTCTGCAAAGGAGTAAGACACCCACCCAATGAGAGTCCTGGATATGAAACTAAACAGTCTGATGGTGAGGTCCAAATAATGCTAGGGCTTTGGGGAATACAGAACACCTCTTCATTGCCTTTGCTCCCAGGTCCACTCTGGCCCGGCGTGCTAGCACCTGATAGGGCTTTATCTATGGGTCAAATAAAACTAAGCTCTGTGCAAATGCTACACTGAATAGTTTGATTAAACTGAATAGCTTGAAATAGAAATGTTTTTGACAATTAAACCGTACATACATTTAAACTGCGTGCTTATGCTCAACTGAATTATTTGAAATAGAACTGTTTTTCGACATTGAAACTGTATTTACACTAAACTGAATTGCTTAACATAGAACTGTTTTGACATTTTACTGTGTGTAAAAAAATCTATACTTACAATAAAATGAACTAGCTGAATTAGAAATGCTTGTCTAAACTGAATAGCTAGAAATAGAAACGTTTTGTTACAATTAAACTGTACTTACATTTAAACTGCGTGCTTATGCTAAAGTGAATTGTTTGAAACTGAACTGTTTTTGACATTGAAACTGTACTTACACTTAACTGAATTGTTATATATAACTGCTTGAATAAACTGAATAGTTTGAAATAGAAATGTTTTTGACAATTAAACGGTGTACTCATGCTAAACTGAATTGTTTAAATAGAACTGATTATTTACATAAAAATGGATTTGCCACTGAATATCCTACAAAGGTTGATATGTCATAAGATCCAACCAACCAACCAACCGAGCGAAAGGAATGCCGACTGAACAGAAGCAATTTTTCTCACTGCCTCATGTCGTGCCTCCGCTTAAATGTTGACATTAACTGAAGAGCTTGATAAATACCATTAACTCCAGTTCCCGCCCGGTCATACTTTAAAGGTCTTGACTTCAGTGTGCTTTCCTAACCTGCCTCCTAGTTTCAAAAGTCAATGCCCATTGTCAGTAGAAATCAAGCATTTTTTAGCAGTGCCCTCAACCGTACATTCTTTTTCAGCTTAGAAATTTTACCTTGTACCACATACTTCTGTAGTTTGGGCATAGAAAATACCCTTTTAGGTTATAGGAAGTGAGTGTATGAAAAACCTGGACATAACAGCCTTATGTAATGAAATTACACAATAGTAATTAATTTTTCTTTCTTAACATTTTAATTAGTTTAGGTGTCTTTCATTAGTCTGTAAGTTCCACTCAATAAACCTGAGAATCATTTGATCTTTCAGATTTTTCTAGACAACAGAGACAGAGTAATTACAAAAGTTGAGGGTCACATTTTTATAATAAACGTTCTGAGTCTTGATTAAAGAATTTTTTTTATCTTCTTTTCCGTCTGTAAATAATAAAAAAAAGGAAATGCAATCAACTTAATAAATAAATGCCTACAACTTCAATAGATAAACGCACAAGCTAACATATCAATCAAGTAACATTTAATAGTGTTATGAGCAATCATTTACAAAGCTTTTTGCTTAGATGTGGCACAACGCCGAATGAATCAGGTACCCAATGAGACTTGAATTCACTCGTTTAAGTTTACTAGTCTAGCTTGCCAACCACCGAGTTGGTTTTGTTTTGTTTGGTTTGGTTTCTTTGTTTAATGGAATATCAACTTTTATAGGTTATATAATGCCAAAGCCATTCTCCTAGAAGAACGGTTGTGGTACTGGGAGGATAAGGGTGTCCATACCTTTCCCAGGGGTATTTGCCCGAAAGTCAACGTAATAGTGCGACTTGAGTACGAACTGGCTTACTACGATTTCGCAGTCCATCCCTTTAACCATTACAACACAAGACACCTTCCCACCAGAGTTGCTCTGGTATATCATAAGTATATCCCATCACTGGAGCCCTTTTCGTTAGTGTGATTTTAGAAAAGTCACACAAGCGTGATCTTGATTACAAAAATAAGACAGGAAATAGTGAGTGGAATGTTTTTAAATTTTACACAAATCTATCTATTTCAGCTGATGCCTAAGGTAGCAAAAGCATTAGACAACTGAGTGTTTTGATGCAGTGTGTTGAAAGAAATTAAAGTTTATTTTTAACAAGAAAATAAAAATGCAGATTGATTGATAAATGTTTAAGCTACCAAACACTTCTACCAATCAAGAAATGATTTGACTGATTCATTAGTTTCTTGTTAGCAGCGGCTAAAGTTTGAAAAAGTGAAGATAACTTTGCAGTCGCTTGGTTTGGTTTGATTTTTTGCCAAATCATCCCTTGTCGGTTATTAAATGCCAAATCCTCTTTATACATATACGCTAAATATATACGGTTTGTAAACACATTTTTATAACATTTCTAAGAGAGCCTGAGCTCTTTTTTCCACACAGTTAAATGGTTTCAAGTATTGCTATCTAATCAAAATATTTTTATTTATTATTATTATTCCTTTGTTTGCACACAGTTAAAAGATTTCAAGCATTGCCATGTAACACTAAAAATTTAACATCAGGCATGTGTTTGCACATATTTAAATAGATATAAAGGGTATGTAAGAGATTCGTTTGTCGGTAATTTCATTTTTAAGTTTGCACATTCGTATTGCTACTATTTCATTTATTGCTATCTAGCACTTACAATTCTATTCAATATTAATTATTTTTTTGCATTCAGTGAAATAGTTACACGTATGACTATCTAATACTAATTCTTCTCTTCAAAAACGCAATTTCTTCCAAGCAGCGGTCGTATTGATACTGCTATATGGATGCACTACTTGGACGCTAACGAAACGAATGGAGAAAAAGCTTGAAAGCAGCTACACAAGAATTCTGCGAGCAATACAGAACACATCCTACAAAACAGCACCTGTACGGCCACCTACCACCCATCACAAAAACTATCAAAGTTAGACAAACCAGACATGCAGGACACTGCTGGAGAAGTCGGGATGAGGTCACAAATGATGTACTCCTGTGAACCCCATTCACATGGACGAGCAAAGGCAAGGCAACCAGCTAGAACCTACATAGAACAGCTCTATGCCGATATGGGATGTAATACTGAAGACCTGCCGGAAGCAGTGGACGATAGGGAGGGGTAACGAGAGAGGGTCAGGGATATCTATGCTGATGGCGTGACAAGATGATGATGATGATGATTCTATTCAACATTACTCATTCGTTTGCACACAGATAAATGGTTCGAAGTATTGCTATGTATCAAGAACAATTTAAATAAACATCAATCATTAGTTTACACACAGATAAATAGTCTAATCTTTCTATTTCCAACATTTCAGTTTAGCATAAGCCATTTGTTTGCACACAGTTTAAATGTCAATCAGTTCTATTTGATCCCTAGATAGGACCCTTTCAGGTGCTATCATGCCAGGCCAGAAAGGACCTGGACGCAATGGCAATGAAGGGGTGTTTCTCATTCCCCAAAGCTCCAGCATTTCTGGAGCGTCACTATCAGATTGTTTAGTGCAATATTCAGGATACTCGGTTTTTGTGCTTTTTAAAAAAAATCTCTCTGAGGAAATGCCGTCGGTGTATTCTAAAGTCTTGTAGGGAACGATTAAAAAAAAGAAATTAAATTGAATTTAAAAAAAAAAGAAAACTATTAAATTTGCAGAAACTGCCAGAGGTTCCTGACTGGAAAAAGGGATAACGCATGCGTAAAGAAAAAAGAAACCCCCCGACAGGTGGGAACCGACTTTCTCTCTTTCAGGCAGTGACCGGCGAATTGATAACGTCATTGCTGATTGGTGTCTGAGCGCCACACATAAGTCTTTGGACTAGGCATTGGTTAGTCCGTTTCACCCAGTAGCATCTCTCTCTCGGTTAACAGTATGCCGGAATATAAAAGACTACGAAATGGAACTACAAACTAAAACAACTGGACTTTGACAAACTTCCAAAAGAAACTAACCCTTTTGGAAGCTTTAAATACCAAATGAGGACTAGCATATGCCAGCAACGATTAAGGTATTTTAGACACCTTAACTGGGGGATTCAACCATTTCAATTGTATTCAGAGAAAACTCCCTCACCCATTGAATGGTTGTTGAACCCAGGAAATAAAGGAAAATATAAAAGAAACGTGTTCGTCTCCTATCTTTTACTGTCTTCTTTTGTATAATTCTTTTTGGGACTTTCTTAAGCAAGGCATTACACCAACTAGCCAACGTGGGGTAAAATAAAATAACCTAATAATGGAGTCAGATATCAAACGGCAGCACAGCTTTGCCCATTGTCCTTGACCTCCTGTCGGAACCCAACAGCCTCACCCTACTCTTAAATAAATTAGTTCACTTTTGATTAGACTTAGAAACCGATTTCTCTATCATACCATGAACATTACAAACAACTGTAAGAAACAGAGACAGCGACATAGACAGGAGAGAGAGAGAGAGAGAGAGGGGGGGATAGAGAGAGAGAGAGAGAAAGAGAGAGAGAAACCTCTGTTGTAATTTACTAAGCTTTTTGCTTAGATGTTGTACAATGCCGTGTGAATAGGGCACTAAATGAGACTTCAACTCAGTTGTGGAGGTTTGCTAGTCTGGCTTGCTAACCATTACGTTACCAGCAGTTATTGATGATACGGCAGCTGCTGCTGTTGCTGCTAATAATGATCATTCTTACACTACTCTGTTGAATGTTTGTATGTAAATATTTGGGCTTATAATTTAGAAAAAAAAATTGATACGAAGTAGAAATGTACAAAATATCAATAATTCTTATTGAAGTGTTCAACAAGTAGGAGTGAAATAAAAGAAGTGAGAAAGAACAAGAAGTTGGTGAAAAAAAAGCGAAGATAAAGCGAGAAGTAAAAACAGATACAGCAAGAGAGAGAGAGAGAGAGAGAGAGAGAGAACACACACATGCACACACACACGCATATATATATATATATATGCTTTCTCCCTCCTATATATATATGTAGACATTGAAAGAGAGAGAGAGAGAGAGAGAGAGAGAGAGATAGGAGAGAGAACAGGAGGGAGGGAGAGAAAGCGATCAGAGTAAGATGAAATTTAATGAATATGACTACATATATCATACATTTATGGTCAGAAACAAATTGATCTACCCTCAAAATGAAGTAAACTTTTTTTTTTTTACCTTGGTTAGCCAATCATGACGCAACATTTTTCGTGTCTACGTCTGTGAAAATAAATAAATATGCATGATAATACGTTATCTGAAAGCGTCATATACATATACACGCAGGAAGACAGCAAGGATCGAAGCAGAATAATAATATCTTTTATTGACAATATAATATTCAACATAGTTGAAAGGTTACAGAAAAGTGGGAAAATACACGCTTATCTCCGACCTGGTGGTAGACTAAACTAAGATTAACAAGGGCCCAAGTGACGCATTCCAATGAGGCGATGTCTCGAAAGCTGATTTCGGTTATGATTTTTGCTTTAATTAAAATAATCCTTTCTGAGAACCCCATAATTGTAGCCCTGTTCCAGACTAGACTAAACATTACAAAGGACCATTGGGAGTTTTTCACTCGTTCAAGTGACCATTCTAAATCCAAAAGTGAGAGTATTAACTGCTGGTCTTCAATGCTGACAAAGTCTATCTATCTATCTATCTATCTATCTATCCTAATTAGCTGGGGACTGTTAAATATGCCGACTGCTTCTTTGCATCGAGATAAGACTATATAACGAGTGTCTTAGATATGACACTAAATAGCATCAAATGGTGAGGCTACATTCCTGGAGCGTTGGGCAATGTGGAATACCACTTTATTGCCACTGGTCCCAGGTCCACTCTAACCAAGAGTGGAGTATTTACTAGGATCTTTGATCTATTGATCAAACTGAACCAGTGTCTTACTTATGACACTAACTTGCACCAGACGCTGAGTCTCGGGAGCAGGAGTTTGGGTAATGTAGAGAACCCCTTCATTACCTTCACACGCAAGTCCACTCTTACCTCGATTGATTGTATCTCAAATGGTTCGATTTTTGGCTCAAATACACCGTTTAACCATGTGGTTGTATGTAAACAAATGATTGCTAATAAATTGAGCTGTTAGTGTTTGATAGGCTTACTGAAAACCATTTAACTGTGCGCAAACAAATGAGTGATATTGAATAGAATTATTAGTGTTAAATAATATTACTTGAAATTATTTAACTGTATGCAAACAAATGATTATTTCTAAATAGTACTTTAGTGTTAGATAATATTATTTGAAGCCATCTAACTGTGGTCAATGAAATGAGCTCAGGCTTGCTTAAAATGTTATCTAGAAATTATTCGTTTTTAATGTATGTAAAAAAAACAGATTTATCATTAAATAACCAATAAGTGTTGATATGCCATAAACCCAACCAACTATCTATCTATCTATCTATCTCTTTTTTTGTTGTTGTTAACATGTGATAAATCTATTTAATGTTGCCATAGATATTCTGTGAACGCTAATCGAAAAAATTATAAAAAAGGTATCTCTATCTATTTGTCTGTTTCAGTGAAAACAAGTGTTCTCCCGCGTGCAATTTTCAGATGATCCACCCATTTTCCCCCTTGTCGATTTGCATTTCGGAAATGGATCGAATCAAGAGAATAATGAGTAAAATTTTGAAAAAAATACAGGCAACCCTTACGGCTACACGTAGCGTGACATTACAATTACAAAGTGATACTTGAGTATTTTATTTTTTGAGAGACATTAATAAAATCAATTATATTCTAATCAAGGCGAAAAATATAACATCCTTACTTCCTCAGGGCCCAGAAAATTTTAATAGAGAGAAAAAATTATGCCTAAACGTGTAAATATGCGTGTTTAGATCGCTAATGTAGAAAGAGTTTTTTTAAAGCTTTTTTTTGTTTGTTTTACTGAATCCACGAATATGTTTCAGGTGCACGACTATACTCTACTGCGCTAAATGATGTAACGCATCAGTAATTTAATAAAATATGCATGGAAAGGTTCATGTTCAACAAACGCTGTAAAAATGCTCTGGCATGGACTGCCTGTTAGAATTGATAGTTTGCCGGCGGCTCTAGTGGTCGGTTTTCGCACCTCAGTAAAAGCGAATATCTCGATTGCTGATTTTTCAGCACATGCTGGCTTCTCCATTTCAGTATTAAATAAAATAGCATAAACAAGAATGTGTACAAAAGAGTAAGTATTTTAATAATCACGCCTGCGCATGTGCAAGGACATGCGAACTGGATTAAATAATATTTAGAGAACTTGTTACGTTAAAATTTGCCGGCAGTGAAATGTCAGTTAGTAAACTAATCTCACACACTCCATTGTAGTGTAGTAAAACCAATTCTTCTCAGTGATACACCGTTTTGTTTTCGAGTTAATCGACAGAGTCAGAGTGGGTTTAGATTTTAGGAAATGAAAATTATATTCCTGCTGAATTCGTTACTCAGAATTTAATTCAGAACAAACAAACATTAGAAGTAATGAGAAATCAAGTGAATAGTAAAAATAAATTAAGCAATGAGATTTTTCTCGTTACACGATGTTCGTTCATCACACACACACACACACACACACACACACACACACACACACACACACACACACACACACACACACAAAACTTATTTATTGGTATCTTTATGAACTGAACAATCTTAATTATCGGAAGAATATTGGGAAAATACATTTTGATGTCAGTCAGCTAATAAGAGACCCAAAAGTCATTTTTTATAGGTCTCAACGAAGAAATCAATTCCTTTTTTCCAAATAATTCAGCAATATACAATATTCTGTGGATTATACAATACATAATTTCTTTTCAGACATAAAGTACACTTATCATAAAAGAGTAAAGGTTGTAATGGCTTAAGTGTTGAACTTGGCCTCAAAGTAATCGATTTCGAAATCCAGTTAGGCTATGAACTTCATTTTTTGGATAAATACAATCGAGAAAGCAGCCATGTCGGCTGGAATGGTAAAATACACCAACTGCTTCTCTGCAAAGGTGTACGACTCCTCCTGCTATTGTCCTGAATAATACACTAAACAATCTGATGACGAAACTCCAGTAATCTTGGAGATTTGGGAAATGCAGAGTAGCTCTTCACTGCTATCGCTCCCTGGTCCACTCTTGCCTAGAGTGGTAGTACCTGAAGGGCTCTTATGTATGTGTCAAATAAAACTGTTTGACCTGTAAACTGAGTGCAAACAGATGAGTTATGCTAAATTGAATAGTTAGAAATAAAACTGTTTGATCATTTAACTTTGTGTAAACAAATGGCCAATGTTTAATTGAATTGTTTGTAGCAGTACTTGGAACCATTTAACTTTGACTTTATGCTAAACTGAATTTTATAAAGTCGAACTCTTTCATCATAGAAATGTGCTTAAACCAAGGACTGATGCTTGTAATAAATATCAATACGCTAAATTATTTAAATTTGACTATTCTAAATTGAATCGTTTCAAATAGAACTTTTTGATAATTTAACTCAGTATAAACAATGTTTGATTTATAATTGAATTGTTAAGAAACTTGGAAATATATAACTTTATTGACTTATGTTTACAAATAATCTATATCTAATATATATATATATATATATATATATATATATATGTATATATATATATATATATATATATGGATAAACCAGATATGGCATTAAATAACGAACAATGGTTGATATGCAATAAAACCAAACCAATCGAAAACTTTTAAAAAGTTATGAACCCCCTTTATTTTCCCGAGTATGGGTTAAATAATATCACTGCTATTGTTTTGCAAGGTTGGTTTTAGAATTAGATTACCCACGAAAGTTGATTTACCATTAAACAAAGGAACCAAACTTTTAACAAATTGCCCTATCAGCAGGTGCTTTTTTCACAATATCCTATTTCATTGCGTGAAATTTACTAATTTCATCTTTAATTTTCCATACTAATTTTCATAATGTTGTCTATTAAAGAATCTCTTGTTGGAAGGTAAGAATGTGATTATTATTTTTTTTCCACTTTCTCTCGTACTAATATATATCGTTTTCGCGTTCTCTTTATTATTATTCTTGCGCCTTTTTGTCAAACAGTAGTCTTGTATGTGGCATTATATGTGACATTATCAATTTTCAGTGGTGTTCTCGGTATAATGGTTATCCTCATAGGAAATGGTGACCCAAGTCTAAATCCTTGGCGGAGCTATTTGCATTTCCAGTAGCACTAATATATCATAGGAAAACTATGGGTAGATGGCAAGACCCGGCTCTCTAACCATTCTATGGCAACCGGTGTGAGAGAAGAAAAAATCTGAATCTAAAACTATCAAACTCCTTTTAAAATTGACCTTGTGTGGTATCCTGTTGGTGTGGGGATTTATATACATATATATATATAATACTGATAATCACAAAACTGCTAATCAAAGGGAACCTCTCCCTCTCTCTCTCTTTCCCTCTCCCTCTCTCTCTCTCTTTCCCTCTCCCTCTCTCTCTCTTTCCATCTCCATCTCTCTCTCTCCCCCCTCTCTCTCTGTCCCTGTAAATTCATCCGGTGATTGGTTTTCTATCATTCTGATATAAGATTTTGAAGTTGAGTCTACTGATTATTTTCCTAATATGGTTCCAGTACACATGTATGTATGTATGTATGTATGTACGAAAACAATCATTGTGGGTAGCATGCTATATTTAAACGAGTTCTCTGAAAGCCACACGGTGTCATCCACCCGAAGCAGAAATGGGGTTCAATTTACCTCAATATATATTCTTTTTTGTCTTTTAGAAGCTGAGGTGCTAGTTGACTAGAGAGCGCAGAAAGAAAAAAATATGAGCAGAATCTTGTTCCTATAAGAACGAAGAAGCGTATAGTATCCATTTTTCATTTCTTCGTGCTTGCACGGTACAAAGACAGAACGAATTGAATAAAGTCACAAGCCGCTTCATTTGAGTTGTGTTTCGTGTTTTTATATTTATTAGCCATCATCAACAGTCATCTGTAACTATGCTAAACAATGACTTTTATCACAAGGATCAGTGAGTGCCTTTGACCTTATGTCTTTTAAAGAAGTAAGCAGTTGCTGTCTGGAAAATTGGTCTTCAGGAACAAGGTTTCCATATTTAATATTAATTATTTTCAACAAGAACATTCAGAAACCACAAAAAAGCAAAGAAAATAAGCAACAGTAAAAAACAAAAATAGAAAATACCACAAAAACATGAGAGAGTGTAGTTAACATTTTAACCAAGCCTGTGCCTCCTTATTTGCAGACAATTAAATAGTTTAATGTTTTGCTATGTAATACTCTCCATTTACGTTAACACCACTCATTTATTAAAACTTAAATGGTCAAACAGTTCCATTTGACCCTTAGGTATGACCCTAAACGGTAGAACCGCACATAGTCAAGATGGACTTGGAAATAAGGGCAATGAAGGGCATTCCACAATGCACCAAAATTTCAACACAGAAGTCTCACCATCAGTGACATATCCTGCCCTCTCGTTGGTGGTGGGAGTGTCTTAAGATTCTACAGCGATGCAGTCATCGTATTCTAGCGTTCAAGCCGACCATATTCATATGGGTGTAAGTATGAATATAAGGAATCATGGAGGCAATGAAATACTTTTATAAAGGCTTCATGTTGGGACATAAAAACAGAGAAGTGATATCTAAGTGACGATCGACACATGATTGAAATTTATGGCTTTAATTTCATCAGTCTTCAACTACCATCAGACTTATTTCTCTTTTATGCCCAACTTGAACATAGAAGTCTGTATTATCCACTTAAAGTGTCCGATACATAGAGCATATTGTATACTTGCAGTGTACAATTTTACCGTCGTGTTCTTTAAACGAATAAATTAAACTCCAGTTCTGTTATATATATATATATATATATATATATATATATATATATATATATATATATATATATATTGCTTAAAAATCTAATGACATTTAAGCAGGTGTTTCAGCAAAATTTGATGTCAATGAGTTGTACAATTTCTGTTAAGATGGTCTCAATTTTTAGCAGCAAGTGTAGAAATAAATCAACGTTTTATTTTTAATGTTGAAAGTTCTTTCTTTCCCAGTGAATAACATTTATATTTTGAAAAAGAAAAGGAAAGAAAAAACATAAATCATTTGACATGGAATTTTGAGTTGTTTCTATACATGCTGTAAAACATTTGACATCATTAGAACGAGAATCGCCCAAGTTATTATATTAAGACATGATAGAAAATTTTCTAGAACACCCTATATATATATATATATATATATATATGTGTGTGTGTGTGTGTGTGTGTGTGTATAGATATATGTGTGTGTATAGATATATGTGTGTGTGCGTATGTTTGTGTGCGTAGAGAGAGAGAGAGAGAGAGAGAGAGAGAGAGTATGTGTGTGTGTCTAGAAGGACCGGCCTTAAATTGTGCACGATCAAATTGGGAACATGTATTACAATGTGTGTACTTGACATTACACTCTACCACCTCTTATGGGGAGCCTAAATGGGAGCAATTGATTTAACTTGCTACAGTGGTGCAAACGTCAATTAGAATTACAAAAATAGTTTTATTTATTTACAATCTATTTTATTGAAATAGTATTGTTGTCAGCAATTAGTTGACCGTAATTTCCAAAAACCAAATTAAATACAATTAAATGAATTATTTCTTGGTTAAAGACGTGTCCACCTTATAAAATGGTGGCTTTTCCACCGATATATATATATATATATATATATATATATATAATGAGAGAGAGAGGGGTTTTACTTGAAACAATCTATTCCCTTTTATTGAAATGAGTTTAAAGATTCAAGTAATTAATTTTTTTCTCAGACGACGTTAATAAGGAATATAGATACATATATGGACACACAAGAACAACCCCTACATATGCGCGCACACAAACATACATACAAATATATGTATGTATGTATGTATGTATGTATGTATCTATCTATCTATCTATCTATCTATCTAGTTTCAAATTGTCTAAATATACCACTAGATGTTATAAGCAACAACCATTCTGTCCATTAGTTTTGTGCCAGGCAAAAATATTCAAGTAAAGAGTCAATAATCTAAAAGTGAAATATCATTCAACCGAAAAGAACGAAGAGTATATCTGGTGATCAGTTATAAAATAGAGCAACACTAAATGTATTTTTCACAAACCTGTGCACAATTGTGACAATATTTAAATCCAGGTACTTTATAAGACTGACTGTTGCCTGGCATCGTCCTCATATGCTGCAATTCAAGGGAGACTAAATAGATTAAATACACAATGATTTTATTATATGTAAACACATGCCTTATTGGTATAATATATCTTTTATAAGCACTAAAAAGAAGCATTAACGGTCAGAAGCTCCTTATTTTTCCCGTTATTATTGTTCTAATTACTTCTTTATAAACTCCTGTTGAGAAGAAAATAAATCAAAAGTGGAGAAATAAAAGCCTTGCATCAATGATTAGCTTATAGAAAAAAGCAAAAACTCAATGATGCGTGAGCTCTCTTTTTATGACCAAATGAATAATTGATTTTGTTCCTGGGTGCAAAACAGATTATTAACTTCCAACACGTACGTATCAAATTTGAATCTTTCATATAAAAGCTATTAAAAAGAATGAACGCTTGATTATTGGTGTCTGAATTTTATGTTGTTATATAAACATTAAATCGCAATACGTTGATGATATATTTGGCTATAAATCTCTTCTATACTACTAGTTGTTTAGGTAAGCAAATAATATCTGACATCCCTTTCAGCACAGCTAAGAATACGCTGATTGTATTCCCGTGAATGGGTTTCGTGGATATGACACTAAATTGAATTTGGTGGTGAGAATGCAGTTCTGGAGATCTGAGGAATGTGGAGAAACCCCATCGTTGCCATTATTCTAAGTTCCAATCTAACCAGGAATTGGTGTAGCTTTTCCAACTTCATGTATGGTTGAGTCTTGGTTTCGCCATGTGCATTTTTATGAACCAAAACAAAGAAGCTCTTTGAACATCGAAGATGGAGGTTTGCTGTTCAAACTTACAAACCTACCGTCGAATATTAAGGGAACCCTTTTTACTATTCAAATCTATCCTTCCTATAAAAACTAACGTAGGAATTAAAGGTGCATTTGAAATTTTACTTTAATAAGTATTTTCTCGTGTTGTGAAATTACTTTTGACGATGAACTGGACTGTGGTCTCAAAGGGAACTTCAGTTGAGCCATTACGTTGACTTTTAATCTAATACATTTGGAAAAAGTATGAACTCCTTTATCCTCCAAAACTATGGGTTAAATAGAATCACCACTTTTCTTCTACAAGGATGTATTTAGCACCCTTGTTCATCAGTTTAACCCACAAAGGTTGATAAACCAAAAAACAAAGAAAACAATTTTTTTTCTCATGTAATTTGTATTAAACACTGGTAAACAAATCGTTATGGTTTGAAGTTTTTATTTTGGTTCTAATTAAAATTTTCGGTGGAGTAGGGACTGTAAATTGAATTTGGTTTGACGGAGGACATAAAAAACAATTTGAGAATCCCCTGATATAAAGTTACGAATTGTACAGGCTAAAGCTGCTCTGCTTCTACTACAAAAAAAAAAAAAATGAAAATAATCTATCGATTAATGGTTTGATCGCTTTTTTCAATACTTCCAAAAACTAATTAAAAAATAAAGCAAAATTTGAAGTTCACAAAATAATAAGCCCAAACTAAGATTTGTAACTTTTTAATGTAATTGATTCATACCACTTTCTTTATAATTCTATTTTGAATAGCAGTGTTTTGTCTGGTCAGTTCTCTAGCCTTCTTCAGGGGAATTTTGTATCTTATAAATCTTCAGGTTAGGGCTTGGAAACATAATATTCCTGTTCTGGACTAAACAATGGATCTCTATTGTGACAATGCCAAGTCCGTGGATTGACGCTTCGATCATTTTTACACTACTATATGATTATAATTGATTGGCCACTTTTCTCACTTTTCCGTCTGATGTATATGCACATCCCTTGAAACTTCTTGTATTCACAATTTTATGTTTATTTGGGCTTTGTGCTTGTTCGGCTGTGGGAGCTTCAATTATTTTTTCTTCTAAACATATCTCAATTACGTTTATCATGTTACTATATATATATATATATATATATATATATATATAAAATCACACATGCACACACACAGACATACGCAAACACACACACACACACACACACACACACACACACACACACACACACACATATATATATATATATATATTCCAGCTAATTTTCACACACACACACACACATACCCACACACACACACACAAACATAGGTATTTGTGTTTATTCGATCTATTTTCCAGCCCTGCCAATAATGTTTATGCAGGGTCACACTATGCTTTTCAAGAGCACCATTTGAAATTCAAAAACTGCTTTTATTGTGTATAAGAAAAAGTTTTATTTAGTGAATCGTTCATATCAATTGTTTATCATTTCAAAGGGGAATATTCCGTTTACTGTTTTGAAGAAATTAATACTGGACATAAATGAAGTTAAAATGATGCAACCAATAGTTAAATAAAAAAATTAAAAAGTTCTTGAAATAGAAGCCAAGACCTCATTCGAACTCTGTCGGCTGGGGCTGTATAATACACTGTGCATCTCTTCGTACGGGTAAGCTCCCACCAACGCGTTACCTGGATAGGACATTAAATAATCTGATAGTGAGACTCCATTGGACCCTACATTTGGGAATGTAAGGTCTTCCTTTATTGACATGCCTCTCAATCCAACTCTGACCCGGACCGGTAGTATCTGATAGCGTCCTCTCTCTGGGTCAAATAGAACTATTCTTCTCTTTAAACCGTGTGCAAATAAATTACATGCTAAATTGAATAATTAGAGATAGAATTTTTAAAAAAAAATCTATATTTACAAATTACTGATGTTTAATCGAATAGTTATTGATACATAGGAATATGTGGAACCATTTAACTGTGCCAACGAATGGATAACGTTGAAAGTATCATTAATGTTAAATATTAATACGAGGAGCTCTTTAACTGTGTGCATAGATTGAAATATTGATATAATATAGCAAGTCTTGCAATCATTTGACGGTGTGCAAATTAATCAATAGTGTTCAATAAAATGGTGTTAAATAGCAATACTTGTAACCACTTCACTGTCTGCAAGCAAATTAATTTTGGATAGAACCGTAAGTGTTTAAAACCATTTAACCGTGTAGAAATAATAGCAATATTTGTGTGCAAACAAATTAGTTCCAACTCATTTAAAATTGAAATTACCAAAAAATTATTCACCAACAAATCATATGTTTATCCATTTAAATGTATGCAAACAAATGACTGATTGTTACTGTCACATTCCGATACTTGAAACCATTTTACTTTGAGCAAACAAATGATTAATAGTAAATAGAATGATTCGGATTTTATTGCAAATCCTTATACCATTTTACTGTGCCAAAAAGAGAAAAAAAGAAAAGAAAAGAAATGAGTTCCTGAACGTTTAAAAATATTATCAACAGAATGTGTTTACAAGTCATATAAACTTAATATATATATACATTGACAAGGTTTGGCATTAGATAATCTACAATAATTGATATGCCATAAAACTCAACAAACCAACCAACCAACCATGACATCATTCGTAGTTTTATTTATTCCAAATCTAAATAAAGCCATTAAATATAATCATAGCGAACGATTTCGTTCAAAAAACGCCCAGAATATTTAAAAAATGGCAGCACATCTACAGAGGCATGGTTTGTGGAACGGCTATCGAAGCCCTGAGTTCTAATCTCGAAAGAGGTTGTTTGCGTTTCACTTTGCGCTTATAACTTTGGGACTGGCATGCGTCTATCTGTTCTCACCTAGTTATGGGTAAATAGTAAGATAGAAACAGTTCTTTAATCTTGGTAAGGCAACCAAACTGAGAGAAACTTTGGATTCAAACCAAGCTTGACTCCACATAGAATCATTCATCGGTCGTATCGTGTCCGTAGTGAAGAGGGTGGGCATATATATATATATATATATATATATATGCAGAGTTGTTTTACTGTAGTGTAGTCACCGTTATAGATGATACGGTATTGGAATAAAAGGTTAGGCCTCTTCGTTCTGTTGCTGCTGTTTTCAATCTTGGGTTTTAATATGAATCTTTCATTTGCTACTTTCGGCTTTTGGTTCTGCCTGAGGGTGACCGCCACTGGTATATCCGGTAAGAAAATAACATGAACACCAGCAGTTTGCGTTATTTTTTTTTTTTTTTGATACTGCTGTTTATTCCAGCGGCAAATGAGTGCCAGGCAAGAGAGAGAGAGAGAGAGAGAGAGAGAGAGAGAGAGAGAGAGAGAGAGAGAGAGAGAGAGAGAGAGAGAGTGGGGGAATTTTGGCCCTTAATTAAAATTTGGTCAGGAAAATTAAACCCTACTCTCTGTTAGTGGAATTCTCTATCACTCGGCGATTTTTTGACGACTTGTATCGCCTCTCTATCTTTGATTCTCTCCTGAAATGAACCTCAAAAAAAGGTCTTTTTCATAATGTTTTTTTTTTCTTCAAGTTATTAAATCAGTGTGTTTTTCTATTTCGATAGTTTTCCTATTCCAGCACCAATGCTGGGGGTTGATTTTCCATAACGGGCTTCATATTCATTTATCTGTTACCCCTGATTAAAAAAAAAGTAATTCTAATGTCTGAACCTGAAAAGTAATTTTAATATCTTATCATCTTTAAGTCACTTCAAAAGAGACGGGTTTAACAAGTCGGTATATATGCCATCCATTTCTATCTACAAAGCTTTATTCTAAAAGTAATAAATACCAATCACTGCTTGCAAATGTTTCAAACAGACAATCAACCGACTAAGGCAAAATTTCAACTGCTATTTTAACTTAATTCTAAACCGGCAAAGCCTACAGTTTAGGTTGTTCGTAGCAGGTGTTTTTTTAATATCCGCTCGAACAGGTGACACCGACCCTACTATTACGTAAGTACATACCTGTTAAATTTATACTGAATGTTATCTATGCGCCCCCAATCACCCTAACTCGGCTTACCTTGCAAAGAAAGACATTAAAAATCGAGCAAAACATGAAATATATGCAATGGAACAACAACAAAAGAGTTCCAAGCCCCAAATGTCAACTTGGAGCTCTTATTGCTGTCACTATTTTGATTGATTCATTTTATTTTAACGGCATGCCAACCCATCTCTACATTATTTTATACCGAAAGCTTAGTAAATCCTGTATATAGTACGTCCATATTTACATTTTTGTGTATCTGTTTCTTAAGTAATTTTTTCTTTGTTTTTCACTTGGTCCTATCTACTACCAATAATTTTAAACATATCTATTTGACCCTTACATTACACACTAACATTTACAAGTAATCCGAGTTAGAGTAGACCTGGAAGTAATGGCAACAAAGAGTGCAGCACACTCCCCAGATATTTAGAACTAGAGTCAAATCCTCAGACGCACTTTAGAGTCATACCTAGGACATTCTTTTTCATTGGGGTCTTGCCTCCTGCAAGGGATACAGTCAGTGTATTCTAAACTTCACCAATAAGATGGCGTCAATATTTAAACAAAAGTGATTGCTTTTTTGAAAAGAACAGAATGGAGATCAGAATACCAAAGAGGATGGTAATCTTTTAAAACATAATTTATTGAAACTAAGACATATCATTCGTTCTATTTTTATCAATGTTATGTATTCATAATTCTTTATAAGATTAATTACTGTTTCGCATTCAACGTTACTATTTATAAATCTAAAACTGAAAGAATTCTATTCTGTTTTATTAAAATATACAAAATCAATACGTGCTCAATTACTGAAGTTACAGACGGGAGTCTTTGAAATTCTGTATATCATTCTCATAAATATTTATATTTAGATCATTTCATATCATTTATATTGTGACCTGTCAGTAACTTGATAAAATTCTCAACAATTTGACTCCATCAACAGATATCTATAAAAAGGCGAAGATCATATTCATAAAGGAGTGATAGTTGCGTAAGTTGAAGTGTTTGAATAGTAAATATCTTATAAATAACTGGGATTGTAATAAAAAAAATGCAATCAGAAGAACAACTTTCTTCACAAGTTCACATGTTTACAATATATTTTGTGCGCTGAAATCTCTAAAAGTTTGGTCTTACTAGTAGCTTTTTTCTTAACTCTGGGATTATATGACTGTCAGATGTAAATTTCTTAAATATTATGGATGAAACCATCATGATTATGTTTTACGACCTTTCAAACTTATGAATTTAGTTTCCTTAACCGGCTCATTTGCCCAGTGTGTAAAGTGTTTGCCAATGACCCGGGAGACCTGTGTTCAATCCCAGGTCGAGTCATACCAAAGATTTTTAAAATGGTACTTGATACCTCCTTGCTTAACACTCAGGAATATAAGCTCCGTATCAAGGGTAAAGTGGAGCAATCCAGGGAAAGGAGTAGTGCCCTCCTCAACACCTCGATGTGGTAGCTATTGAAAAGGGACCCTTCTGGTCGCCCTCGACTATGATCGCCAACTTTACTACTTTCTCGTATTAAATTAAGTTAATCATCGGTGTCTTCATTTTTACGACGAGTAAAACTTTATTCTTGAGCTTCGATCGCATATTTCAAAATACCACGGCAAACAAAATCAAAGATAAATTTTCTTCCCTTTGGTGATTTCAAAACGAATACCAAAATCTACTGGAAAACGAGACAGATAGACACTAGACAGAGCTTTGATTTCATGAGTTTAGTTGATTCCTGTAACCAATACAGAGAGAGATGCGACTCTAAGTCAAAAAACAAAGGGCACATTGGAAGAGCGCTCCTGAAAGAGATTGAAAGATTAAAAATGGGGCCATACAATGAGTATTTCTTATATTTCTGTCGTATGTGAAATAGTTCCCTGGAAAAAACACCTTGCATATATATTCAGTGTTAAAAGTTCTGCTGAAATTTAGATTTCTATAAGTCTTAATGGGTATTAGATTAAATGCGTTATTGAGGCTTTACCCCGAGAAAATCCTAGAAGAGTTAGTGATAATCAACCATTAAGATAATGAACACATTGAAAATTGATACCAAAGTCGGTTGAATGATGATATGATGAGAATTTATTGCTGGGTTATTTATCATGGGCAACCGGAAGAAAGGACGCAACAAGATTTCCCGGGAAAGAAAATTTAGATGTCTAAGGTTTTGTATTAAATAGATCAAATTTTATAATTTTTCAAAGAAATACATTAAAAAAATGAGTATGGAATATGTTTTCTGTAGTTTCATCGTATTTTATTCATTCAATTGCATATTATAACAAAAGAATAATTGTACTTGGAAAGAGTTTACAACTGACTAAGTGGCAGTGGTGGTTGGCTGGACGATGTCCCCCATGCGTGGAGGAAATGTGAGTCACATTTTCTGTAAACACTAATAAAAAACGATAGGATTTCTAGGTTCTCTCTTTTTCTTCACTGTGAACAGAGAATGAGGAGCTATGCTAAAATACCGAAGTGTCACTTCTAGTTTGAACTAATAAACAACAGCGAGTTAAGTGTTTGCTATCCATTTCCACCTACTTCTACGGCCTAAGAGTCTGATCCAAAAGAATAAAGTACCAAAGGTCCGAACCCTTGAGGTGACATGTGATTTTGGGGTTTCCCTTGGGCCATGTGAGGATTAGCCATTTCCGACATAGCTATAGTAACTGGATCTGAAAAAATGATTAGGAAGCCAAAGTAAAACACACACACACACACACACGCACACACACAGAGCTAGAAACGTCTTTGAAGAAGGAGATGAGGATTTAATCCAACTCATGTGTGAATGCAGCGAGGTGGTCCAAAATAGATTTAAAAACACACATAAAATAGTCGGGAATTGTGTAAAGGACGTAGGTTCGATCTTGTAAACGATAGGTCCAGAGAGAAACCAGAAGTTTTTATATCAATGAAATAAATGACTCGCAAAATTATGACGATTAGATCGACTACGCCATTCTAAAAAGAATGACTTCAAGCAAAAGCACTTCTATTAGATTCTATACACGTTTCTGTCAGCGGTCTTGAAGATGAACATTAAAGGGAAAAAATTGGAACTTAAAATGCTGTGCCATAGTAAAATTGAAATAGTGCTTTGACAATATGTTGATTGATTGATTAATTTTAATGGCGAATCAACTAGCTTTCCTTCTTCTTTTCGTCATGCATAGAATCAATCTGTGTCATCTCTTGGATATAAAATAATAAATTTCTTTGTTCTTTGGTACAATTATCGGAGTACCTCCATTGACTATTCTAAGAATAGTCCCGAGTATCTTAAAAAGGGGACTGCGTAAATGTTTATAATTCAGATGAGATTTCCCCTGAAGAGCTTGGTTTCAAAAGAATTTCCTGTAATTATGATGTACTCTTTTCTTGGTTTTCTTTCATCTTAGTTTTTTGATGATGTCCGAATCCGAAACTCCCTGGAAGGCAAAATTAGCAGCCAGAGGATAAAATCGGGCAAAAGTAAAAACCATGCAGACATCTTCTACTCTTGCCAATGCTATTTGTTATAAGATTTATGCCACTCAACCACGTAATTTAGTAATGTAACAGAAGCTACATATTAAAAATGATCACACGAAAAAATTGAAAACCTTCTGTGTATGGATGATAACAAGATATTTGCCAATTACAAAATTTGACCTGGAAACTCTGATAATAGCTAAAAGACAATACAACCAGGATAAATGAATAAATCTGGGATGGAAAAATGTTTCAAGTTAATAATGAAGAGTGGGAAAAAAGAAACGTGGGAAGGAATAGAAGTGCCAAATCAGGAAAAAAAAAAAGCTTGTCGAGAAGGAACATTACAAGTATTCGATAATATGAGAAAGGGACATATATTTACAATTGATTCATACGCGAACCAGAATTCATCTGAAAAAAAAAAAACTTATAAAATTCTCTGGCATTTTAACATACAAATGTATCAATCAATCCCGCTCACACTTAACAAGAAAACAAATTGTCATTAGGTGAATTTCTCTGTTCTACCTGAAGAAGATAAAAGAAAGAGAAAATAGTGACAAAATACTTGATTTTAGGAGCTAAAATAACCGTGGAACATAAATAATAATCTGAAATTGTGGCTTATGGACATGAAAGGGATCACAGAGGCTTGGAAAAGGGATTGAAGGAGTTGGAAATCAGAGGAAGGATTTTGAGGATATTGACCGCAGCGTTATTGAGAACGACCAGAATCCTGAGACGAGTCCTGGAGACATGAGGAGACTTGCTGTCACTCAAACTTAAGCGAAAAATCACCAGCTAAAACTGACATAAAAAACTCTCAAGTAGTAAATAATAATGGAAAACATGAAGGACTGAATAGATAAACCAATAATTTTTATTCGCGGACAGCTGTTATGGTTAAAAACACATAAATTGAACAGCAACACCAGCATTCTGAAAAGTATAAAATAAACTGACTCATTAAAATACCAAATCCTGGATGGTTGATAAAATAGAATTACTAACATTCCTTCTTATTCAGTATCATATGACTGTTTTATATTCACATCATAGGATGATTCGATTATCCTTTTAAAGATAGTCATTCGATATTTTACCGAGTTGTCTTTGGAAAAAAAGATTTTTATACAAATAATCGGGGCCATATCACTCTGGGTTAACAACTAATAAATATTCATATGATTTTTGCGATAATTATGTCGGATAAATCGGGTACTTATGTATGTTTACTATACATATATATGATATGTAATGTACATATTTTGTAATAATGTACAGAGATAAATTCATATATACATGTGTGTGTGTGTGTGTTTGTATGTGCATGTGTGTGTGTGTGTATGTGACGTATTATACGTACTGTGCAAAATCAAAAACTAGTTTACTCAACGTAAAAATCTGAATTAAAGGTCGATATATATATATATATATATATATATATATATATATATATATATATATATACAGGGGCCTGCAATAACTTTCCAGACTTTTTCCGTATGGGCACTTTTATTGATAGTACGCACATGAAACTCTATTCCCCTTCGAAGTGATCCTCTCCGGATGCAATGCACTTGTTTTACCGTTCCAAAATCTTCCGGAAGGCCCCATGGAAGTCCTTGTGTGAGCGTGTCAATGACCTTCGTCACAACCTCTTTCATCTCCTCAATTGTCTCATAACGACAGCCTCTGAGCTTAGGGAATAACCAAAAGTCACAGGGAGCAAGGTCTGGACTATTGGGAAGGTGAGGGACTGTGTTGATGCCCATCTTAGTCAAATAGTCTGTGACAAGGATGGAGTTGTGGACTGGTGCATTGTCCTGGTGGAAATGGCACTGACCCGATTTGAAGAGTGCTGGCCTCTTCCGACGTAATCTCTTCCTGAACTCCCTTAAAACCTCAACATAGTAACCCTAACCATAACCCTTTAGCCAATCAGCTCTGAATTATTGACTTCCTTACTCCTCCCACAGCTATCATCATCCCTCACAGACTCCGTGCCTTCCTTGAATCTCTTATGCCACTCAAAAACTGATGCTCGATTCATGTAAGATGCTCCAAAAGCAGTCTGAAGCATTCCATACGTTTCTGTGGCATTTTTTCCTAGTTTAAAACACAATTTTATTCCATATCGTTATTCTGAAGTATCAGATTGCATTTTTGAAATTTACCAACTGTGACAATCAGGCTTTAGTAGGGTGTTGCTGCTGTAGCTGTTCATTTGAACCTGAAATCATAAAGATTGGTCAGTCATCTCTTTATATGTATAACAATAAGATACTGAATTTTCAAGAGTCTACGACAATTTTAACTGCCCATACGAAAAAAGTCTGGAAACTTATCGTATGCACCTCGTATATATATATATATATATATATATATGTTTTATGATCTTAAAAAAGGAATGGTACTTTAATAAAAGACAACTAAAAGATGACAAAAATCAAAGACCCCCACCTAAAAAAAAATCGAAAGTAAAGGGCCCTTTTAACTGTCAATTTTTCCTTTGTAATAACCGGTAAAATTTAACTAAAACTATTTACAAAAATAGAAAGATGAATAGCTACGTCATGGAGAGGACGGACGAAAAAGCAAAAAGCTAAAAACAAAAACACCTATGACTCTCCGGATTCCCCAAATAATTTAAAAAGGAATATAAAGTTCGTCTGCTTGCACAGACTTGGACGCCATTCATTTATCGCTAATGATTATAATAGTACTAAATGTTTCTTATTCTTATATATATATATATATATATATATATATATATATATATATCGAGGTACCTAAGCAGGGTGTGACACAAGGTCAGTTTTATTTAGCGGAGTTTATCTGTTTTGAATTCAGAGTTTCTTTCTCCAAAACCGATTACCGATTATCATAGCAATGGTAAAGAAACCAGTCTGCCCTACTATTTACCTATTGGAGGGAGAATAGTTGGATTCATATCTTTCTCAGGAATTTAATCCGGGTCACCGAGACCATTTCCATAATCGATAAACATTACACCACGAGTGGCTCCACACACACACACACACACACACACTCACACACACATATATATATATATATATATATAACATTCCCATGTCACGCCATTAGCTCGGATATCTCTGACCCTCTCCCTCCACCCTTTTCTATCGTCCAGCGCTCCCGGTAGGTCTTCAAAGCTACATCCTGTATCGATACAGAGCTGTTACATGTAGGTTCTATCTGGTCGTCCTGCCTTGGCTCGTCCATGTGAAGGCCTCCACAGAAGTACGTCAGTTCTTTCTTACTTCTCTGGCAGTGTCCTGTATGTCTGGGTCGTCTAACTTGGATAGTTTTCTTGATGAGTGGTAAATGGCCATACAGCTGCTGTTTTATGGAGTGCTGCCTCCAGGACTTGTTCAGTATTGCTCGCAGCATTCTTGTGTACTTGCCATCAAGCTTTTTCTCAATACATCTAGTTAGCATCTATGTAGTGCATCCATACAGCAGTATCGACACGACCGCTGCTTGGAAGAAACTGCGTTTTGTTTTATCGGTCAGGTCTGACTGCCATATGACCGATAGCCTATCAATAGCTGTCCATGTCTATGCTAGTCATGTGTTGATGTTCGTCTCGGTTGATGAGATATTGCTCCCTAGGTCGGTGAACTTGTCAACTAGTTTCAGAGAGCTACAGTTTAATGTGGAAATGTTGCCTGTTTGGTTAAAGCACATATATTCCGTCTTCTGTGTATTGACATGGAAGCCCATGCCTGCAGCTGCTGGTTCCAGGCTACTTAGCTGAGTTTCGGCTTGGGTGAGTGTATTTTCTAGAAGCGCTATGTCATCAGCATAGTCTGCGTCCGTAATTGCTTGTGCGCGGTACCTTCTGCTTCTTAGCTTAAAACTGTTTTCTCTCCTTTAATCAATAGACGTTCTAACCACGTAGTCTAGACAGATGATATATAGGTATGGCGCTAATGTGTCTCCTTGCAGTACACCTGCTACAATGTCGAAGTAGTCTGTGTCTCCATCCGGGGAGCTGAGTTTTACTTTTGTGTTTCTGTATAGTATCATTATGTCTTCGACAGTTTCTTTGGATAGGCCGTAGACATGTAGTATTTGTTCCATCTTTCCTCTGTGTATGGAGTCAAAGGCTTTGGCGAAATTGACAAATAATATTATTGTTTCTAGGTTTTTTGCACGTACACCTTCAAGAATTCGACGGATATTCAAAATAGTGACGTCATGGACCTATTTCTCCGAAAGCCATTTTGGTTCTTCCTAAGTATATTCTCAATTTCGGGTTCTATGCGGTTACATAGTACAGCATTGCATATCTTGGCCGCTATGGGTGGAAGGGTAAAAACTCGGTAGTTCTTGGCTAATCCGAAGTCGCCCTTTTTAGAGAAGGGGAGGATGCATCTCTTTGTCCATCTGTCTATTGAGTTGTAAGGCATTACAGTGACGTAGCAGTATGTCGTCTAATTTCCTGGTCGTCCTTACTTCTTTGAGTATTTTCTATTTCTAATTGTTCTTAGTAACTAGTCGAGTTCTCCTTGTGTAAACCGCTTTAGTTTGATGTCTAATTGTTTACTTATAATTCTCAGGAATGGTTCATATGTAACTTTCTGGGAGTTTCCGAGTATATTCTCGAAATGTTTTTTTCCGAGGTTGTATTCATTCTTCTTGTCTAGTAGCTTTCAGTTTAGCTTTCGCCGGGCTCTTCCTTTCCATTGTGCTTTAGTATTATTTGCGTAGGTGTAGGTCCATAGTTTTCCCTCCCTTTTCTGAAATTTTGTATCGGTAAATCTGTTAGATGTTACCCATTTCTGTTTAACGAGTTGTGTAGGCTAAATTAGTGGGTTATGTTTTTACCAATTTGAGCATTCATGTCTCCGATAATGACGAGAACGATGTGTTTCTTAATGCTACGAACAAGGGAGGATAACTCATCATAGAAGACGATGAGTTCAGTTTCTTTACAAAAATTGATAGAGCTGTAGCTCGAGATAATTGTTGCGCGGGGGTTGCCATAAAAGTAACTACCATCATCCTAGGTTGTATTTTCTCGATGCTACTTTGTGATCTTAGAGCTCGTGGTCCTATAAGCATACCTCTACCCACTATCGTGGCATTGACAGAGATTTTACATGTAGATCCAGTAGCTAGCGTCCATCCATTGCCAGTATCGTGATATTTGATATCCTCGCTATGGGTGTATCTGTCTTCTTTTATGCATATTATGTCTACGTTATAATCTATCGCCAATGCAGTATGCTTCGGTTGTTGTCCTATTCTATTTAAGGTTCTAACGTTGAATGTCGCTATTTGTATTGTGCGTTTGTATTTTAGTAATTTTTTTTTGACCTCTGTAGCTGATTTTTTGAATACTGTGGCCAGGGATCCAACCTCAGCAGGATGTGCCCTTTTTTTTATCTGCGCGAAGAGCAATGCGGTTTGGACCGGTGGTTTGGGTGTGGGTCATGGTAATCTTTCGATGGCTGTTTTTATTCTCATCTATAGAAGCCACCCTTATAGATGAGCAGCCGTAGTCCAATAGTGTTAACTTCACTTGACCAGGCTCAACTGTTACTCGGAATTACAGTAAATTGTCCTTGCATTTAAAGCACAGATAGTATACAGCAGTGATTTTCAAAAAAATATAAATAAATAAAATCATTCAGGCATTTTTATATTACAATATAGTAAAAGACAATATATTACTAACCATTTTTGTACTCTGCCCGTTTGGAGTGGATATGCTCAGTATTTTTAAAGTAAGTTTAACCCATTTCGTCTCGAGTAGACTTCTGAACTTATTGGCCTAATGAGTAGAGTGTTCATCAATGTTCCGGGAGACCGGGGTTCAATCTCAGGTCGATTCATACCAAAGACTCAGAAAATGGTAATTGATGCCGCTTTGCTTAACTCTACAGTAAGGATCAAGGATAAAGAGCAACAATCCAAGTAATGGAGTATCACCCTCCCCTACACCTAGGTGTAGTAGCAATTGAAAAGGGAGCCTTCAGGTCCCTCCCAACTAACGTAACCAACTTTACTTATATATATATATATATATATGTGTGTGTGTGTGTGTGTGTATAAATACATATATATTTGAGAAAAAGTAAGTCTCATAGAATTTAGAATACACCACTATTACTGGTTAACAAAATCATAGAATCATGCTAACAAATAACAATATTCGTTTCATTTTGAATAGTATGGTTATTTCCTCTCATAAACAGTGGCTTCGTCATCAGACCCTTTTAAGCAATATATTTGTATGTCTCTTTATCAAATTTTTACAGTCTCGACCATTTCGAAACATCTATCACCAAAATGTTAAATACTCCCTATACACTATTAATATACACTCGTAGAATAAAACTAACAAACATCATCATTAATCAAATGAAGTGCCCTCTATCGAATTTATATGGCGAAATGCCAAAATTGCAGGATAGGGGCCTTGAAGTAAACGATTTCAATCTCCAGTCGCTATTTTGCTCATTTTCGGATTAATACTCTCGGCAAAGGAATGAACCCTCTTATGGTTTAAATACCGCTGCTTTAAAAAAAAAAAGAAGGCTTTCGCATTAAATAAAACACTGAGGTTAATAAGCTATTGAAGAAAGAAAGAAAGAATTCATATTCGATGAAAAAACGAAAGCATGCTGCTTTTTTCCAGATTTTCAAGGTTTATAGAAAACCTCAAAATATAAACAACTTCATAGATTTCTAATTACACTAAAACAACCATTAAAAATGTAGCATTATTGAAAGGTTTTATATGGTTATGATTCAGAAAGAGACAGATGAAATAATTTACTAGATACATTGTAATCCCAGCCGATAAGAAATACAAAATCATTGACTTTAAGTAACAGCTCATCGCATTAGAAGCATTCTATCAAGTGTGTAACACTTCGTTCTTCAATGTCGAGTGGACCCAATCATGATATGAACTGCAGTTGATGCTTAATTCACTTTGTCTCCTTCTCTCTCTCTCTCTCTCTCTCTCTCTCTCTCGCTTCAATTCACTTCTGCAGCTCTCTCGGCACGAATTTATTTAACCGCGAGAGGGACTAATGCTTCAGCCGAATATTTGGGGTTTTCATTACCGCTAAAGGAAGCCACTTTCCCTGCTTCGACCACCTAGTACTAGAATGGATGAAGAAAATGATATTCATTTCTTACTGACCTCTGAAAGTTACTAACTTTGGTTTATTATGGACATTAAAAAAAACCTTTTTCATTCTTTTCCAGAAATCTTTCACTTTCTCTTTTCTATTTATTCAAATCTTTCACTTTCTTTTTTTATATTAAATTAAATCTTTCACTTTCACTTTTCTACTAAATTAAATCTTTCACTTTCACTTTTATTATTTATTAAAATCTTCCGACCAGTCTGACATGTTAAGCTACCGTTTTAACAGTTTTATGCGCACATATAACGCGTACATGCTCATGCATACTTACATATATATTAAACTTATATTAAACTTATATATATATATATATATATATATATATATACTTGCTGCAATCCCTCGTACCCACAAACGTATACATATATGTACACTGTACCTGTACTTATTATATATATCCTAACAGATACACAACGGTTTTTCGTATACATTCTTATACGGGTACGCTTGAACCAGGTGTAAATATGCGCACGTCATCATCATATCGCGCTGGTAGCACGGATATCCCTGACCCTCTCTCGCCACTCCCCCCTATCGTTCATCGCCCTAGGTAGGTCTTCAGGACAACATCCCGTATCCTCACATAGCTGCTGAATGTACGTTCATGCTGGTCGTCCTGCTTTTGCGCGGCCATGTGTGGGGATCCGTAAGAGTACATCTCTTATGAGTTCATATCTGCTTCTCCAGCAGTGTCCTGCATGTCTGGTTCGTCTAACTTGAATAGTTTTCGTGATAGGGGGCAGGTGGCCGTACAGTTGGTGTCTTGTGGGGTTTTGCTGCCAGGACTTGTTCAGGAATGCACGCAGCATTTTTGTGTAATTGCCATCTAGCTTCTTCTCCAGCCGTTTTGTTAGCGTCCATGTAGTGCAGCCATATACCAGTATCGATGTGACCGCTGCCTGGAAGAAACTGCGTTTCATTTTATCGGTTAGGTCTGATTTCCATATAATCGATAGCCTATTGATAGCTGTCCATGCTTTCGTTAACCTGGTTTCGATGTCCTTTTCGGTTGATTCGACGCTGCTTCCTAGGTAAGTGAATTTGTCTACTAGTTTAAGTGGGGTTCCTTCTAGAGTGGAGATGTCCCCCGTTTAGTTATAGCACATATATTCCGTTTTGTGTGCATTAACATAGAGGCCTATGCTTGCTGCTGCTCGTTCCAAACTATGCGCACGTAGGTACTGGAAAACATAGAGTGTCACACGTGTTGAAGCCAACAAGAAATTATGTATGTGTAAACAAGTTGTTCTGACGTTTCAGAAGATCAAATATTTTACATAAAGTAACGTCGAAAACTACATAAATAAATAGACCTTGTCGGGTGACAAAATAGATTATGAAAAATGAAGGTGACAGTGATACCAATAATGATTGGAGTCTAACCTGGAAAAGAAGCTTAACGAACTGGAATTCCGAGGAAGAATTGAATATCTTTAGACCACAGCACTTCAATGAACCTCAAAATATTTAAAAGAGATATGGCGAATTGAGGAGGATTTTTTTTAATTCACTAAAAAATATAAAAAAATAAAAAAAATTAAAAAAACACCAGGTAAAACTGATGTAAAAAAAACTAAACAGTGAAAAAATTGTGCAACCTTCAGTGATCCTGATTCCTGGATGTGTCTCCAACATCCAAAGAATTAATAACGAAAACTCGTGCAATATGTGTGGAAAACAGTTGGGAATATTTTAATGGGTCAGTCGGTTGATAACTGTTAGAAAACAAAGAATGACTTAGATTTCGAGTCTAATAAATCCGTCCACATCCACTGCGGAGTAGGCTACAATTTATAATGCAAAAAGTTTTTTCTGTCATCGATTACGTTTCCTTGTTTATGAGACTGGTGAAGTGAGGTTGAAACACTAAATATAAAATGAAAGATATTTTTTTCTGTGACCACGTGTCTGACTTTTATCATTCAGTGAATTCCTCGTCAGCTCTTCCGTTTCTTTTTATCCACGCGAAATTTCTTCAAGATTTTGCAACACTATATTTGACTTTTAAAATATTTGTTCTAAATTAAAAGGAATATATGACAATTGCTCAGCCTGCCGTTTCAGAAAGCCACAATTAAAATTCTAGAACTAAGAGGGTTTGCAGTCACCAGTGATATCTCTAAGTTGCAACCGATATGAACCTTGACTACACAAACAAATAGTATATGCAGAACTCAGAATCCAACCTGGAAAATGAGACGCATTTCTAATCTTTGCTTGACGACCAGACCTACTGATACTCAAAAGAAAAAAAAAAAAAAAAAAGAAAGAGAGAGAACCTGTTTCATTGGGGCCTTTGCTGTTACGGCTGACCACAAAGTAGAACTGAAGGAAAGCGAAAAGAGAGATTAGTACTAAGACCTTGGTTGAGAACTGAAAAAATTGTGGAGCTTGAAGTAACGGTGAAACCAATTGTAATTGGTTCGCGCAGCACAGTCATCAATAGATTGATAGAGGGGCTGGAAGACTTGAAAATAAGAGGACGAGTGGGGGCCCTTCAAACAACAGCATTGTTGAGATCGGCCAGAATAGTAAGAGTCATGGAGACTTGCAGAGACTTGATGTCACGCAGACTCGTGCTAAAAACCATCAGCTACCGCTGGTGTGAAAAGCTTTCAAATGAGCAAAATAATAATAATTATTATTGTTATAATGTTTAGAAATGAAATGAAGCAAGGAAACCTCAAACGATTAAGGTATGGGTTTCCTAGTCACCTATTTCTGATAATATAAATAATAAAATCAAAACTGTTTTTATCACGGTTTGCAAATTTTTACCAGATTCTTTTTGTTTCAAGTGGCATTCTCTATCCAAGTTTAGAGAGGTTCGATCATTATTGTGACGGACACAATAGTTGCCGTGGTTCATCATTACTCTTTTGATTTCCAAGTGGTGTTGTAGAGGCATCCCTGATAAATATCTTACAATCACCCACAACCTGTATTGGTCGAGAGCCTCATTCTGACAATCGGCAAAAGACATGGCTTTTTATTCTCTAATATCATCTTCCCACATCCTCAGTCTGCGTCTTTGTTTTCTACCCGGCATGGTGCCTTACAGGATTTTTTGTTTGCTTCTCTGACTGATTGTTTAAGTAATTGAATAATTTTAAAGGCATTTCTACTTGTCTAGAGTTATTTTATTCCCAGAGGTTATGGAATAGCGTTCATTATACGTTTATAATTTTGTGTACTTCATTCTGAAGAGTTTTTTGGGTCTACAGTTATATGATATCAAGTATTCATAACTAACACAGATAGTGTGCTACCTGTTGTATGGTTTCAAGTGTTACTATTTAATACAAATAATTTTGGCACAATTATATAGTTTAATGTATCTCATCTTATTTTGGAGGTGCCCGTGGTGTAATTGTTATCGTCGTAGGAAATGGACACGGCGACTCGAGTTCAAATCCTGGACGAGACTGATTGCATTTCACATAGCACTAATACTCTTGGGAAAGGTATGAATCCCATTATTCTCCCTCCAGCTATCGGTAAATAGTAGGACAGACTAGGTTCTTCAGCCTTGGTGAGGCAACTAGTCTTGGAGAAGGAAAACTCTGAATTCAAACCTGTTAAACAACGCTTAAAAAATGACCTTGTCATATCCAGCCCGAGCAGAGGGTTTGGTAAATAGGATCTCATCTTATTTGAAATAACAAATCATTTTTTACACAGATCTGTATAGACCAGTTATCTGGGGCTGCAGAATACACCAACTGCATCTCTGCTGATGTGTAAAACTCTTCCAACGAGTCTCATGGATATAATTCTAAACAATCTGATGGTGAGGTTTCAGTAATACTGGAACTTTAGGGAATGTAGAGTACCCCTTGATTGCCATCGCTCCCAGGTCCATTCTGGCCCGGAGTGATAGCACCTGCTAGGTCCTATCTTTGGGTCTAATAGAACTAAACTATGTATTTATGCTAAACTGAATTGTCTGAAATATGACTGTTTTTATGTATAAAAATGGAATTGGTATTAAATAACCTGCAATGGTTGATATGCCATGAATCCTAAATAATCAACCAACCAACAGATAAGTAGTTTAAAAGTGATTAATAATAATCCTTAGGTTTTAAGTCATCATAAAGTTAATAATTTAATTTAATAAACATTAGTTCACACACATTTATAGTATTTCCCGTATTCTTATCTATTATAAATAGTTTTGAAACATATATTTGACCCATACATAGGAACCGAACGAGTAATAAACCCAGTTAAGTGTGAGCCATTTAATCAAACCTAAGCTATGCATCACACAGACAGACAGACAAACATACAATGGCCGGTAAATTCGGGGTTCAATCCTAGGTTGATTTTGACCAAAAACTCAAAAATGTACTGAATGCCTTCTTGCTAAACACTTATAAGGTAAAAATTGAGAGTGAGTTAAGCAATCTAGAGAAAGGTGTAGCGTCGTCCTGAACATCTCGGTGTTATAGTTAATGTAAGAGGAGCTTTCGGGTTGCCCTCAACAAGTGGCTATATATATATATATATATATATATATAAATTGTGTGTGTGTGTGTGTGTGTGTACGTGGGTCATTCAAAAAATAAGGAATTTCTTTGAAAAAACAAAATAAATTATTTTTCTTTTTTTTTACATAAATGCTTAGAATCGATTTTTTTACATAAATGCTTGGAATTGATTTGTTGCAGAAATTTATTTTAATCTTGAATAATTATAGGTTTGGTGTTATTTCAAATGACGGCTAAACATAAAGAGTGCTACTAGATGGAAAAGAGGTATATCATATATTTGGTTGCAGAAAAGCGAAAAACATATGAAATTTAAGAAGACTCTCCATTGTGTCGAGAGAAGCAACTTTATTAAAAAAATGTTTAAAAATTGGCTAAAAAGGATTTAACCACTGTTCTTAAGTGCAGCGACCATTAAAATAGTTAATACTGACGGTATTCTGCGACAAGAAAGGACTGATAACTTTTGCTTTCCTTGAAAACGTTAACATGTTTAAACATTGAATCAATTGCCAAGACTTTACAGAAAATGTACCTTATTTATTAATTGTTTCACACACACACACACACACACACACACATATATATATATATATATATATATATATAGATAATGAGCACCCTCTCTCTCTCTATATATATATATATATATAGAGAGAGAGAGAGAGTGAGAGGGTGCTCATTATCTGGGATAGAGCATATATATATATATATATATATATATATATATATATATATATATATATATACTGATATTAGCCAAATATCATTGGCTCAATGCCAACGCCATCCTAACTTATATATATATATAAGTTAGGGTGGCGTTGGCATAGAGTCAATGATCTTTGGTGAATGTCAGTTGCAATCATCATACCGAGGACTAAAAGTCACATGATCCCATGGGTGAGAAACTGACAGTCCCGCAGCACCGTTTATTCTATCCCTACACTATACTTACTTCAATATATATGCTCTAGCACTAATATTGAGCACATTTTATCAATAAATATTGCTTAGTATATTATATATTCTAAATTATGAAATTTCCGGTCTCATCTATCATTATAATTTTGTGCGGTTTGTGTTAGCGATAAATGGTATTCTTAATCATCAATTTCTGTATAAAACTGATTGAAATATGGAATGCTAATTTGAATCCTTCAGTCTTCTTAAATAAAAGCATTGATATTATGTGGACCGGAGGTACAACCGGAATCCAACATGTCGACGGGTCGTCTAGTAATGTACAAAAATAAGATATTTCTCCAGAATACACTATTTGCTATAATAATCTGAAAGTTCAAACCAGTGAAAAAGTCTTATTGTTAAACCTTGGCTCCACATAAATTCCGAAATGTAATCCGTCGTAAAACCTCTTCGACTGCCATGCGAAGTTTTAAACTTTTATCAACTTTTCTCCAAGATGCTTCAACCCTCTTTGAGCAGTCCCCATCTTCTGGTTTTATAAAATTCTCACAATAGTTTACTATATAGTGCTTATATAAATGTAAGTCTCTGGGAACTTCTTATATAAAACTAGAACTTAGATAGAAAATCATTTCTCTTGCAAGCTTTTTCTTTATCTTTCACTTTTACTGTAATTGTACAAAATGTATTAAGATTAAAATTTGTTCTCCTGAAGAAAATAACTGGTTGCTTTTAAAGTACCAGCAGAACACACGATTTGACTTACTTCCCAACGAGATCCAAGACTGAGTGATCGATTGATTAATTGATTGATTTTAATGACATGTCAACTCCACTACGGTTATTTTATATAGAGAGATTAAGGAAAAGCATTCTTTGTACATTTATGTGGTGCATTCAATAAGTTTCCAGACTGTTTTTGTACACGCATTTAAAATCGTCCTAGACTCTTGAAAATTCAATATGTTATTGCTACACATCTCAATTTTTATGATTTCAGGTTCAAATGAACAGCTACAGCAGGAATTGGAATGCACCCAACTAAAACCTGATTGTCACAGCTGGTGAATTTCAAAAATGCAATCTGGATATTAGAAGAACGATATGCAATAAAATTCTTTTTTTAACTTGGAAAAAAATGCCAAGCGATGAAAGCTGGATCTACTGCTGTCATAGCAGTAGATCCAGTTTTGATCGGCCAAGATCCAGTTTTCAGAGACCAAGAGAGAGAGTTCCCAGTGGAAGCATGCTGGCTCTCCCAGACCCAAGAATGTCAGACAGAGCAAATCCGCCCACAAACATTTGATGATCACTTTTTTGACAGCACTGGCATGATCTACAATTGAGGAGATGAAAGAGGCTGTGACGAAGGTCATTGACACGTTCCCACAAGAAGACTTCCATGGGGCCTTCCACAAGTTGTTGGAACGGTAAAACAAGTGCATTGCAGCCGGAGGAGATTACTTCGAAAGAGACTAGAGTTTCATGTGTGTACTATCAATTAAGTGCCCATACGAAAAAAGTCTGGAAACTTATTTAATGATCCACGTATATTAATAATTTTTGAGGCGTTGTTTCTTTCGAGTTTTTTGGTACCAAATAATATCAAGTTTTCTTTACTCATGAAACTAATTTGCACACAGTTGTATGGTTTCAGGTGTTCCTATCTAATATTAATAATTATATAGTCTTAAGTAAGTCTTTCTATTAACAGTTGGTTTCATGAAAATGATAAAAATGATAATTGCAGAGATGACCAAAGTAGACTCTCTGTGTCGAGAAAAGAGGACATATCAATATTCAACAATGTGTCGATGCATTGATACAACACAAAGACTCCATGAAAAGCGCAAACGAAGACTGATTACCGGCACCAGAAACAAGGCAGACAACGCAAGCATCAATAGAATAGATTTAACCAGAACACAAAAATGGGAAGAAGAACAATTCTATGGACATTTCTAGCGACAAACAAACGAAATCTCACAAGAGAAAAATTGAACATGGTTGCGAAAAGGAAACCTTAAGAGAGAAACTGAAACTTCTCTGATATAAGAACAAAACAATGCCATAAGGACTATGTTTAAGCTGAAAAATACAAGACGCAATAAAGTAGCCGATGCAGATTATGTGGTGACAGAGACGAAACGATAAATAATTCAACAAACGAATGCAGTAAAAAGATGAAGAAAGAGAGAGAGAGAGAAAGAGAGAGAGAGAGAGAGAGAGAGAGAGTGTGTGTGTCAGGGAAATCTGTGCTAGTAGCAGGACTTGATGATATGGTTTCAATTAATAATTTCTATTAAATAGTAGTAATTTTTTTGCACACAGTTATATGGTATATGTAAGTGCGAATAATCCTAAGTACACAATTACGGGTTCTTGTAATTATTTTTGATATAAATAATTTACAATTATATCAATCATTTCAATCGAGTGCGAGTACATTTTAAATATTTCTATTTGACCAAAAGATGGAACACTATTAGGTATTGTCACTCTAGTTAGAGTGGACGTGATAGTAATGACAGTGAATGGTTACCCCCAAGTGTCTTATGTCACTAAACTTCATCTGATGATGAAACTTCATTTCTGGAAATTTGGGAAGTGTGAAGAAACATTCATTACCATTACACCCAAGCTTACCGTCACCTGCAGTTGTAGAATATGTTTTGGGTCAATCTATGGTTTAAATTGATATTTTAAAAAGATATTAGTATTCGATAGGACTGTGTGCATAAAACGATATATCTATAAGTGAAAGCAACACAATAAGTGCAAATATAAATTTATCCCGAACTCGTTTTTCTAACATGTAGTTATGCCTAAAGCTTGACCTCCTCCATCAATAAATGAACCAGATCTCCCGCACTAGAACTGTACCATAGCCAGATATATGGATGTATGTGAAATGTTCATAAATGTATATATACATACAACATAGGAATCTCGAAACACGAAAAACACTTACGACTTCCTAGTTCAGGTACGAAACCTTTTATTACCTTTGAGCTTAAAGGTTCTTCGACATAAGGAGAGATACACATTCTTTCTATTCTGGCTTTTTCATCTGCCCCCCACCATCTCGTACGACACCTGCCCAAGGCCTCCGCGAGCAAGCGAAAGTCAACCGTCTTCTCCCGAGGCAGGACTCAACTCAACTGACTTTTTCAAAATCCGCAGAATCCTCCGCGTGCGCGCTTCCGGTGCATGACGTCATTCACATTCACTGGTCAACCTTTCTATCGGATTTTTATTTTGACATCTATGAACGACACATCCTGCCCGCGTGCGCGTTAACCCCTGCACTCAAGTTTGCACCTAACTAACCCATGCACTCAGCCGAAAGGTTCTCAGCCTAACTAAACCCAAAGGCATAAAACGAAATCCCTCGACCATTATATTACAGAACCTCATCATCATATCTAGTTTATGATCATAATGACATCTCTTTTTTAAGGGGCTTACCCCTCTGTTGGGTCTTACACTCAGCGTATTATAAGATACATCACAAGCAAGGTTGTAAAGTACAGAGAAAGAAAAAAAACAAAGCATTATTATGTAAATAGAAAATATACCAGAAATATAAAAAAAAAAGTCGCAAGTATTTAATCTTCCTTTGTTATAATAAGGGCCAATAACGGGCAGCTGTTTTCTAGTAATAATTAATAAGTTTCGTAGTTCGTAAAATATTCCCCATTAATAAAAGTTTCTATAGTTGGATTTAATATAAATGCTGTTATTCCGACAATACTTGTGCAATACAGAGAAAAATGGAATGAATCTTGACTAAAAATAGCCCTCAATATCTGTAAACAGAGATAATATATAATTTACAAACATTAATGCTCGCATCAAATAGTAAGATCTGTCGATGTCTATTTATGATGACATATATATTTTACGCTGAGGACAATTACGGAAACAAACGATAGGGATTATCAATGATTTTTGATGGATGATCGCCTTGTAACAGAAAGAAAATTACCAAGTTATCTTTACTTGCCTATATAGCTTTAACGTTACTTTTAGAGGTTGAGTGGGCAGTACGCGTTATAGGTTGTCAGTTTGGATTTCTTGTGGAAGAAATCTTTATTAACCGTGAATTCTAATCTGGACAGGCCACATGTCCCCTTCTAGGTTTGCTCGACTCAAGCAAACCTTGGAAGTGTTTTTAAATCTTAGCGGAGGTTATAAATATATATCTATTTATATATGATTCAAGGAGGAAATCGAAGGGGGAGGAGTATCCAATATGAATGCTCAATACTAATGGCTATTGATGTAAAATAAATCTGGAATCAACGATACATAAACATTCAATGTGTAGCGCTAGAAAATCTTTTATATAAAGACCTAAGGAAAAATTTACTTTCTTGGCATCCTAATAAATTTATTTCAGGCTCCTATAAATGATAGATATATCTTCAAATTTTATTTTTTCTTGTTTGATAAAGAGATAAAATAAATCATTTTAATTTAAAAATTAAAAAATGAAAATAATTTTTTTTCAAATTCCATTCCCGCCGGAAGTAATATGATAACATCTAATTATAATTTGAAATATCTCATCTGAAGATGTTTTTTATAAACCTAATAAATTATATTCATCAGAATTTGTAGGAGCATGAAATAAATTTATAATGCCAAGAAATTGAATTTTTTCTTTTGTTTTTATATACATATATATATATATATATATATATATATATATATATACATATATATATAGTATATCATAGAAAGGTTAACGGGGGTTACACACACACACACACACATATATATATATATATATGTGTGTGTGTGTGTGTGTGTGAATTATGTATGTAAGGAAATATGGGTTTGTGATGCATGATAATCAACGATATTTATTCCTTTAACTAACTTAGCTTTTTTGTGATTATATTCTGTGAGAAGATTTTTAAAAAATCAGATTCTGTTAATTTCTATATATAATCAGTATGTAAAATTTTTATTACCTATATCTTATTGTATCTTATAAATTTTTCGAAATTTTTGTAAATTGATTATAAAGATTTATTTCTAACAACAAATCAAACCGACCACGTGTGGCGCTTGATTTGGCCCGAGTGGAAAATTTAGAAGTAATTAGTAACGATACGGCACCAAAATTCTAACGTCAACTATTTTTCGAGAACTACTAATGGGCCTTCAGTACGAATTCGGGGACCAGACTGTTAATGCAGGAAAAATAACTAGCAGGAAGTTTTCGTCACTCGCTTCTTGAATAACCGATTATTATTTCAAACAGGCAAGAAGCTTCACAAGAAATAAAAGTAAATTTAAACGAAAGTCGACTACCAAAACTCTTTGAAGTTAAACAACTGAGAGAAAATTCAACCCGTAAATTCTGCTGAAAAGAATACTTTACAGAAAAGGCAATTGAAATTAAAAGAAAATTAAAAAGACTCAATTAAAATCAACTGAAAGATAAAAATCAAACCATGATCTCTGCTAAATAAACAACCTTTCTGAGGACTCAAAATTAAATGAAACCTGAAATATTTTGACAAAACTAAAAAGAAAAAAGACTCAAATTCAAAGAACTTCGTCTCCCAGATAAGTTCCCACAAATTACACTATAATTTGAAACACTTTATCTTTTCTGTCCCCTTCTTTCTTGTTTCTTTCGTATAAAATTCTCTTTTAAAAACTTTATTGTCTGTGTTATCTTTTTGAATCAGTATCTGAACTAGAAAGCTGAATAACTTAGTGTTTGATCTTACCGTTTGAATTTAGCGTTAAAAATTACATGCTCAGCCCCTTAAAACTTTACCCAGTTAAATACTAAATTTGGCATTAGTGTCATTCTCTTCATGTTGAATTTCACTCTAAATTCCTTTAGCATTTCAAATTTTATTCTCTCTAAATTCTTTTTTATATTCCAAATTCTATCCTTTAAAATGCTTTAAACATATCTCTCCTCATCTACCCAGTCTTTTGTTTGTCACAGGAAGAGTCAAATTTCACATTTATTTTCTAATCTTTTCATCTGACTACCTTCATATATATATATATATATACAGAGTACCACAGCTTTTTAAAAAAGTATTAATTTGCCTTTCTTCGACCAGGATTTGGATTGGCCGCCGATTCCATTTTATACGACGATAATTGTAACACTCGACGTACCTCCATATACAGCTTGTGTGATCAGTAAAGATAATTTATGTAGTTAACAACCGTTAGATAGTCATCTAATTTTTTCAGACTCTGGCCGTTGACCACCCCAACCTCCACTCTGTATTGTGGCTCTTCTCTTTACTATAGTTTCAAATCCATGTTGTGAATTCAGTTATCTTGTTTTATTTATTTCTGTGATTAAGATGAATTATTTTTCTTTAAAGCTTTACTGTGTACATCGGGGGGTGGGGGTGGGGGGCAATTGTTGGTAAAACTATGCACATCGATAATTTGCACAAGAATGCAGCTCAGCATTTAGAAAAACAACTAAATGTTCAAACTGTTTTCATGATGTCTTCTGATCGCATTTCTAATTAATCTTATCTCGACCATGGATTCAAGTATTACCTGTGGCCACATCCAGTCACACAGATAAACGATTATCATAGTATTGCTCAATTTATTTAACGATTTCAAAGGTAATCCGAATGCTACTTATGATCAAATCTGTTAATCTATTATGCAACATAATCCTTTCAAAAATTTAAAAAAAACTAGGAAAATGTTTCATGCAAAACTCCTAGAAGGAATAGCTGTCATCATTTAAGTTCTTGATGTTTCTCTTTTAAATAAATATAAAGAGTGGTAGTAAGTGAATTTGAACTCCAGTTACGCTATTACGTTCACATATAAACTGATATTCTCAAGAAAGGTATGTAGTCCTATATCCCTCTAGCTATAGGTTGAATAGTATCATTAGTGTTCTTCTACAAGGGTGGCTTTGGTCTTGATAACCAACCCAGGTTGATATATAATTGAACAAAGGAACCGAACCGAAACGAAACCTGTATCAACATAGAACAAAGTCTTTTAACACAAAATAATTCTTTTTTGAAAGTGAGATGATAATTTTCATGGAGAATGCATTTGAGGAATTCTGTTTTATTTTGACTTGAAGGTGCTTTCGTTAACTTCCCATGAATGCCTTGTAGAAAGGCTTGAAAGAAATACTCCTGCCAGCAATGGGGGGAATTGCAACGTTGATTGCGCTCTCTTTAACCACGTTGGTTGTCAATGCATTCAAGTAAAGGATACATTTGAATTGAAGGAAATGGTAAACCGCTTCATCATATATGACAAAAACTTCTCTGTTAAGTTATACTTCATTGATAAAAAGGCTCTAAAAGGCTATATTTATCGTAAATCTTGAAAATCCCTAGCTCATTGCATGTTGTATACCTGGGTCTTGAATAATATTGCCAAAGATTAAGACGAGATGAAGAAATGACGACAAATTCACAGGAAAGCAAAAAAGCAGATACGCAGCCACAGGAAAAATACTACTTAGTTTATTACTTCGTAATACTTACAATAGATCGATCTCAAATCCGGAATACGTGAAGACTATTTTTTAAGTCGGTGAAACTATTTCGAAACTAATTCGTTGCTCAACCCGTGTTATGATGTTAATTTGGGGTTTGTAAAGACTAACTCTAAATAACATGTAATAATAAAAAGGATTTATTAGGCTGGTAATAAAAAGGTACAAAATCGCGTGAGTAGTAAGACTAGCTCAGCGTACTGCCCTATGTCAATTGATAGGCTTCTACTTAAAGCCTTCCTTCATCAACTCCACGAGCAAGAGGGGTGGAAGGTTTCCTACACAACAACCCGAAATTCGGGTTTTCGCTGTTCTTTGTTGGTTGCTAACAGATGTTTTACTCTTTTATAAAATCCCCAATTTTTTATGTGACTGTTTATGGCACCTAGTACGAGCTTTCTTGTTATTGACATATTCTTGTAGATCACCTGTTACGCTGGTGGATGGTGCCCGTTACATAAGTCACTTCATTCAAACAGTTTGGTTTGGTTGGGCTTTATGGCATATCAACTATTGTTGGTTATTTAATGCCAGTTCCTGTTTATACATTTATATTAAATATATAAGTCAACACATTTTTCAGTTACACATAGTTAAATGATAAAACAGTTTTATTTCTAACAATTCAAATTAGCATTATTCAACAAAGTTGAATAGTCCCACATATTGTAATATATCACTCGCAAATCAATTAATCAGTAATTTTTTTACACACAGTTAAATGATCAAACGGTTTAATTTCTAACAACTCAATATAGAAAAGAATTTTGTTTGCATTTAGTTTAAATGTCAAAAAGTTTTATTTGACCTATAGATATGAATCTATCAGGTGCTACCACTCAAGGTCAGAATGGACCTGCGAACGATGGCAATGAAGTAATACTCTGCATTCCTTAAAGCTCCAGCATGACTGGAGCCTCACCATCAGAAATTTTAATGTCATATATAGGACACTCGTTGGGAGGGGGTTTCATCCCTCTACAGAGATGCAGTCTGTGTATCCTACAGCCTCATTCAACAGGGCTAAGCTAGGGTAGGTATTATTTTCTCTATACTTTCTATTCGTCCAACGTTTTAGTTTCGTACTATTATTTTTATGACTCCATGAAACCTATCTTGTCTGTTCAAAATTCTAAAATAGGAACCATAAAAAATAACATACAAAATTCATTGCATGAAAAGAGAAATCGTTCATTTATGAGGCCATACAGAGTTTACTTGAAATTTTGCATGATGTCATTCATGTCCAGTGGAACATTTGATTATTCAATAGTGATCTTACTAATTCATGTAACATTTACAGTCAATGCCAAAATTATATGTACATCAAAGATGCTGAATATTTTGTCTCATGTTTCTTTTAGAATATAATTCTCCTACGATCCGAAACTTTTGTGCGTTGTTAAGAAAAAGAAAAAGGGAATATTAAACTCAATTTGAAGAAAGGTAGGTTAAATTCATTAAATATGCAAAGAAAAATAAATAAAAGGGGAAAGACAAAATTATTTGTACAGTATAAAGAAATAATTGAACAATTTTTACAATATCAATTGTCAATAGCTTGGCCTCTCATCTTTATAACTTGCTGCAATCGTTTTCGAAAGTTTTTGAAGAGATTTGAATGAGACTTTTCTGGGATTTTCTTTCATTCTTCAAAGGTTGCACGTTACCAGGCCATTAGCTTAGAGGTAGAGTTTCGCCAATGGCCCGGGGGACCGGGGTTCAATCTCAGGTCGAGTCATACCAAAGACTCAAAAAGTGGTACTTGATACCTCCTTGCTTAACACTCAGCATAATTAGGTATGTTTCAAGGATAAAATGGAGCAATCCAGGGAAAAGATTACCACCCTTCCATCCACCTCGGTGTAGTAGCTATTGAAAAGGGAGCTTTCGACTATGGTGGTCAACTTTACTATATATTCGAACTTTCAATCCTTGCCATAGGTTTTTGATAGGATTTAAATCAGGACTCATTGAAGGTTATGGAAGAACTGTACTCTTGTTTTTCCAAAACCATGCAGTAACTGATTTAGATGTATGTTTGGGATTATTATCTTGCAGGAGAGTGAATCGTCGATCTAAATCAAGATTTTGCACTGAGAGTCGGAGATTTTCATCCAGAATTTTGATATGATTAGATTTCATTATTCCTCTTTCTTTAATTAATAATCCAACCCCACTTTAGATAAAACAACATCAAAACGCCATCGAACCGCCTAAATGTTTTAACCTCGGCACTGTGTTCTTTGGGAGGAAAGCCACACAATTTTTTACGCGAAATCTTCTGAATATCATAATATCTAAAACGCAAGTTTTCTTTCATAATTCCGTAGTACTTGTTTCCGAAAACAATTTTCTATGTCCAAGGACGGTTTTAGCAAAATTAAATCAGGCTAAAACTATTCAGGGTTTATGAAGAGGGGTTCATAGAGGTCGGTTTTCATACAAAACATTTCTATTTGAACAATGTTGTATTGAACGAATACTTACACTGATACGTATCATATCCATATTTTTGACGATGTCTTTCAAATTAACTCCTGGGTTTATATTAACATCGCCATTCAGTTTTCGTGCAGTTCTATGTGGCAATTTAGCTTTACTTGCATGCCTAGGCAAATTATTTCTCGCCAAACTGTTTAAACTTCTTTATAATAGACTGTATAGACGAGCTAGACACGCCGGACACTGCTGGAGAAGCAAGGACGAGCTCGTAAGTGACGTACTTCTATGGACCCCCACATATGGCCAAGCAAAAGCAGGACGACCAGCCCGAACTTACATACAGCAGCTATGTGAGGACACAGGATGTAACCCAGAAGACCTGCCGTAGGCGATGAATGATAGGGAGAAGTGGCGAGAGATGGTCAAGGATATCCGTGCTGGCGGCACGACATCAGGATGATGATGATGATGATGATCTATCTAGTGATAGCAAATTTTACCAGAACATTCTTGGACATTGAAAATTGCTTTCGGGAACAACCGGTTTGAAATAGTTCTGAAACTTCTTTCCGACTGTGGAAGTTAATAATTCTCTGTCTCAAATCAACGTTAAGCTCTTTTATTTTCACCATCGTGTTGTTCACATAAGAATAACAATGTTGATAGGCTATGGGAATCCAAATTCAATTTTTTTAAAATAAATATAGATATGTACTGAATAATAATAATAATAATAATAATAAAGTTTAAACAAAGAGACTTGCTGTCACTTGATCTAAAAAAGCCACTAATTCTTAACAGCATAAAATATATGATAATAAAAGTATCAACATTAACACCAGTAAGTCCAAAGAACATCGATAGTGCTAGTCAAAAAAACACTCTGCGTGGCTTTGGAAAAATAAGAGTACAGTTCTGCCACGACCTTCAATGAGTCCTGACTCAAATCCTATCAAAATCTATGACAAGAAAATGAAAGTTTGAATATTGTCCGGAAGAAATTTGATTTATGACCCCTTGTCACTTTCTGTTTCTAGCTTAGATATTCCCCTTTCCTAAAAAAAGAAAAAGTTAGTTGAACTCAGGACTCCGGACAAGTGAATTTGGGAAGGAATTAAAACACCAGGAACGAAGGACCTTTGAGGGAAAATATCCTTGAACGATTAAAATATAATTTACAAGATTATTGACCCACTACAGGACTTTGTGAGTAAGACTATTTACTAAATGCAAACACTTTGAAATATTTTTAATAGTATAAAATTTCTTACAAGAAGAGAGGAAAAAGAAAATCATTTATCTCTATCCGTAAAATATTTCAATGTAAACGTACTATTCATAGTCCCTTGTTTCACATAAAAACTCATTCATATATATATATATATATATATATATATATATATATATATATATATATATCGACCTACAAATTCTTTTATTGTTTGTCCTTTTTCTTATGTGTTTAATTTGTTGTTTTGTCTGTCTGTCAAAAAGCCTAATAATTTGTAGTGTTCTATTTTACGTTATTTTCTACTATTATAAATGCTTATTTTATTGTATTATGACATCTGTTAACGGCGACTATATCTAGCCCTGTTTGATAGAGAAGTAATCCTGGTTTAGAGATACACCGTTCGCTACCATCCACCACACTGAAATGCGGCACAAGATCATTTTAGATCGAGCGCCGCGCACGGATTTCGTACCACGCAAATCAGGAAGAAAAATTCTTGGTCCCTAATGGGATGCCTCAGACGCTGATCAATTAACTCAACCCTCTAAAGCAAGTAAAACCTACAGTAGCATACAAAACCCTTGGCACAAATAATGTTCTTTGCAGAAATTCTAACGAATATTCTAAATAGCCGAAAAGACTTCACCAATAAAATAATTATGTACATTACTTACACGAATCAATCAATTTAAAACAATATTTTCTACTGAGCGAATAATTTTGTCTTTCCTATTTTGATATTTCGCCTGTCAAATGTATTGTATTTAACCTTTTGTTTGGAAAATTGATTTTTATTTTCCTTTTTGGCGCTTATTTACATATAAAAAAACCCGGCATCAAACCGGCAAATGAATAAGAATATTCAAAATTAACGGGTGTACGAATAATTTCAT
>OY757905.1:16478264-16593264 GCA_963585895.1 Sepioteuthis lessoniana
ATTCAGTTTAGCATAAGTACACAGTTTAATTGTCAAAATATTTCCATTTCAAACTATTCAAGCAGTTATATATAACAACTCAGTTAAGTGTAAATACAGTTTTAATGTCGAAAAACATTTCTATTTGAAATAATTCAGTTAAGCATAAGCAGGTAGTTTAAATGTAAGTACGGTTTAATTCTCAAAAACATTTCTATTTCAAGCTATTCAGTTTACTCAAACAATTCATTTTAGCATAGGTACGCTGTTAGTTCTATTCAACCCATAGATAGGGCCCTATCTGGTGCTACCACTTCGGGCTAGAGTAGACCTGGGAGCGATGGCAATGAAGGCGTACTCCGCATTCCCCAAAGCTCCAGTACTGCCGGAACCTCACCATCAGATTGTTTAGTGTTATATCCAGGACACTCGTTAGGTGGGGGGCTTATTGCAGTCAGTGTATTCTACAGCCCCAGTTGACTGGGCAAGGCTGATATTTTGATATCTTTTATCTGTTTATTCAGTTGGGTTTAGAATACGCTGACCGAATCCTTTGCAGAACTAAGACCCCTACCACTAAATGAATATCCAGAATATGAAAATAAACTGCATCAGAGGATGAGGACCCATATCTGCATATATGGTAAGTAGGGTGTACTCATCTAAAATTACTCCACGGTCCAGTTTTACGGTAGTAGTAGGTTTCAGCTAATGGGTCAACTAGATATGTTTCACCAAATCGTTATGGCTTAATTTACGCTGATCGTATCCCAGCAATATTAAAAAACCCACCACTAAAAAATATATATATACTAAGTATTGCACTGAACTCTATGTGATGCTATAACTTCATTTCTTGAGATTTCAGGAGATAGGAATACTCCTTTATTGCTATTAATCCCAGATCTAATTTGACCATGGGTTGTCGTAAGTGTCAGTGTTCCGAATACTTGGGAATCTTGGAGGCTGACACGAACAAACAAGTGCAAATGAAAGACAAAATTCAATAAGAATATCTCAAGAGAACTAGGAAACTACTCGAGACAAAACTATTTGGCAGAAACCTTATCAAAAGAATAAATACTTCGGCTGTACCCCTCGTTAGATACTCGGGACCCTTTCTGAAGTGGACCAGAGATGAACTTAAACAAATGGGCCAAAGAACTCGAAAACTAATAACCGTGCACAAAGCATTACATCCTAGAGACGACGTTGACAGACTATATGTATCAAGAAAAGAGGGGGAAAGAGGACTTGCCAGCATCGAAGACAGCGTTGACGCATCAATGCATCGACTCAAAGACTACAAAGAAAAACACGAACGAGGACTGATTACAGCCATCAGAAACAATACTGACAATACGATAGATAACAGAATGATAATAACTAGGAAACAAAAATGGGAAGAAAAACAATTCCATGGGCGTTTTAAACGACTAATAAACAACATCTCACACGACAAAACTTGGACATGGCTAAGAAAAGGAAACTTTAAGAGAGAAACAGAATATCTCCTAGAGCAGCGCAAAACAACGCCATAAGAACCAATCATATCAAGGCTAGAATAGATAAGACTCAACAAAATAGCAAATGTAGGCTATGCGGTGACAGAGATGAAACCATCAGTCACATAATAAGCGAACGCAGCAAATTAGCGCAAAAGGAATATAAGACTGGGTCGGCAAGGTGATCCACTAGGAGATGTGCAAACAATTTAAATTTGACCATACAAACAAACGGTATATGCACAAACCAGCACCTATCCTAGTAAATGACACACATAAACTCCTATAGGACTTTGACATACACACGGATCATTTAATCTTGGTCAGAAGACCAGACCTTATAATAATCAACAAAAAAAGAGAATTTGCAAAATTGTCGACTTTGCCGTCCCGGCTGACCACAGAATAAAACTGAAAAAATGTAAAAAGAAAGTTAAGTACCTCGACCTTGCTAGAGAATTGAAGAAACTATGGAACATGAAAGTGTCGTTGTACCAAATGTGATTGGTAGTTTCGGCACAGTGACTGAAGGATTATTAAAGGGCCTGGAGGATTATGAAGTTGGCGTACGAGTGGAGACCATCCAAACGACAGCATTATTGAAGACGGGCAGAGTAGTGAGAAGAGTCCGAGAGACTTAAGGAGACTTGCTGTCACTCAAACTCCAGTGAAAAACCATCAGCGTTAGCTGATGTGAAAAACTCTAAAACAGTAAATAATAATAATAACCAGATAAAATATTACATCATACATCAGTCATATCTATTCTTGACCAGCAGCATAGCATTCGATTTAAGTTCTAAACAACTAGACACGTTGGAAAACATCGTGGGTCAATTAGTATGATTGAATGATATAGAACTCATGGTCAATCTGAGACAACGCTCTGATGTTTTATGAGATAGGTGAAATGTGGCCATATAGTAGGTGTTTTGTGCGGTGTTGCTTCCAGGTTTTGTTCAAAATAACACGTAGCATTCTTCAGTTGTTCCTACTTTTTATTTTCTCTGTGTGCATTTTTTAGTGGCCATGTCTTGCGTCCATATAGTAGTATTGAAACAGCAATAACTTGGAAGAAATTCCGTTTTATATTAATCGGATAGATCAAGGGGGTGTCCTCGTAGTATAATAGTTAAAGCGCTGTACTGCAGAATCCTAGTTCGCGAGTTCATACTCAAGTCGCGCTATTAAGTTCACTTTCGGGCAAATACCCTTGGGAAAGTTATGAACCCCCTTATCCTCCCAGCTATGGGTTAAATAGTATCACTACTGTTCTTCGAGGAGAATAGATTTGGCATTAAATAAACTACAAAAGTTGATATGCCATGAAACAAAGCAAACCAAACCAAACCGGATAGATCAGACTTGCATATGATCGATAACTAATTAACAGCATTCCATATTTTCACAAAGCATATCTTGACATCACATTCAGTAAATGAGATATTGCTGTCGAGACTCATACTGTCACAATATTGACGGTGGTTGAAGCTTGGGGGTTGGTTCAATTTTTGTCAAACAAATGAATAGCAATACGCTTTTTTTGTGAAACAACAAATAGCAATATATATATATATATATATATATATATATATATATATATCATTAACTGCTAAATACTGTATCATTTCCACCTACCATTACTTTAGACTCGAGCAGCGAACTTGTACATATGAAGTTCTTACAAGAGGAATAAAACCCCTTTTTTCTCGCTTAGACCACACAGTACTAAAATACATTAAAAAATGAGATACTTATCAACCGATCTTTGACTGTACTAGCGACGTTACTCTGGACAGTTTATTGTCGATACTGAAAAAATGAAACTTTCTTTCCCCTCGGGAAAGGATGCGAGCTTCGACTATAGTTGGCCAACTTATTTTTTATATATAGAACTGGATTTGGTATTGAATAACCCACAAAAGTTGGTATGCTATAAAACAACCAACACAGACATGAATGCTATGTCTATGCTTATATGTAAAAAGTAAAGTTCGCGACTCTCGTCGATAGCTACTACACAAAAGTGTAGGGAAGGGCGCTACTCCTTTCCCTGGATTGCTCCAATTTACCCGTACCTGTGTGTTAAGCAAGAAAGCATCAAGCACCATTTCTTTAATCTTTGGTATGACTCGACTGGGGATTGAACTCAGGTCTTCCAGGGCAATGGTGGACACTCTAACCATCATGCAATGTCCGGTATATATATATATATATATATATATAATCACAGATATACTCTCATATCTACATTCATCAATAGATAATCTTATATACTTACATACTGATATAGATAGTCACCTACATTATATACATTATTGAACCTAAGCGTGGATATCCAGAGACAGAAGAGCTTATAGTGTTACAATAAATATGAAATATGGATTAGTATACTTTAGTTCTTCTTAAATAGATATATCAATGATTGGTGTTACTACTGGCAACCACCTGTCTCTCGAGTCATCTAGTTATTTGTATAATTTTTCAAACCGCCCAAGTTCAAGCTTAGATAAAGTCATATTTTCAAGGCTGTCTGTTTGATAATATTTATTGTAAATATGTCTATAGAACGATGTTTCTATGACCCTAACAATCAGGAGATTTTGATATTTGTAAGATCTTCGATACCTACATTATTTCACTATTTATCCGCCCTGTCAGTTGGAGTTAGAAAAATCTGACTGTATCTCCTGAAAAGGAGTAAGACATTTCCACAAAAAAGAAAAAAAAAAGAAAAAAAAAAGGTTTTTCTGTATGACACTAAACTGCATCTGATGGGGAATATGGAGAGAATGAGCTGATCATCATCATTATCATCATCATGTCGCGCCGCCAGCACGGATCTCTCTGACCCTCTCCCGCTACCCTTCTTTATCGTCCATCGCTCCCGGTAGGTCTTCAAGGCTACATGCTGTATCGGCACAAAGCTGTTGTATGTAGGTTCAAGCTGGTCGTTCTGCATTTATTCGTCCATGTGAGGGGTCTACCGGAGTATGTCACTAATGAGTACGTCTCTACTTCTCCGGCAGTGTCCCGCATGTCTGGTTCGTCTAACTTGGATAGTTTTCATGATGGGTGGTAAGTGGCCATACAGCTGTTGCTTTGTGGGGTTCTGCCTTCAGGACTTTGTTCAATATTGCTCGCAGAATTTTTGTGTTGTTGTCGTCGTCAAGCCTTTTCTCCATATGTTTAGTTATCGTCCATGTAGTGCATCCATACAGCAGTATTGACCCGACCATTGCTTGGAAAAAAAACTGCGTTTTATTTTATCAGTTAGGTCTGACTTCCATATGACCAAGAGCCTATCGATAGTTGTCCATGTTTTTGCTCATCTTGGGACTGGTAAGTATCCCCTCATTATCATTACACCCAGATCTCACGAAATAGAACTGTTTAAAAAATCTGACCAATCAATGGATATGAATAAGAGTTGATTTCGGAGTAACGGCAAACAAAGTGTTTCTACACTTCTCAGATCTCTTGAAGTATAGCCTCAGTGTTATGACTAGTTTATTGTCATATCCAGGATATTCAACCGTGTGCAAAAACCTCTTAAGAAACAACTACACAAAAAATGTAAATAGGAAAGTGCAATGAACGTGATTCTCTAACATTTAGAATAATATAACACTACACAGGTTAACATGCCATAAAGTCAATCAATCATTCATTTGAACCATTTATTCACTAATTCTTTATCTGTACCCTTTTCCGTTTGCAGCAGTCATAGTAACTCGTTATACAGAGGTGCAAATGATAATGTTTTTATATCATTTAACATAGTGGATTAAAAAAAAAGTAACTTAAACGCTGATAGATTTTTAACGTTTAGGACTTTTGTGTACAATCAAAATCTGCCAGACCCTAGTAGATCTATGAGCAAATTTCTGACGTCAGAAGTAATATTTTCTCCTTTTCTTTAGACGCACACTGTTAACTCAATAGATTTTCTCATTTACACGTGGAAGGATTGTATCTAATTCACTTTCACTCCTGCCAACCCAATATTCATTCAAATGACCAATCTAAGTAGTGGTTGGCAGTCAAGGTGGGCCATTTTCAGTGTGTGTCAAACTCCCGACTGTGCCCTGTCTGAAGAGACCCCTGGGTATAAATGAATTTGTGTTAGTTACCGACAAGTGGGAGCCCTTCACAAAGATTGATGATATTCAGGAACTTTAAAGAAAGTCATGTGACTGCTTGGCGTCGATGAAAAAATGTTTTTAAAAAATTGGAAAAATTGTAATATATATATATATATATATATATATATATATATATATATACCAGCTTTTCCTTAGAAAAACTCATATATGAAAGTGGCATAATCGATAGATCGATTTATAACTTGACCTCATAAATCACTGTATTCTCGATGGACTGCTGTATGTAATCTGATATATCAGCTCACATAGGTATATGTACACATGAAAATGGTTTATTAAACTTTGCGATTGCACACATTCCTATAGACGTACAAATACCGATGTAAATATATTTTATGGTAATATATATATATATATATATATATATATATATATATATTCTCGACAGTTCAATTTTCAAATTCGCAGTACCATTAATCAATTTTTGAATGTATATCTTAACACACAGGTGTGCGTGTATATTCTCAAGCATATATATATATATATATATATATATATATATATATATATATATATATATTTAATCAAACTGAAAAATATAGTTGTTTTCCATTTCTTATTATTTTGCGAATTTTTGTGCATTTTTACATTTTTCTAATATATAATTTAGTGGGGTCATTGCTGAAAAGAAAATCGAAAAATTGGAGGTTTTCAGATCAATCAAATTCAATGTCGGAAATTATCATGATCATCAAGCTGTGACAATTGCCCGTATGTTTTTGTTTTTATACTTGTGACCTCAGGTCACATGAGGTATCCAGTGTCCGCATAGAGCTTTTTTCCATGTGTATGATTCTATAGTAGAACATCGCTTATCTGATCGTCTTGCTTCTCTCGAAGCTCCTAGCATGCCTTGTTCGTCTTACTTGGATATTTTGTGAGATGAAAGTCAGGTGGCAATACAACTGCAGTTTTGTGGGATGCTGCTTCCAGGATGTGTTAAAAACCACACGCTGCATCCTTGTGTAGCTTCTATAAAGATTTTTCTTCTAGAGTTTCCTTAATCATACACAAGTACCGGCAAGGCTACGTCTTTGAAGAATCAAATTATTTTTAACCTGTTAATAACTGTCCATGTTTTTTCCTATGCATATGATGACATCACTTTCAGTAGAGAAGATATTGCCACCGAATTGTGTGAAATGTTCCATAAATTTCTGAGGCTTCTGATTTTATATGGAGACAGCACAAACTATTTTAAATAGATGTACTCAGTTTTATCTTAGTTCACATAGAGACCAATTGTTCTTGCTGCCGATTCGAGGTTATGCAATATACATTCAGCTGGATTAGGTGTATCAACAAGATCATCTGCCTAATATGACGAACACTGTATAGAAAAAAGGGAAAATAAAATAGACTCATTTACACATATACTAACATTTAATAGATGCATAATAAACAAAGAGTATTAACTAGGAAATACAAACGTGTCCCAACAGATAAAAGGCGCTCATATTCTTCCGTGAACACGATGTATATATAAAAAAAAGTTTAAAAACGTCTTACTTACATTTTTCTGCTGTTCATAGCCACGTGGTCTTTGCGTTATAAGGATGTTGCCAATAAGAACATAATTTGCTGGATGCTGAGACCAATTCTGTTGAATATCTATTTCAATGGTGTGGTGAGTAAGAACATCATTCACCAGATGCTGAGACTAATGATGTTCTATCGATAATTTAATTGTGAGGTGAATTAGAAAATCATTCATTGGATAGTGAAAACAAGACTGGCCAATATATGTTTTAATGGTGAGGCGAGTTAGAAAATCATTTACCGTATAGTGAAAACAAGACTGTCCAATATATATTTTAATGGTGCGGCGAGTAAGAACATCATTCACCAGATGCTGAGACTAATGATGTTCTATCGATAATTTAATTGTGAGGTGAATTAGAAAATCATTCACTGGATAGTGAAAACAAGACTGGCCAATATATGTTTTAATGGTGAGGCGAGTTAGAAAATCATTTACCGTATAGTGAGAACAAGACTGTCCAATATATATTTTAATGGTGCAGTGAGTCAGAACATCATTCACCAGATGCTGAGACTAATGATGTTCAATCTCTATTTTAATGGTGCGGCGAGTGAGAACACCATTCACCAGATAGTGAGAACAAGTCTGTTCAATCTATATTTTATGCTGAGATGAGGGAAAATATCATTCACTGGATGCTGAGACTAAGTCTATTCAATGTATACTTTAATGGTAACGTGAATGGGAATACCATTGTCTGGATTCTGAGACGATGTCTGTTTAATCCATGATTTAATGCTGAGACAAGTCCGAACATCGTTTGTATTATGCGGAGAAAAAATCAGTTCAGTCTATATTTTCATGGGAACATTTGTAAGGAAAAATACGTTTTCTTTTATCGACGAACAGGAACAAAAGAGGATGAGAAAAGATTTCGGTATATTCTCGAATCCACGAAACGTGTCAAAGCTCCTTCTTCCGCAAATCCAGTGAAGATGTAAATTTTCTCTATAGACGCCATAAAAGGCAAGAAGACTAGGTTTGTCTGATGCAAGGCCTCAATAATGAGTGTAGCGTAGTCATCGATGGCTGCTATGTCGGTGATTACTAATCTTTAGATGGTAGTGAAAAATACACAATACAAATTGTCTTCCTCATTTGGAATTTTGATGTCTCATTTTCTTAGTTTTGTCCCTGTGGCACATGAAATTGGAAGAAATAGATGATGGATATCAAGAGCTGGTTGACATCTTTAATCTGCTTGGAGACAGACTTTTCTCGTATTTTTTATTTGTTTCCCGTACTCTCTTCACACGAACATTTACCTCTTGCATTTCCATCACCGTGGGAGAAAAAGAGATCAAATCACAAAATTCGAATATATATATATATATATATATATATACGTATAGCGAGCTAGCGTGAGTGATATATATATATATATAGAGAGAGAGAGAGAGAGTGAGAGGGAGAGAGAGCTGGTGCTACAGACCACTTCTCTCTTACTTCTACTTCGGGTGATTGATACTTTGATGTTGACCCCGGCAAAACTCACCCCGATCGCTAGATCAAGTATATCTGGTTGCATCTTTCTTACTGGAAGTGATTTTGAACTCCGTCATTTTGTCTCTCATCCGACACCTGTATTTTCCGATAATTTATCTCTTTGATCTCCGGTAAAATTTGATTTTAATGCTTCAATGATCTCTCGTAAATAACTTTAAAGTTACGATATGTTGTTTGTGCAATATAGGCTCCCTTCATTGACTTTTTTTTTCCTATTTTCTGTGCAAAGTTGTATAAATATCAGGATTATCAACATTGAAATTATCTTAAAATTTAAAGAAAGACGAAGAATTTATTTCCGATCTTTTTATCATCTTCGAAATATTAATAATGAATCATACTCAACCAGTGAAATATTAATAATATTTCATACAAAGCAATTGAAATAATTATAATTAATCATACTAATCTATCAAAAAATCACTGAAATATTAAGGGGCAGATGGTGTGTGTGTGTGTGTGTGTGTGTGTGAGACAGACAGACAGACAGAAAGACAGAGAAGGTAATCTATTCTATAAGCACGACTCGATGATTATAACATTTTATCTACTAATTCTGATATTAGATCTTTCTGGGTGGTTTGTTTTGGTTTCTTTGTTTAATGGCATACAAACCTTCATGAATTATTTGATACCACTGTCATGCTTGTGTTGCATATTGAGCTGTGTCTTTATGAACAACGAGGGACATAATCAAAGATAATGAACGAACGAAACACTTCTTTATAAGAAATATATCTCATATTTTATTCTCGAAAGGAGCCCACATTTTGTCGTTAGTTTGAGAGATAGATGGAGATACCTATACTCAGAGAGGGGATTTCTTCTTGTCCCATATCTTCTTCTGGGAGCCACGGGGTGCCAGTGCTTGCACCCCCTTGCAAGCCGTGTCGTCAGAGAGGTCCGACGCCTGTGGTCGGCTGCGTGTCCCTGGCTCGATACCTGATTCTCTGCACTCTGTCTAAATCTGACCGCGTTGCCATCATGTGGTCCCCCCCTACCGGCCACACACCCGCCGGACCCGACGCACTGTCATCCCCCTGCCCACAAATCCCAACGTAACAGCTTGTCAACGCACGGGGGCCACTAGGAACGAACCGAAAATCCATGTCATATGTTATATAATACTAATATTAATAGCTGAGAGGATAGGGTGGTCTATAAGTTTCCCAAGATTATTAGTCCGAAAGTGAACATTACAGCGTGATTGGAGTTTGAACTCGCTTACTACGATGTCGTAGTCAAGCATTTTACCGTCTAAGCCCCGAAGACCTCTTATTTTAGAAGTGGGGTCTCGACTAAACACTTTTCTAGCTCCAACCAACCCAATAGGAGAATTTATTTCGCACCGACTAAGTCAACCTAAACTATTTAATCCAGAAAAAGCAATTAAATTTATTCAGGTAAAGAATGACTAAACTAAAATTCTTTTACGCTGCACCCAGTAAAATACAATTAGCATTTCTGTAACACGAAATGAAATTACAAAGATAAATAAGTGCGACAGTCGACGTTGAAGTTTCGGAATATTAACACCAGCAATGTAAAACTGCTGAATGTTCTATACGAAATCACATCACAGTTTCTAATTGAAATTACTGCTTGGATGCATACAAATATGACTGAAGGAAAGAACGTGCTCTGCAATATGCATCCTGGAGGACTGCCCGATCTACTGAAGCGTCCAGCTCGGAGACAAGGGAAATAATTCAAACCTACTAGAGAATCAACAAGGGAATAAAGTTATCTTGGAAGGGATAACCGCCGTGCATTTCTAAATGAAGATATGGAAATTACTTCCTTGTATGTCTTAGGTCAAGTTCCACTAGCTAAATAATTCCAAGAAGATATCCTTAAGAAACTGTTGACGCACAGTCGATTTACTTTTTCATTGTCGTCGTCGTCGTCGTGTATCATCATTGGGGTGGGTGAACATGATCATCACTATTTTTTGTGACTTTTACTAATATATGTATATATATCTAAACATCGGATTCATCTGTGATTTGTCCGAATATAAGTTTATCCCAATTTGAACTCAACATACACTGTACCCCATCTATCTATCTATCAATCTATCTTGATAAAATCTTTAAATCTGTCTCTACTCATTTCTGACATAGATCTATATCAGCTCTATTACCAATAGTGAGAACTTTTTATTTACTGATATACGAAACTATACGTACCAAACTAGATTATTAACACACACACACACACACACACACACACACACACACACACACACACACGCGCGCACACACACACACAAATGGATATGCATACACGCACACATATATGAATTTTGATTTTAAATCATAAAAAAAAAATCAACTCATTTCTAGACTTACTGCTGTCCACGTGCTTTTACAAGCGTATTCGTGTTTAAGATTGATAGAATATTTTAAAGGGATTTTAAAATATATATATATATATGTATATATATATATACACTTCACTGTAGAATAATATTCAAAGTTAAAGCTAGAAGAAGAGACGACCCTACATATAAACCTCCTAAAGTGGATCACGAAGACCGAAATACGTGTGGAGCATAAATATATGAAACAGAAAACTTAAGTATCTTATGCAAAATCATTTGCGGACCTACTCGTTTTACAACACTTATTTTCTCTCGTTTGATCAATAAAAATGATTATATATATATATATATATATATGGTGCATTCTTTTTTTGTACAGGCATTTAGAATTGTCGTAGACAATCAGTATGTTATTTCTATACATCTTATGCTATATTGCTATACATCATATGAGATGACTGACCAATTTTTATGATTTCAGCTTCAAACAAACAGCGACAGAAGGGCTTGGAATACACCCTACTAAAATCTGATTGCAATCTGACACTTTAGGAGAAGGATATGCAATAAAATTGTGTTTTAAACTTGGAAAAAATGCCACAGAAGCGTATGGAATGCTTCAGACTGCTTTTGGACCATCTTGCATTAATCAAGCATCAGTTTTTGGGTGGCATAAGAGATTTAAGGAAGACAGGGAGTCTGTGAGGGATGATAAGCGGTGTTGGAGGAGTAAAGAAGTCAATACACCAGAGCTGATTGTCCAAAGGGTTAGGTTTAGGGTTACAATGTTGAGGTTTTAAGGGAGTTCAGGAAGAGATTCCGTCGGAAGAGGCCAGCACTTTAAAAATCGCGTCCGTGGCATTTCCAGCAGGACAATACACCAGTCCACTAATCCATCCTTGTCACAGACTCTTTGACCAAGATGGGCATCAACACAGTTCATCAGCCTCCCATAGTCCAGACCTTCCTCCAAGTGAATTTTGGTTATTCCCTAAGCTCACAGGTTGCCGTTATGAGAAAATTGATGAGATGAACGCGGCTGTGACGAAGGTCATTGACATGCTCATACAAGAGGACTTCCATGGGGCCTTACAGAAGTTGTTGGAACAGTACAGCAAGTGCATTGCAGCCGGAGGAGATTACTTCGAAGGGGAGTTTCATGTGTGTACTATCAATAAAAGTGCACATACAAAAAAAAGTCTGGAAACTTATTTAATGATCCTCGTATATATATATATATATATATATATATATATATATATATGGATTATCGTCGTAGAAAATTCACACAGAGAAGCGAGTTTAAATCCAGAAGGAGGCAGTTTGCATTTTGGATAGCACTAACACACTTGGAAAAGGTTATGAATCGAAGTATTCTCTCCCCAGCAATAATAAAAGAGTCAGGCAGACTGGGTTCTGTAAGTTTGGTGCGACAACCGGTCCAAGAGAAGAAAAACTCTGAATTCAAACCAGTTAAACTGTTCAAAAAATTATTATTGTCACATCCTGCTCGTACGGAGGTGTCCGTACACACATACACACACTTATGTATATATATATGTGTGTGTATGTGTATGCGTGTATATATATATATATATATATAAATTAATTTAAATAAAAAAAAAGTTTTGCATAAGAAGATAGTTGTTGGTATTGTCGAATCGCAAGAAAAAAACGTGAAATATTTAAATTAACCCATCTTAGGTGGTTAATCATCCATACGAGATTATCAATTTTCAATTTGATGATTGTGCTCTCCACAGAATGGACTTCAAGTGTGCACAATTCAATATATATATATATATATATATATATATATATATATATATATGCGTGTGTGTGTGTGTGTGTGTGTGTGTGAACGAAAATACTCAGTAGCATGTGTACGTGTACTGTTTTCCTACATAAAACTGATCTTGATATTTTCTCTTACTTCCTTTTACCCACACGAATAGCGTGCGTTCATTTAGTAAGCTTTCATTTGTTTGACTCAAAGCTAGAAGAAGTATAAGGTATGAGTGGGAATTAAAGTAACTTGAAGTTGTCTCCTTAGTTATCTCTGTATATTACTGGCGGAAGACTAGTTATTTATGAAGCCTAGGTTAGTTGTACTACAAGGACGAATATTTGTGGCACTTACTGACAATCGAAATAATATATTCTTGTTAAAAAGCCCGTATGCTTGGTAAAAGATCTATGAGCCGAGCATACTAATCACTAAATCCCGAGACGCTGTAAAAAACACACGGCACAAAACTTTACACACTACTTTGGTATAGTTATGTTTGATCACATAGCAATCCTTGTGGGTTATTTAATGAAAAATTCAGTTTATATGTATATATATATAGAGAGAGAAAAAGAGAGAGAGGGAGAGAGAGAAAAACAGAGAGAGAGTGAGAGAGAGAGGGAAAGAGAGAGAGGGAGAGAGAGTGTGAGAGAGAGAGAGAGAGTAAGAGAGGGAGAGAGAGAAATCACTCGGTAAAAACCAATATAAATTGATTTCACCAGCAAATCAAAATAATGGTTCATCAGATGGAAATTTAAACAGGAATAAATTTCATTTTAACCGTTAATATCGGGGATTACTTTTCATCTTAAGTAAGATATATCTCTATCTCTATCTCTCTCTTTATATATATATATATATATATATATATATATATATATATATATATCATGCATAAAAAACATCCAATGTATTATTGATGATATACTGACTCGTTATTTCCGCTTAGACATCGGTATTATTCTTTTCTTATAAATTATAAATGAATGGATTTAAGGCCTAAAAAAAAGCTTTTATTAAAATCTATTTCAAAATCTTAATTTTGAAATTCATTTTAAAATGTAATTTTTTTCTGTTTTGAATATACTTTTGGAATATAATAAAATTACTTTAATTCTTATTGCATTTTAATTCTAATTTAATCACAATTTAAATGTTTATATAAAATTACCGAAATCCCCGTCTATCTAAATTTTTTAAAGTCATCAGATGATTTTAGATTTTTTATCCATCATTTTAATCAGTTTATAATCCAACCAGTTAATAATCCAACCATTAGTCAAATGACATACATTTAGGATAATAATAATAAAGTTATTTAATTGAATCTCTTTTATTTAAACGAGGCGAGTCTTTTATAGTGATCTTCCTTTTTGTGTAGGTCTAAACATTTCATATTTCACAATTTAGTTCCATACTATTTAATACATTAAGTCGGACAATTTGTCAAATTTAGAAATTTAAACAAAAATTCGTAATGGTGTCGCATAATATTTATGCATAATTACTTGATAGAATATACTAATATAGACATTTAAATTACTTACTGTTAATCAAATAGCCAAAATGGTCCTTATATATAAAAAAATTGCTGGTATTATAACCATTATTAATCTATATTTTTTATCAAGATGTAAAATTCAAATTTATTTCTAGTCCTAAATCTAAACAAAAATTGCATTGTTGTAAACATTCATATCAATTTAATTTACAATACTGTATTAAGCACTAAGAGGGACCAACATTAGGAATAATAAATGTTTGTATATATTTGTATATCTAAATTAATATTCCTTAAATTACTTGTTTAAGATGAAATGCATTCCCTAATGCTAACGGTTAAAAAGAAATCAATTTTTGTTCAAATTTCCCTCTAATGAACCAGTTATTCTAAGTAGCTGGTGAAATGTATTAATAATGTATTACATCTATGGATTTTTCTTGATAATTATGATATTTTTTTGCTCTTTATGTGAAGTTTTCAATATATTTTTCTAAATATATTAATTAGACGTGTATTGAGAACTCCATTTGGTATATTCCTTTTAAGTCTATTCGCAGATTTAAATTATATATATATATATATATATATATATATATATATATATATATATATATATATATATATATATAATAGCTCCATGTCATTGTTTAAGCTGGCTTTGTTATATATCCTAAATTATTTTTTTGGGATGATCTTCCTGTTCAAGTTTTGTTTCTTTTCATACGTGGGGATCTAAATGGTGGAGAAATTATCCCATATTTAACCAAGTACTTTCAACCATGTCTCTGGTTGTCCACAGCGGAACTATTGGCTTTTTTTGAGCGTAATATACATGTTAACAAAATAGCATTTTACTCTAGTACTAATATGCCAAACATATTTAATATCTAACCTTAGATGTTTGAATAATTATTTTTGACCCATATATAGGACCTTAATAGATATGACCACACCGAGTTAGAGTGAATTTGGTAATAATGGTAATGACAGAGTACTCCACATAAACCAAAGCACCAGAACTGAAGCGTTACTATAAGATGTGTTTCGTGTCATATCTAGGACACTCGTTGGGTTGGGGCCAAACCCCTCAGCAGAGGTGCCGTTGGCATTTTCTATATTAATTTATATTTTGTTTGCGTATATGATATTAAGTATTTTTATAAAATAAATACAATCGACTCACAGATATATGATTTCAAGTTTTTGTTATATAATTAAGGAATGATTTTTTTTATTTCAATCATTTTTCATTAATTATATTTTACCATTCAGTTTGGTTGGGCTTTGAACGATTCGGGTTAAGAGTTCAGGTGTGTAGTCAATTGGTAGAGTTTATGCTCGCACCCAAAGGATATGACAATCACCATTTGTTATAATATAACCTCAGACAGGAAATGGACTGGAGTGTGGATGAGGTCATGCCTAGAGGCGATGGGCTGAGAATTTTGAAGATTTTGAAAAAGATTCAGTTGAGGTCTGACCATCGTGTTAGGAAATTGAGATTGGACCATGCAGGCAGACAACTGAGCTTCTGCCATTGGAGCAGAGAATGGAGTTCTTTGCCATGGCGTTGAGTTTTCTACTGTTGCGGCGGCGATTAAGTTTTGCAGGTCCCGACCAGCAAAGATAAATTGAGATCTAAAACACCACGAGATGTGCCGAACGTTTGGGGTCGGGTGTTAGCATAGTATGATACTAAAGACTTTTAAGAATTGTGTCTCTTTCCTTGTGTCGAAGAACTGAAGTCAGAACTTAATAAATGCATTCATACCTGCACGACGGAGTCCGCCGTATGTATTCGCATATGTTTTGTATCACTATTGTGATAGACATCACCAAATTATATAACATTTTCATATCAAAAATTTATAATGTGTAGAGAGTTATATAACTTAAAGTAATTATTGTTATTTTTTAATTACGATTTGATTACAAAGTGATATAGGTTTTCAAGTATTTCTTATCTAACACCATTAATTTGCATCAGTTTTATCGTTTTCAATAATTATAATCCTTAGTAAAATATAATTACAGCTTCAAATATCTATTCTATACAAATAATTTGCATGCACATTTAATCGTATCTCATATAAATATATTTAGCTTGGGAAAATAAATGAATGAATATAGTTGCCTATGCAATAATAGTTGCCTATGCAATAATTCTCTTTTCTCAAAAACAACGCAGCCCATTAAGCTTGGGCAGTAGAAAACACCAACTGTATCTCTGCAGATGGGTAAGACCCCACCAACGAGTGCCCAGATTATAACATTAAACCATCTCATGGTGAGGCTCCACCCTTTTATTGTCATCGGACCCAGGTATAGTCTGGCTCGGATTAGTACCACCTGATAGGGTGCTATCGATGGGTCAAATAGAACTATTTGACATTTTAAGTGAGTGCAAACAAATGACTTTTGTAAAAAGACTTTGTTAGAAATAGAACTGTTTGGCCATCTAACTGTGTGTAATCAAATTACTGATGTTTAACTAAATTATTAGTGATGTATAACAATAATTAAAATCCTTTAACTTTGTTAAATTATGCTAAATTTAATTGTTTCAAAAACATCTCTTTGATCATATAAGTGTGGATGATTTTATATTGATCATTTATATGTGATTGATTGATAACTGAATTGTTAGTCATAGGTAACAATACTTGGAAACATTTAATTTTGTTAACTTATGGTAAATTGAATTCTTAAACATATTTACCCAACCTCTTTGCTCGGACAGGATATGACACAGGGTCAATTTTTAAGCGGAGTTTAACAGGTTTGAATTCAGAGTTTTCCTTCTAGACTAGTTGCCTCACTAAGGCTGAAGAACCTACTCTGCCCTACTATTTACCCATAGCTGGAGGGAGACTAACTGGATTCATACCTTTCCCAAGAGTATTAGTGCTATGTGAAATGCAATCAGTCTCATCCAGGATTTGAAATCGTGTCGCCGTGTTCATTTCCTACGACGATAACCATTACACCTCAGGCATCTCTTTCATCCTTTAACTGTGTGTTTCTAAAAAATGAGTTTACTTATATATTTGATATATATGTAAAAATAAATTAAATAACCAACAATGATCGACATGCAAGTAAACCGAATCATAAATACTAAACAAAAACCAATCAACCATCATCAACAACAATATGGTTCAAGAAATATTTGTTAACGTAAAGGTTTACAGAAGTAGTCCGCAGTTGAAGATCATGGCGGACTGCTTTACGGATTCCAAATCCTAGATTTGAATTTTGAATTCTTCTCGTAGAATGATTTCGGAATCCACCCGATTAGTGTGATATGAACTCAAACAGTTTCAACCGGAATTTGACTCCAACCATCCATTCTTTTTTTCTTGCATATGTGAATATAATATTTCTCGCTACCTCCCACCTGACAGGACTTGACACAGGGTCAATGACCCGAAGGCCGATTATAGTGGTGATTTAGGGGATGGGAAGGTCAAGCATGAGCCGAGGCTCGAACCCTCCGGGTTTGTGTTGCTCATTGACCCATTAAGTACTATGTGGGTCTAATGAACCAAGCAGTTTCACGAACCCAAATCTGGGTCCGGGCACGGATGCCGGGTTATAGCCAAAAATAGACAGCAAAGTCTAGTGCCATACATAGGGGACAAAGGTGTCAATGTTGCAGCTCGCCCACCCAAAGGTGGCTCAGCCAAAGCCGGAGACCTTTCGACCTCGAATCTGCTATTGATTTCGATACCCCATCCGGCACGAATGCCAGACGACCCAGCTAAGGCCAGGTGAGTATTACGCTAAACATTTGTCATTTTTGATTTTCTGTTGAGCAGTTATTCGATAAGTCTTTATCTTCTTCTGTGTCTTTCTCTCCACACACAGAGGCACACTCTTATATATATATATATATATATGTGTGTGTGTGTGTGTGTGTGTATGTGTGTATATATCCAACCCCTCCACCACAGATAGGTTGAAACATAAGTCTATTTTTAAGCGGAAAAATGATTTTAATAATGTTTCCCTCCCTTTGAGGAGCTGATGAACCAATGCTAAAACAGTACGGTATATTTTACTATTTTCCCATAGCTATAGGAGAACAGATGGTTTCATGCTTTTCCCAAGCTCAGAACACCGCAATGCAGACACATGCATTATATATATATATATATATATATATATATATATATATATATATGTACAGGCACTTATATATATATATATATATATAGGAAAAATATAAGTTAAGTGGAGTAATATTTCTACTTATTGTTCAATACGTGCCAGTTAGTTTTATTCAATTGCTTACAGAGATGCATGAACCAAAAAAAAAAATTTGACCAAACACAAAAGATATAACGATAAATTCACCCAACTATATGGCGTCTCTAAGTTTTAAATGACGTTAGTCTTTTATTCAGTTGTTTCTGTCAATGCCATGATCGCCTCCATTTCGCAAATTGAATACTGCTGAGTAAAAAATGTAATTACATCTGAGGGATCAGATCCTAACTCCAGAGACATGATAAAGGTAAATATATTTCCCCGATAGCCGAGATATTTCAACACATCACCTTGATAAAGTCTACTTTGAATTTGAAAAGTTTTGTCATATTTCTTGATAATATGATGTTCTTTATCATTCAACATTTTGGGTGCTATATTGTCTGTTATGTATTGTAATTCATAAGACATAATTGATTATTATTTCATGCCATCTTTATCTCCGAGAATCGCTAATGATCTTACTTTTAAACTGGCAATTCAGATGAATCACAAGACCAGAAGAATGACACAACTAATTATAATAATATTTATTAAACCTGCTCCCTTGTTTTGTGTATGATATTCAACTGCACACAGTGGTGAAACTCAAATTTGGGAGATCTGAGGGTTTTATAGTACCCCTTCAACGTTATTACTCCCAGGCTTACTCGAACAACGGAGTGGTAGTACCTGCTAGGATTACATCATTGGTTCAAATAGACTGTTTAAGAATCATTCGTATTCGATCGGAATACTTGATGCCACGTAACTCTTAATTCTCTGTCTTATGTATATTTGCTTGAAGTTATAACTATTTAATGAGGTTTCAAGTAACTAATTAACATAATTATTAGTTAATTGAAACCACATTAAATAATTATAGCTATATAATTTTGCGGAAACAAATAACTATTAAATAGAAATCCTATCTTCCAGCCCTGTATATTTCTAAGAGAAAAATATCTAATAGTATAAAACACTTTGCAAAAAATTATTATGTAACCACTACACAAAAATGTACTTGTAAACATACAGTGAATACAATTTCCTAACCGTTGGACTTAAAATAACGTTACATAATAAATTGGCAAGTTTTATTTTTGACATAACATTCATATTAAGCCCTTGGTCGTTAAATGAGTGGAAAAACACAATATGTTAAGGTATATGATTGAGGGTCATTGAACTCGAGATCATTCTGAGATAAAAGCTCCCATTGAATGGTTTTAATCAAGTGAAAAAAAAAACGGTTCGAGAGTTAGAATAAATTAGTCAGAGAGAACTACTTCACTCAAAAGGTTGAATACTCCATCACACTGATTTCTTATTTAAGCCACAGCGAGTAATGATGGAATAGTCACAAAGAAATTTAAAATAAAATATGCACAGGTAAACTATGGTGGTCTCTTTGTCACTCATCATGGATAGATTTGAACGAAATATCAAATATTATCCTTGAAAATTAGCCTTGTCAGGGGGGGTTAGAATGTACCATAACGGCACCAAATAGACGTTGTAATGTTAATTCATTAAATAATACGTTTTACCACTATACATCAAAAGTACGGTTGTACCACCCCGTGCTCGAACGTGTTAATAGCTATGTTGCTATGTCTTCAATAGTTGTCGGACCCTTTTGTGACCTCACCATGGAAAAAGTTGACGAACAAATAAAACTCTGTTTTAGTTTACTAACAAAAAAGTTTATTCGCTTCTACAAGGTGTAAGTAACCCCCGGGAGAAAGAAAGAAAGTATGAAAGCTGGGTTGACCGAGTTAGCTGGACAAAGAAAAACAATATGCCATGAAGAATGAAAAAAGGGACAGACACAAACCTTGAATATTCTTTCTTGTTTTCTGTTGCCGATCTAACATGTTTGTTCGCTGGTTTCGTTTTTACAGGTTCGTGTATGGTGTGAGACCGCTTGGGGCCCACCCCAAAATAGGCTTTAAATTTTTTGTCTGTCCTTACATCTTCGTGGTTATTGTTTAACTCACGTTTTCACCTCTTCAGGTTCGGTTGCTAACTTTAAAACACGAGTCTCCGCATACTCCCACCTTGTGTTCGAGGGAGGACCATAACCGATTCCAGTGGTTCCCCTCCTGTCCAGAACATTTGGGGCCATGGTTTTTTCTAGTCATTTTTAATTACCATAGTCATTCACCCGTGACTGGTTGACCTATCGCAAGCGCTTTAGCTTGATCCCTCTGAGTTCAGCTGGCCCTTCCCGTAGACTCCATGTCAGCCCTTTTTTCTTATTTTTCTCCTCTCTTCTTCTCCCAAAATTATCCCCCCGTTGTCTTTATAACTAGTGATATATAATTAATGAATTATCTTTTCTTACTAATCATTTTTCGTTAATTATAGTTTATCATTCATTTTGGTTGGGCTTTGAACTATTTGGGTTAAGTGTCCAGGTGCATAGTCAGTTGTGCAGTTTTACGTTCATGCGCATTGGATATGACAATCATCATTTGACATGATAAACTCCCAGACAGGAAATGGGGCTGGAGTGTTGATGACGTCATGCCCAAAAGAGATGGTCCTGAAAATTTGAGGATTTTGAAAAGACGTCAGTTGGATTTTGACCGTAGAAGATATAGTTAGGGATTCGATAGTTGAGAAGAGGGTTGGATTTTCTACCGTTGAGGCTGCGGTTGAGTTTTTCGGATCTAGACCGGCAGAGGTGAATTGAGATTTTAAACATCACAAGATGCGACGCACGTTGGGGTGGGGTCAGCCTAGTATGGTTAGCATATACTTTTAAGAATTGTGTCTCCCCCCTCCTCGTGTCAACAAAGTCAGGAAATAACGAACCCGTTCGTATCTGAAACGAGTCCGCTTCTATTTGCATATGTATGTGTATATACAACACTAGGACCTACCATATCACGTTAAAAGAATCCATTGACTGTATTCCGTGCAAAGCGGTAAACCAAGTTGTCAAAAAAAAAAAAAAAGGAATATTCTGGCATTATATTAACTGCTTCTAATTTTGAGGCTCCAGTTCGGGAGATATGAGGAGTGGGGATGATCACTTTAATGCCAGTAGTTTCACGTTCCCTGTGACCTGAAATCGTAGTACTGGTAAATATCCATGTATGGCTCAAATTGATATGTCAGCGCAGTCGGATGTGGCTGGAGAATATACCAAATGCATCTCCGCAAAGGGGCAAGACTCCTCTTAATGAGTGTCCTGAATGTGACATTGAACAATCTGATGGTTTGGCTTTAACCTTTGGGATTCGGGCAATGCAGAGTACCACTTCATTGCTGTTGCTCCAAAGTCTACTCGAACCCAGAGTGGTAGCACCTGAAGGAGCCCTATCTATCGGTCAAATAGAACAAACTGTGTGAAAACAAATGACTTATGTTAAATTGTGACTGTTAAATAGCAATACTGGAAACCTTTTTCTTGTGCGCAAAAGAGCTGATACTCGTTTTAAAATGTTATCTACAAAATGTGTTTACAAATCATATAAATATTAAATGTTTATGTATAAACAGGATTTGACATTAAATAATCTATAATGATTGATATAGCATGAAACCCAAGCAAACCAAAGAGATCTGGTTACAATTATTCGTATTTGGCTGAAAAATCAAACCTCTTAAAAAAGAATTTAAATACTCTCAATAAACCGCAAGGTATAAAATGGATGGAATTACAGTTAAAATCAATTGATAAATAAAATTATATATGTAATGTTTAAAAATGACTTATAATAAAAAAAAATGGGAATAGTAGTGTTATTATACACTTGCTGACCCCGAAAAATTGCTATTGGTAAATCCGAAACAACCAAAAAGGGAAATATCAAAATATGACATTCATAATACTTTGTAGTATCACCTCCCTTACTAAGGTCAGTAAATGGGCAGTCAATACTAACTCAACAGAAATCTTGGTCCTTACTTCCACCTCGGCCAAGGAATGCTATCCCAGAATCCATCGCCTCTCACTCTTCTCTCTTCCCTTCTCTCTCCTTTTCTCTCTCACTTTCCCTCTGCCTCTGGCCAATTAGCGGAGATAGTAGCAGTTGCCGAAGACGACCCAAGAAAGAAGAGGAGGCAGTTGCTGTAGAGATTCCAAACACTAAACACACGTGTTGACCGCCGGACATTTTCAAGCCAACACGTGGTGTTGTATACGAAGAATAAAATTCCTCTTTTAAAGTTAATATTTGTACTTCTTATTTATTAACTCAAATAACATAACCCAAGTACATATATTACAATGATGACCCCAACTAAAAGGATATAAGACGCAACTTTTGAAAATTCCAGGATAAATTCAACCAATTTTTCAACTTCACGTCGCAAACGTTTCAAGAGAGAACCTTCGACGTAAGTAAATAAAAAAAAATTATTTTCCTCTTTTCTTCGTCTACAACAACAACAAATATATATATATATACACGTATAAAAATATATATACACACCCCCAAAAAAATACAATTAAAGAAAAAATAATAAAAAAATAAATAAAAATGGAAGAAGCTTCTCTACAGCAAATTAGTATAAAGACACCAGAATTCATGGAAACGGCAGTGAATGGCTGGTTTTCCATTCTGGAGGCACAATTCCACCTGCGCAATATAACGGCATCAACAACAAAATTCTACACGGTAATATCATCTCTGCCTGCAGAGGTGGTAGCTAAAATACCGATAACAATTTTAGAACAAAAAAAAATACGAGGGAATAAAACAGTCATTAATTGAGGCCCACGAAAGAACAAAGCCGGAATTGCTGGACAAATTAATGTCAACAACAACTATTACAGGCCGTCCTTCAACATACCTGCAAGAAATGTTATCGATAGCAAAACGGATAGGTATCGGAGAAGAAATAGTAATGCACAAATTTCTTCAGGCCCTACCAGCGACAATTTCCCCCGTCATTGCTTCACAAAAGGAGTTAAGTCCAACTCAACTTGGAAAGCTAGCGGATGAGCTTATGCCTCTGCTTAACAATATCAACGCGACAGCGTTCACCGCTCAGCATAGGACACAAAAAACTGAGAAAAGCAAAGACAATATTATTTTACCGACAGGTATTAAACCTTTCTTCCCGGAACAAAAAGCCAAAATATGTATAGCACACTTCTACTTTTCCGAGCAAGCAAGAACTTGCAAACCTTGGTGTAGATGGCCGAAGAAGCAAAACACAAAAATACTACCAAGCTCGCGTCCACCTACACCAACTCCAACAGACTCGGAAAACTAGCGGCGCAAACCGTGTCTGTTCCCCTGAGTTCGCTGCTATTACAAATCAATACACGATTAGGGACAACTACATTAAAATTTATAGTGGATACTGGTGCAAGTATCTCAATAATACCAGCGTCTAGGTTAAACGGCGTCACGTAAAATCCAACACCGGTATCACTCACCACCGCTAATGGAGAGAAAATAAAATGCCACGGACAAGCAAACCTAGAGATTGGGATACCAAGTTTGAAAAGGTCATTTTCCTGGACATCTGTGGTCGCAGATATCACCAATCCACTCCTTGGATTTGACTTTTTAAAAGAATTTGGTCTCATAATCGACTGCAAAAATAAAACAATTTACGACCCGTTAACAGCTACCAAAAAGGAATTAATACTAAACACGACATCTCCAGTAAACGTGGTCATTAACAAAGTAGAACTACCATCATTTATTCAAACCAGTCTGGATAAATACCCAGAAATCATTTCTCCTCATATAAATAAAAATAACAACTACTGCGGTGTTTATCACAGAATTGATACAGGTAGCCACTTACCGGTTTTTGCAAAATCCAGACAGCTATCAGCGGAAAAACTATCGGTGACTAAAGAAGAGTTTAAAAGACTCATAAATGAAGGCGTGATAACTCCTTCAGACAGCGAATGGTCAAGCCCACTACATCTTGTACCAAAGCAAAGTGGAGGATACCGCTGCTGCGGAGATTACCGTGCATTAAACAGCATCACTAAAAGTGATAGATACCCCATTCCCAACATAAATTCATTTACAACAAAACTCGCTAATAAACAGCGATTTACAAAAATTGATCTGATTTCAGCGTACCATCAAATTAAAATGCACCCAGATGATATTCCTAAAACGGCAATTATCTGTCCGCTGGTGCTTTTTCATTACGAATTTATGCCGTTTGGGTTACAAAATTCGTCGGCAACATTTCAAAGGTACATGGACAGAATCTTCCGACAGATAGACTGTGTCTTTATATATTGAGATGATATCTTAATCTTCAGCGAAGACGAGCCTTCCCACAAGAAAGATATAGACACTATTTACCAACCCCTCCGCTCGGGCAGGATATGACACAAGGTCAACTTTTAAGCGGAGTTTAGCAGGTTTGAATTCAGAGTTTTCCTTCTCCTAGACTAGTTGCCTCACCAAGGCTGAAGAACCAAGTCTGCCCTACTATTTACCCATAGCTGGAGGGAGAATAATTGGATTCATACCTTTCCCAAGGGTATTAGTGCTATGTGAAATGCAATCAGTCTCGTCCAGGGTTTGAACTCGTGTCGCCGTGTCCATTTCCTACGACGATAACGACTACACCACGGGCACCTCCCAAGAAAGATATAGACACAGTTTTTAAGATTTTACAAGAAAATAACATGAAAATATCACTATCGAAATCTATTTTCAATGTAACATCGCTAGATTTCCTAGGTTTTAGAATTAATTCAAATGGAATCACACCAACTGCTAACAAAGTAAAAGAAATAGAATCTTTTCCGTGTCCTACAGATGCTAAAAGCTTACGCAGTTTCTTGGTATGGTAGGATTTTACAGGAAATTAATACCAGGATTTGCGAAGTTAGTCTTACCTTTATCCGAAAGAATGAGATTAACACCTAAAGGATTAATTACCTAGAATAATTTGGAAAAACAATCCTTTTCTAACATTATAAAAATACTTGGTGAGCTAACAGAATCATCTCATCCTCAACCAACTTGTACACAGTATCAACTAGTCACGGACAGCAGCAAATATGCAGTAGGTGCTGCCTTACATCAGGTCATAAATCGAAATCCAATACCAAAAGGATTCTTCTCAAAGAAACTGACGACAACACAGACGAGATATTCCACTTTTGACCGTGAACTTTTAGCAGCATATTTGTCAGTGTTACATTTTCGCCACCTCATAGAAGGTCGTGAAGTATTACTTCTGACGGATCACAAACCCTTATGCGGTGCATTCCACAGTCTAAAACCTGCCAAATCAGATAGACGACAAAGACAGCTAGCAATTATTACAGAATTAATTTCAGATATAGCCCATGTGAAGGGTAACCAAAATGTAGTTGCAGATTGTCTGTCTCGCCCAACATTTGCTGTACAAATAGATATATACGATCTGCCAGCACTTGCAGATGCACAAAAATAAGACACCGAAATACAGTTCTTTCCAGACTTAAAGAAATTCACATTATCTGGAAAAGATCAATTTGCGTTATGTGATACATCAACGTCATACCCCAGACCTTTTGTACCAAGCACACTACGAAAATCTATCTTTGACAGCTTGCATACAATATCACACCCTGGAATAAAATCATCTATCAAAATGATTAAGGCTAGATTTTACTGGCCACATATGGATAAAACCATCAAAGAACTATGTGCATCATGCACATCTTGTCAACAAGCAGAAATATACAGACATACCAAATCGCCTGTACAAACGTTGGAAATACCATCATCAAGATTCCATACTGTACACATTGATATAATTGGACCACTACCACCAGCGAAATGCTCCAACAATCCTTACATCAATTCATGTCGGTATGTTTTAACATGTATAGATCGAACCAGTCGATGGATAGAAGCACAACCTATATCGGATATTACAGCACAAACCGTAGCAGAAGCTTTTGTAAACACGTGGATTACGCGCTTTGGTGTTCCACTCCATGTCATATCAGACAAAGGCAAACAGTTTGAGAGCGAACTATTCCTTGAACTATCAAAAATTATTGGATTCTATAGGCTACGTACAACATCCTATCATCCACAATGCAATGGACTTATAGAAAGAGCCCACAGAACCTTAAAAGCAGCTATTATGGCCCGAAAAGAATCTTGGATTTCAGCCCTACCAATATTTCTCATGGGAATCCGAAGTATTCCCAACTGCTCCAATTTTCCCCCTTTTTATGCGGTCTCAGGTGCACAAATGTTATTGCCACAACTAATGATAATACGGAAAATACAGAAAGTTACACAAAATTTTACAAGAGAACTGCACAAAACTATGGCAAAATTCAATCTGACAGACTTTTCAAACGGAGACAAATCAACAAAAAAATCATACGTGCCAGATCAACTTCAAACTTGTGATAAAGTTTGGATTAGGATAGACCGCGTTCGAACACCGCTAGAAACACCCTATTCAGGTCCTTACATGGTACTCGAACGAACACCAAAATATTTCCTAATCGAAACTAACTCAAATACGCATACACAAGTTTCAATAGACTGTTTAAAACCTTACATTGAAAACAAACAAAAATGTACACAAAATGCAACTACCAATACAAATAAAAAGTCTGAAAGTTTACCTCCTGAAAAAGTGCAGGAACATAAAATGAAAACAAGAACTTCAGGTAGAACGGTTACATGGAAAAAGGATAACGAATATATTTATTATTAAAACAAAAACAAAAGCAACCCCCCCCCAAAAAAAAACAAAAAAAACAACAAACAAAACCAAACAAAAACTCCGTTTACTGGTAGGTGAGTATTGTAGTATCACCTCCCTTACTAAGGTCAGTAAATGGGCAGTCAATACTAACTCAACAGAAATCTTGGTCCTTACTTTCACCCCCGCCAAGGAATGCTATCCCAGAATCCATCGCCTCTCACTCTTCTCTCTTCCCTTCTCTCTCCTTTTCTCTCTCGCTTTCCCTCTCCCTCTGGCCAATCAGCGGAGATAGTAGCAGTTGCTGAAGACGACCCAAGACAGATGAGGAGGCAGTTGCTGAAGAGATTCCAAACACTAAACACACGTGTTGACCGCCGGACATTTTCTAGCCAACACGTGGTGTTGTATACGAAGAATAAAATTCCTCTTTTAAAGTTAATATTTGTACTTCTTATTTATTATCTCAAATAACATAACCCAAGTACATATATTACAACTTTATTTATTAGTTATATACTTATCCAGATTTTATAAACAATAATCACTGAATATATGCACAACAAAAGAAAAGATTATTTTATTGAAACAACCGAATCAACTAAAAAGAATATTTCATTGATTTATACGTTTATGTTAATCAATATTTGCGTAAAATTATGATCTGTTTTTGTTTTCTTCATACTTAAATTATACAACCTTCCCTTAAACATTTTGTCGTGCTTCAACTCTTGCATGAGGGGGCCGGAAACTACAGGTGTTTCTTCTCGATCTTTCCTCCCTTTTCTCACAACTTTTATGGATAAATAAATATCATTCTCCCTTTTCTCCGTGAAGCCTTCCGTACACTGATTGGTAGGTTGATAATATGACGTTAACGTATAGTCTTCAATATTTTTTTCAACTATAGATATCAAATCATCCTAAATTTATGCAGAACGTTGCAGATAGAAAGGGGGAGCAATTAAGACAAATAAAAATCTATTTATTAACTTTTTACGAAGTAGAATTTTTTTAAAAAATCCATTGTTGATTTAGATGAACAATCAATACTGAATCGCCTCAAATTTATGCAAAACATTACACGTAGGAAGAGGGCAGCAATTAGGACAAATAAAAATCTATTTAGTGACTATTTCCGTGAAGAATCTTTTAAAATCCATCGTTTATTTAGATAAATAATTGAATATCTTAATTAAAATTAATCAAATTATCTCTCTTTAACAATAATAGAGATATCTTCAAAACTACTTGTTTATTTAATGGATATAATCTTGTGATTATTTTGATATTGGTAGTAGAGCTGGTGTCATCTGGGGTCTATGTATAACCTTTCAGAAATCTTGGGACTTCCCTTTATTCATGTTTGATAAGACACCTGGGGGGTTTTTTAATTAATGTCAGACCAACTTCTCGTGTCAAGGTGGCCTTATAATTGGTTTGTATATGGATCTGTTTGTTTGTGGGAAAGATGATGTAATTATTTATTTATTTATTTATTGTTGTGTGGAAAGGAAACTTACGTTCCTCGTAGGAATGGTGACGTGTGTTTCAGATGCCGACGTGAATGGGTTAGAAATAATGCTGGTGAAGCACACAATTACAGCACTCAATCCCTAGGGCACTTCGAAAGAGGCATACAAGAAACGCTGACTACGGAGAGTACGGGATAGGCTGTCAGTCTAAAGAAAATCTGAAAGATTTCATTAGAACTCGAAATGAGATATGAGACGAAATAATTCCCACCAACAAACTACGGTAACAATAAGTAACCGTACCTAATATTTTTCGACCATTTTTTTCGGCCCGTAAACAGAAAACTATGAAGAGAATTAACCAAGAGAAGTTCTCTAATTAAATAGTTCTTTCTCTTTCATTTCTTTCTCAGCCGCTATATCAATGGATTATTACGTTTATATTTGTTTTAATTTTAGCCACGAGAATCTTCTTCCCTCTACAAAATATTCTTCAGCTCTTGGTCAAATCAGATGTACCTATCCCATAATGGGGTGTCCTCGTGGTGTAATGTTGGGGTGTCCTCGTGGTGTAATGTTGGGGTGTCCTCGTGGTGTAATGGTTAAAGCGATGAACTGCGGAATCGTAGTACGCGAGTTCGTACTCCAGTCGCGCTATTACGTTCACTTTCGGGCAAATACCCTTGGGAAAGGTATGAATCCCCTTATTCTCCCTCCAGCTATGGGTAAATAGTAGGACGGACTAGGTTCTTCAGCCTTGGTGAGGCAACTAGTCTAGGAGAAGGAAAACTCTGAATTCAAACCTGTTAAACTCCGCTTAAAAATTGACCTTGTGTCATATCCTGCACGAGCGGAGGGGTTGGTAAATAGTACCTATCCCATAATCATAATCACCTGCCTCCTATGCTACATCTCATAGCTCTCAAAATACAAATACAATAGGATTTATTGTAAAGAAAACATTAATATTTTCAATCGAATGATAAAATATAATATAACAGAACCATTCACTTAAAGTATCAGCTTGATTGTGGTAACGTCACAGACAAAAAGTCACACGCAAATGCGTCTTTGTTTTATATGTACAAAATTTGTTGGTTTTCGGAATTCATTTCTAGCAGTCAACCCAAAATAGAGATAAAGAGAAAGAAGCTTGTGTCAATAAGGAAGAGACAGTTAATGTACAAGGCTAAAGACGAAAGAGAATTCGCTAGACGTCATTGGTTATTTTTCTGCTCTCCTGCTGCGTCGTGCGTGCGTAATTGTTCCATGAAACCGCTCTCCCTGCCTTTGTATCTCCTCATTATTTTAGAATCCGTCCTTATATATATATATATATATATATATATATATATATACCTAAAATTATTAATTACGTAATCAGTCTTCCTAAAGTGAAACTTAAATGCCAAGTCCCAAGTATCAGCTGATTCAAAACAATATTTTTCTTTGACTATTTTCCATTTTAAATCCTAAATATCAGCTGATTCTATACAATTGTTTATCTTTGAAAATTCTCCATTTCAATGATTTATCCAACATTCTGAATTCCAAAACAACTGTTTATTACTGTATGTTTAACATTCTTAATAATTAACTTATAAACAAATGCCTATCTTAGTTTTGCATCCTAAATTACTGATAGAAATTTGGTATTTAGTTTTAAATTGATTGTTTACCTAAAAGAAAAAAATCACTACGAATACAATCGATTGAAATCATTAATTATTTTACAAAAAATACTTGTTCATCAGTTTATAATTAGTGTACTCTTGGTAGATGTAAGATGGTGATTTGTGAAATTTTGGATATGTTTGCTTAAAAATGATTGCATTCATTTATCTTATAAACAAATCAAATTTACCAGATGATTAAAAAAAAAACTTATCAATCTCTTTATTAATATCAACTTATATTATGTCTTCAAATTATTAATTAGATATATTTTCTCTTTAAATATTTACTTTTATTCCACCATGGGCGGTTTTTAAGGTCGGTATTTCGGATAGTAATATGTGCCGGTACTGATGAAGCAGGCATTGTTAGTATTCAAATTTTTCATATAAAAATGAAAATCTTCGGTTTTCTTTTCTTAATTTCTGCGATGAATTAAACTTATTCTCGGCTATTATACTCAGGTTGGTGTTTTCATTGCCATATCAGTCACAACAGTTTAACTGTTCTACATTCAGGCTTTCATAAGATTTCTTTCATAGCCGGTAACTTTCTAAAAATTTCAAACTAAACTCCAAATTCAAGCCATGAGGTTATATTGTTCTCATTCTAATGTCAAGACTATCTCGTATAAGTTAATATTTCTAACTTAATTATTCTTTGTGATATCACTTGTCTTCTAAGGAAATAGAATAAGTGACTTATGATTTACTCTTGTTTGATTTTGATTAAAGCACATGCTGTTTGTTTTGTTTGCATTGACATGGAAGCCTACAATACCTGTTCCCTTCTCGAAGCTATGTAGCAGGTATTCAGCCTGGTTGGGTGTATTTGCCAGAAGCGCTATGTCATTAGCGTAGTCCGCATCTGTCATAGCTTATGCGGGTTACGTCTGCTTCCTTGCTTTTTTCAGCGAAAACCCATTTTCTTTCATTAAATCGATCAACGTTCGAAGGTAGCACCTTGAAACTATTGGACAAATTCACCTACCTCGGAAACAGTGTCTCATCTATTGAAAATGACATCAATACGCAACTAACGAAGGCATAGTCAGCAATCGATTGGCTATCAGTCAAATGGAAGTCATATCTCTCCGAAAAAATGAACCGCAATGTTTTCCAAGTATCAGTCGTGTCCATACTATTATAGGGATGCACCGCAGGAACGCGGAGTAAGCTCATGTGGAAAAAATTTGACGGAAATTGCACAAGATTTCTACGAGCCATATTGAACAAATCCTTGCAGCAACATCCCACAAAACAGCAGCTGTACGGTCACCAAACTCCCATCTTTAAAACCATTCAAATCAGACGAACAAGACATGCAGGACACTGCTGGAGAAACCCATGAGCGACGTTCTCCGATCGACTCCGTTTCGTGGATGAGCAGGTGTTGGACGTCCGGTAAGAACCGATCTTGAACGGCTCTCAACTGACACAGGATGTCGTCTAGAGGACCTGCTGAATGCGATGGACGATAGAGGAAAATGGAGAGAGAGGGTCACGGAAATTCGTGCTCGTGGCATAATGATAATGATGATGCACTACTCAAAATAGGGATGGAACACAGAATGACAAGATAACTTGAGACGGTTCAATCTAAGTTTTTCATCAATTAGGTTTCTGTCTTGATATCTAGATGGGATTTACTACAATTTTTATAGGGTTTGTCTTAGTGTTTGTAGTTTAATCATTTCATAAATTGTATGTGTATCTTTTATACTTCGATGATCGATGACAATTTCTTAACGATTTTACATCGAAATAATTTTTAAATATTTTCTGTTTCTTAGTTAATCATATGTTTATTAAAGTTTCTATTTCATATCGCATTTTCCTTCTTTCCTGATTCTTTTTTTGTAATTCTTAGCCTATTCATTTCCTCTTTCGTTTTTCGTTCAGGTGTTAATTTCGATCACATTAATTAATATTTTTTAATTTTTTTCTCTTTCTTTAATTCATTTGTTAATTTTACTTTTCTTTCGTCCTTCTTTTGTTTTTTCGCCCTTCCATTTCTTCTTTCAGGTTTCGTTCATGTTTTTTCTTTCCTTCTTTTGCTTTCTTCTTTTGGTTGTTCTTTCTTTCTTTCTTTCTTTCTTTCTTTCTTTCTTTCTTTCTTTCTTTCTTTCTTTCTTTCTTTCTTTCTTTCTCCAAAGTGATGGTCATATAGTTCTTATTTTTACTTTCATATTTTTCTTATGGTCTACAATGATTCTTCTTCTTCTTCTTCTTCTTCTTCTTCTTCTTCTTCTTCTTCTTCTTCTTCTTCTTCTTCTTCTTCTTCTTCTTCTTCTTCTCTAAATTTGATCTTATATTCATTAAAGTCATGTTCCCATTCGTTTCCTTCATTCTTTTCTTATTTTTTTTCGCTAGTTTAATCATTCATTCAACTCAATTTTTCCCTTCCCATATTTCTTTCATTTGTGCTTTTTTAGTTCGTTCTTTTCTTCCTTTTGGGTCATTCTTTTTTTCTTTTTTTATTCCTTTGTTCCTTCATTTTCTTCTTTATTTTTCATTCAAATCGCATTTTTTTTCTTCTCTATTTCCTTTTTATCATTCTTTCTTTCTTTCTTTCTTTCTTTCAATAATTGGTTACACGTTCTTCATTTTCCTCATTTTGATGAACTCATAAGAGATGTACTCTTATGGATCCCCACACACGGCCGCGCAAAAGCAGGACGACCAGCACGAACGTACATTCAGCAGCTATGTGAGGATACAGGTTGTTGTCCTGAAGACCTACCTAGGGCGATGAACGATAGGGAGGAGTGGCGAGAGAGGGTCAGGGATATCCGTGCTGCCAGCACGATATGATGATGATGATGATGATGATTTCTATCAACTAGAATTTTTTTCATCCGTCATTTTTCCTTTTCTCGTTCTCTTTCTTAATCTGACGATGTTTTACCTTTAATCATAAGTCTATTAGAGTCATCTTTTCATTACTTTACTAACCTCTCTGATAATTAACCTGGAGGTATTTCATCTGCAAATACTGTTTCATTCTAACAAGTTACCAGGAGAGATTTTTAGTTTTCCACAATTCAAGCAGAAGAAAGTCTCATTGACAGTATAGCATTTCTTTGAATTATCTAATCGATATCAAAATTCCCCCAAGAAACACAAATCGCTGGGCATTTCTTAAAGGTCACTTGTCTTGAAATTATTCTTCAAAATTCCTATGCGCTATGTTGTGTTGTAATTTTTTTCAACTTTCTGTAAACTTTAATCAAATTCTCCCTTGCTGGAGCAACTCTCAGCTGATTCGGATTCGCGCATTTTGATGCTATACCAGGTGACGATTCGTCAAGTTAACACACACACATGCAGGTGTTTTTTTTTTACAGCTAGTGATGTAATGGATTTTGCTGTACGAAGTGGTCACGCCGATACGATTTCATTTCTTAGACTTAACTGTTTGCATTTTACATATCCCTAATTGTTTTCGGAAAAATATAAATCAAACTATTCTCCCTCCTGCTAAGGGTAACTAGTAGGGTAGACCAACCACTTTAATCTTTGTATGTGTTACGCCGCCATGTGCCTAGTGGGCTTGCTGGGTGCCAAGTCCACCAGTTAACGTCGTGCACAGACGTCGGCTGTGGTTTGCCGAACGCTATTTAATGTCACAGATATCACCAATTCCCGAGCAGAACCACATTTTAAAGCTACTAAGCGAGTTTTAGGTGAATTTTAAAAAGTCAACACAGATAACTGGTAGCTTCCCCACTCAAATACAAGGTTTTCGACAAACACAATTCTTCCACAAGAAAATAAGGACTACGTTTGAGTTAACTGGATTGATAAAAATATTCTTTTATTGCATGAAAGAAAGAAACAAAGAAAACAAAACAATTCAGGTAAAAGTCAGGAGCGAGAAAGTATTTCTATATCTCAGAGGAGCCTACCCTAAAATATTCGTATCCTGGACTAAGCCCCTCATAAAATGTCTGTTAATGACGGAGGGTGAGGCTGTTGTTCGATAACGATAGACACGGTCCACTTTCCTACATACTATGGATTCAATGGCAGAGCTCGCTCCAAATCTCAAGTTTATCATTTCAGTATGAATGCAGCAGGATAAAGTTTAATAACACTTAAATTGCATGTTACTTACTTTGAATTCTGTGGAGTTTATTCTTTTCTCCTTTTCCTTTCGTTATTGGGTTTCCATAACACGTTGGTGGAAGGATACACGTCTTATTTCTGATAAGACCAGGATTAATTATTGTTCGTTTTCTTTGGGTATTCGTTTAATGAGGCTTACCATATCTCGGAATTTGAATTCATTCAAAAGATGAGTTCTTTCTTTTCTCTCAGGGTTCTCTGCGCGGCTTTATTTTGGAATTTGGGTTTCTTCCGTATCCCAAATTACGTTTTCACCCGGAGATGAATGACGGCAACTAACTTATCTTCCGTAGTTTAAAATTTCACTACGTGTTGATTTATTTTTGGCGGACTCTTCCTCAGTACCAAATATGGTCGAGGGGTCAGCTTCTCTGCTGACACATATGGGTAATAGAGAGTGAGGCCCTATCTCACCTTGTAATGAGAGAGAGGGTGGAAGAGAGACATAGCCTCTCCCACTGCCACTATCCTGTAATTCTTGCTTATTACAATCGTCCGCTGACGGTCAAATGTATTAGGATGCCATATTTCCTCATCACATATGGCAACTGGACTAAAAGAATGAAAGCTCTGAATTAAAACCTGTTAAACTCAGAGTAAATATTGGCATTTTGTGGCATCCTGTTCATGCGGAGAGGTTAGTATATATATATATATATATATATGGGGGAATAACTGTCCATTCAAGTTGTAATTAATAAATGAGAATGAAAAAATGATAGTAGCAACTGTGGTCGCAATACTATTAATAATATTGTAGGCACTTGAACTAACGCTTGCATTGACAATTCTCAGCCAACTAGATCAAAAAGTGGAAAGCGTGTGAATATATGTATTTTTACAAGCGTCGACGGTAGCAATTATCATCTCTTCCAAATTTAGCCAAGTTAACTGATTATAATGCCACAAGATTTACTTGTTTTGGGGGATATCATGGTTATAATATTTTTTACAACTGTCTGGATTGGTTCAATGTGAAAAATGAGAGTTTTGAATTTTTCTCAGAGAATGGGTCGATTGAGGAGACCCGGTATGACCTTCGTATGGCAAGCGGTTAAACATTGTTGTGGATTTCGAAGCTGGGTCGAGATAGGAGCCAGTCATGAACTGAAATAATTGGAATATTCTTTGGAAGTTTTAAATGCAGAAGAAATGACTCTTGAACATGATTTGAACAATAATTGATTCGCAATGTATTTTCTGCATGGGAATAGATTGAGATTATGAAGAAATGTGCTGACAATTACGGGATTTTGGTATCACAAGTTTGTTGGCGCTTCTATTGCAAAAAGAACTGATTGACACGTATGGGGAGACAGAACACACAGTAACTTTTTATAGTAGCCGGCCCAGATATAACTCGATATAAGCGTATAAACATCAACCAGTCTAATTACCTATTTACACCATAATGAGTGGATGACTCAACCATTTCCATAGGTTGCAAAAGTTAACTTAAGACCGACATACATATACACATTTCAGACACTGTATTCTGTTTTGTATAACTTTAGAGACCATGAGATAGTTGACTGTATTTAATATGCTGTTATGAAATTCTATATTTAATCATGTGAGGTTATTGGCATTCCAGAGAAGGAACAGACATCATATTCAGATCATTCGTCAGCAGATGAGGTTACCACGGCGGATCGGTTCAAGAAACACCCATTTCCTTCGTCTATAAGGATTACAACACTTTTTGATCATAAAGTTCGACGATCGACGATTGAGATTGTGCCATCTGGAGAGCTTCAAAGTATAAACAATACATCATTATTATAATTTTGTGAAATGTGAAATTTACTAACAGGGTTCGAATGCATCAAGAAATACAGCGTGTTTAGAGTGGGAGAGTTATGTAATATTAATAGTGAGACCTATATGTCACCCGAGAGTGAAGAGGGTTGAGTGACGGTCACTGACGATTCATACAAATTAAGGAGAATTTATACTGTCTAAAAAATCATCCTAAATTTGATTCATACCGTGAAACTGTTTGTTATACAAAAGAGCATTTGACAACCGGTATCTTAAACGTTTATCAAAGCCTATTTCAAAAGTCTATTTATGGATTTTAACCTTCGGTTTAAATTTGATATATATATATAGTTATTATTATTATATATATATATTTAGTTACTATTATTTATATTATTATTTTTATTATTATACAATCCCTCCCGTATATATTCCACCAACATATTTACGACACAATATAACCTTACTTATACCCATTGTAACTCTTGCCCACCATACACGTTTACAAATCAGATTCTCACTCATTCCCCACAACTTGCAGCGATGTTAATTTGTCCCACTGTCAACGAATGAATATACCGAAACAAATGTATACACATTCGTTACCCATTTTCACTATAACCAACGCTTTAAGTTACTGGCCTGACTTAACTTAAAAACATGCATCCACACGCATACATATACACCCACACCCATATACGCACACATACTTACAACCACACATAAGCGAAATCTTAACGGCTTTTTGTCTGCATTTTGTCGCATTTTCGATTTTTGTCTGTATTTTGTCGTATTTTCGATTTTCAATTACATTCCATCTTTTTAACTGCCTGATGAATTTTGTTATAAACTTCAAGAAACCTTAGGCTGCAGAACAATATTTTCCATGGATTAAATATATATATATAATATATATTTATTTATTACCATTATTATATATATATATATATATACAGAGACAAGTCAGCAAGAAAATGAAAATGGCATAATTCTGACTGGTATGAACCGACACCTGTCGTTACACTACGTTTAAAAGCAACAGTTTACTCACCTTCAAAGCCAGCTTCTAACTATAACAGCGATCAGATTTCGTTATAAAAAAAAATAGGCAGGCAGAATTAAGACCCAGGACGAGCAACAGCAATAAGAATAACCTGGGGACCAGATAAATATACTTAAGAACTAGAAGGAAGGAAATCTATTACAGAAATTGGGTGAATCCTGTTTGACAGATCAAAAGCTGCTGGTGGCAGTAATTAAAAAGGAAAACAAGCACAGGTACCACACATCCATGCAGCAAAAGAGTCAAGAAGAAAATATGGTGAAAAGGCATAACGGACCCCAACAATAAAGAAAGGGAAACACTTCCTCTGGTTTTAAACTTTCTCTTTTCGTCGAATAGTTTATTCTTTGTCTTGCCTTAACAACCCATATCTTCGTATTGTTTTTAAGATACATCTTTTTTAAATTTGTTCCTGGTGAACTATCCACTTTCTTTTATGACGTAGGTGTCATTCAAATGAATTTCTTCCTTTCCTTCGGCATAGTTGTTCTCGTCATTGTTTGAAAAGGAAAACGAATGATTCGCCTTTTTTTTCTTTCGGAACAGTACCAACGAAGTTTTTACTGGTATATGGATTTTAACTTGTGTAATAATTATCTTTTTCATAGATAGATAGATTTATTGATTTATCTTAACGGCATGTTAACCCGTTTATTATCATTGTTGCATAATCGGTCGATCTTATAGGGGCCTACCGTCAGCCAGCTTCCATTTCTTCACTTTAATTCTCTTCTCGTTTGTCGACTTGCGTTGGTCACTTTTGTGTTTCCACCAATGGACAAAAACAAAGTTTCTTGATCTTTGTCTTCTGTTCGCATCACTTGTTAGTCAAAATTCTTTCATCTGTGTTGATAAAACTGAGTACATTTTACTTTTGAATTCTTTGTGACTTTTCAGTCATTAACCACAGTAAACTAAATGCGGAATCATGAAAACAAGAACGAGATTTCAACATTTCGAGTGGTGTGGTTCTTGCTAACTTATTCTAAATTTAGGACCGTTTTGTTTACCTGATTAAGATCATCTGATGAAAGCCGTGGTCCCAAATTGATCCTAAATCGAATGACCTTCAATCATTCTCTTCAACTATTGTACCATAGCCACATACATGAATATGCGAAATGTACATGGGATGTTCATATATACATAACATAGAACATAACATAGAACATAGGATCTCGAAATTCGAAAAACACGTAACGACTTCTCACTTCAAGTATGAAACATTTTATTACCTTTGAGTTTAAAGGTTCTTCGACATAAGGAGAGAGATACACATTCTTTCTATTCTGGCTTTTCCATCTGCCCACCCCCCAACACGTGTGGCACCCGCCACAAGGGTCTCCGTGAACAAGCGAAAGCCAACCGTCGTATCCCCAGGCAGGTCTCAACTCTACTCTGACTTTTTCAAAATCTCCCCAAATCCTCCGCGCGCTTCCGGTGCATAACGTCATTCGCACTTGCTAGCCTCATTTCCCATCTCAGGCTATTGTGACATCTCTGAGTGACACGTCCGCTCCGCCCGCGCGTGCACGCGCGTAAACACCTGCGTTAATGTTGCATTTAAGTAACCCATGCTCTGAGCTGAAAGGTTTTCAGCCAAACTGCCCCACCAGAAAAAAATCCCTCGGCCATTATATTATATTACATTATGTGTTTTTCCGCGCGTTTCCCAGTCCAGGACTTAATTTGAGTGCCACACTACGTGTCAAAAATAAATCTTACCAATTTATTATGTAGCATTAATTCATGCTTAGAGATTAAGCTGTTGAGTTCATTATAATGTTTTTGGTTTAGTTGTTTCTTAAAAGCTTTTGCACGATTTCAAAAATTCCTACTCAATACAAATAATTATATGGTTTCAAGAAATTATTTCTTTTTGATAACATTCTTTTGTTGGCGCACATTTATTTGGTAGCAAGAAACTTATAATTATAATTCTAAGTAAACAATTATCACTTAAGTAACTATTCTTAACTCAGTTATTTTACATTGATATGGCAGCAAGTATCCCTTTTCAAATCATTTATTTGACCAGGAGATAGTATCCTCACAGGTATTACCAGCCCGTGTCAGAATATAACTGGGATTAATGGAAATGAAACGGCATTGCTAGATCTCTAGAACTGGAACCTTCCAAACACATGATATATAATGTCATGCCAAAGAGACTTCTTTTTAGGATGGTGTCTTATCTTTATTCAGAGGAGACAAACATCGTATTTTGGGTCTCACCCATATGATCTATTATGTGTTGATTGTTTATTTTCTTTGCTAACCTATAATTATATTTACGCAAAATAACTTCAACGGTTATCTGATAAACCAATTTACATAATTCTCTTGGAGAAAACAGCGTCAATTCTTATGAGAATTAACTACCACACAGTAAAGTATTGAAGATGTTTGTGGTTGCTATGCAGGAAGCGCGTCAGTTACTCTTTCCCTGGCAACCAAGCTTGATAATCGTATTGATTCGCAGAGTTACTTCGGATCTTATTGGCTGCTATATTACTGTGGCCTAAAGTCAAAGGTAATGAAGCTTGGTAAAAATTGCTTATTACAACACAGTGAAGCACTCACAGAAACGTATATAATCGATGAACAAAAAAGACTATCATTAAATAAATGTGGTTTATTTCTTTCTAAATACATGTGGTTTGTTTTTCTTGAGTGTATCTGTGCGTGTTAGGTTTATGTTTATATATTCATAGTTCATGTAATAAATAGATAGATTATATTAAGAAAAAAAAAGGAGTTATAATACGCAAGAAATGAAGATATGGAATGTTATCACGTACTATTTATTACCCTGTGAAAATATTTACGGATAAATTTGAATTTAGGAAAACGTATGGGAGTTAGGTTTTCTTAATGGTAACAAAGATGACGTTAATATGGATATGTGCTATGTCCAAACAACCCACCTACCCGCTCACATAATGCAAAGCTCTTTGAAGGTATTGAGCACTCTGGTATCCGGTAAGGTATAAAATGTAAACAAACGAATGCTGCTAGTGCTGTTGCTACTTAATACATTATAATTCCTTAGCTGACGTGGCTTGTTGGCCGAGTGGTCTGATACTAAATCTAACGAAAAGTTGGGCGTGTTTCGATCCCAGCTTCAATCATCCCACGGGTCTAGCCACACTGAAGACTTGTGATACAAAAAAAAACAGTCTGTCACTGGATGACAATATATATATATATATATATATATATATATATATATATATATATATATCGCCAGGCTATGTCAACAGCACGGAGTTCCTTGACTCGCTCTCCCTATCCATCACTATTATCCCTCGCTTTTGTCAGATTCTCCTGACAGCATCCCGTGTCTGTACAGAGTTAATGTATGTAAATCCTTGCTGGACAGCCAACGTTGACGCGTGCATGTCACGCAGTGCATAAATAAACCTCGCTTATGCGTCCTTCCTTACTTCGCAAGTAGTGCCCCAGAATGTCTCGTTCATCTTGAACAGTTTGTAAGGTTGGAGGTAAGTGACCGTACTCCTACTGTTTTGTGGGATGATACATCCAGGATATTCACAAAACAGTTCGTTGATTTCTAGTGTATTTTCCATCTTGCTTTGTCTCAATACGTTTCGAGACCAAATGGTGTACCCATAAAGTAGGACTGATATAACTATAGTTTGGAAGATATCCTTTTTTATTTCATAAAAAAGAATAACTTCCTTATGATTAATAACGAGTCAAAAACAGCCCATACGTATGCTAACATCACTTTCAGTAGATGAGATATTGTCGCCGAGGTATGTAGACTGCTCTTTTAATTTTAGAGTCTTACCATTTAAAGTGAAAATGGCTCCTTCTTGTTTAAATATATGGACTCTGTTTTATTTGCGTTTACTTAGTGGTCAATTTCTCCTTCCGCTTGTTATAGAATATGCAGCTGGGATTCAGCTGGGACAGGGTTTTTAAAAGAAGCACTAGATCGTCTTCGTCAGTCATTGTACCTGCAGGATATCGTTTGCGTTTTGTCCTTTTTATTTTGAAACGATTTTCTTCTAGTAGATCTATCGACATTTGTTGAACGTAATCTTGGAAAATTATGAACTTATATGGTGCGAATGTAAAACTCCAGTGATAATGATGAGGAAATTGGTATCACTATCAAGTAAATGAACTATGGTTTTGTGTTTTTGTAAAGCATAATTATAGCAGTAACAGTTTATTTCGGAGGACCAAATGCTAGTATTATTTGTTCCATATTTTATTGGTATATGGAATGAAATGCCTTGGAGAAACCTTCGACCAGGAGTGTTGCCTTGAGATATTTTTACACATAGTCCTTCGATGTTTCGATAGATAGTCAGAATCTACAATGTCGTCAATCGAGTCCCCTGAAAACAGTTTTAATTTTTCTAAATAATTTCCTCAATCCCTAGTCAGATATAATCGAGAAGCAGCGTGTTATAGAAACTTGTCAGCTATGGCAGTTAGTGTAAGATTTCTGTAGTTCTTTGTAATTTCGAGGTTGCCTTTCTTGGGGAAGAGGAAAAATCAACCTTTCGTTGCTTAATCTTTGCACAACTTTCATTAATTGAAGAAATATGTTGTCAAAATTCCTTGTCGATAGTTTATAAATTAAAACCTTGTTCGGGTTTTTAGAAAAAATTTATATCAGTTTTATCGAGTAATATAAGCTAAGTATTTAACATGAATACAATTCTTCTTGAAAAAGAAAATAACCTACAGTATCTAGCGTGAATTTATCCGGGTAAAGACAAGGCACCAAAACTCGAACTGAACTGAAACATTATATCACAGAAACACCAAGTTGCCATAAGTTGTTGCAAATAGAAAGATGGATGCTAAGATTGCAAATATTACCGCTTGCCGGATAAATGGGGTCAGATCAATTTCCACTGGGTCACATGGGGAAGGTAATATGATTTTGAAAGTCACGAAATTCTCAAGGATCCAAAGAACATTACATCATTGATGACTCTCCTAGGCGCATCAAAAAGGATGTCAGCCCAGTCGATTCTGGTGGTAGAATGAACCAGCTGCATTTTTGCAGAGTGGTATGATCCTGGAAAGAGTGCCTTGGATATGGTACTAAACAATCACAAGGCGAGTGTCAAGTCCTATAGCTTCGGGGGATGTGTAGTACTCCTTTATTGCCACAATACTCTGGTCCATTTTAACTAGAGTGATTGTACATGTTAGGGTCCTGTCTATAGGATGAATAAACATCTAATCATTATGTATACTGAAAACTATTTCACACAGGAAAAACAAATAACTGATGTTAAACTGAATTATTTGCGCTAAAAATCAATTCTTGAAACCATTTAACTATGCTAACAGATTAGCTGTAACTTACTTAAAATAGTTCTACTACAAACTATTTTTTTACAAATTTTGTATCTATAAACGCACACATACACGCGCACGCGTATATATATATATATATATATATATACGTTTTTATATTGAATAATTTATAAAGGCTGATATGGCATTGAACACAACAAGCCAACCAAAATGTTTCATTCTGTGAAAAGTATATGTATCATGGTGTACCTCTAATTATACATCATCATCATCGTGCCATCAGCACGGATATCCCAGACCTTTCTCGCCGGCCCTCCTTATCGTCCATCGCTTCCTGCCGGTCCTCAGGGCTATATCCCGTATCTACACAGAGCTGCTGTATTTAGGTCCGAGCTGGTCACCCTGCCTTTGCTCGGCCATGTAAAGAGGCCCACAAGAGTTCATCACTTATGAGTTCATCCCTACTTCTCCAACAGTGTCCTGCATGTTTATTTCGTCTAATTTTGATAGTTGTCGTTATGGGTGGTAGGTGGCTGTACAGCTGCTGCTTTGTAGTGTGTTGCTTCCAGGGCTTGTTCAATATTGCTCGCAGCATTCTTGAGTAGTTGCCGTCTTGGCGACCGTAGTCGAGGGCGGCCAAAAGGTTCTCTTTTCAATAGTTACAACACCGAGGTGTAGAGGAGGGCGCGCTTCTCCTTTACTTGGATTGCTCCCCTATCCCCTTGATCATCATCATCATCATCATCATGTCGTGCCTCCAACACGGGTATCTCTGACCCTCTCTCGCCACTCCTCCCTATCATTCATCGCTTTTCGCTGGTCTTCAGGGTTACATCCCGTATCCTCACATAGCTGCTGTATGTATGTTCGAGCTGGTCGTCCTGCTTTTGCTTGACCATATGCGGGGGTCCATAGGAGTACATCACTGATGAGTTCGTCCTTGCTTCTCCAGCAGTGTTCTGCGTGTCTGGCTCGTCTAACTTGTGTAGTTTTCGTGATGGGAGGCAAGTGGCCGTATAGTTGGTGTTTTGTGGGGTGTTGACGCCAGGACTTGTTCAATATTGCTCTCAACATTCTTGTGTAATTGCCGTCTAGTTTCTTCTCCAGCCGTTTAGTTAGCGTCCGAGTAGTGCATTCATATAGCAGTATCGATACAACCACAGCCTGGAAGAAACTGCGTTTCATTTTATCGGTCAGGTCTGATTTCCATATGATCGAGAGCCTATTGATAGCTGTCCATGCTTTCTTTAGTCGTGTGTCGATGTCTTTTTCGGTTGATGAGACGCTGCTTCCAAGGTAGGTGAATTTGTCTACTAGTTTCAGAGAGGTTCCGTCTAGTGTGGAAATATCACCAGTTTGGTTGTAACACATATTCAGTTTTGTGTGCATTTACATGGAGGCCAATGCATGCGGCGATTCGTTCCAAACTATGCAGTAGTGTCTCGGCTTGGTTAGGCGTATTCGCCAGTAACGCTATGTCATCGGCGTAGTCGGCGTCAGTAATTGTATTTGCGGGGTACCTTCTGCTTCTTTTCTTCGTCAGCTCGAAGTCATTTTCTCTGATTTTGTCGATCGAAGTTCTAAGCACGTAGTCTAAACAGAAGATAAGGAGGTATGGGGCTAGCGTGTCTCCTTGTAGTACTCCTGCAATAATGTCGAAGTATTCTGTGTCTCCGTCTGGTGAACGTACTTTCACTTTGGTTTTTCTGTAGAGAATCGTTATTGCTGCTACGGTTTCTTTTGGTAGGCCATATGCTAGTAGGATTTGTTCCATCTTCCCTCTGTGAATGGAATCGAAGGCCTTGGTAAAGTCGACAAATAGTAATGTCGCCTGAAGGTTTTTTGTCCGAACGCCTTCAAGGATTCTACGGATGGTCAATATTTGTGAGGTTGTGGATCTATTTCTCTGGAAGCTATTTTGATTTTTCCTAAGGATGTTGTCGATTTTGGGTTCTATGCGGTTTCCTAGTAGGGCATTATAGATTTTGGCTGCTATGGATGTAAGTGTTATCCCTCGGTAGTTTTTGGCTAATCCGAGGTCGCCGTTTTTAGGGAAAGGAAGGATGCATCTCTTCGTCCATCTTTCTCTCCTATTTTGATTATAGACTGCGTTGCATTGTCGGAGCAGTATATCGTCGAATTGTCTGCTCTTCCATACTTCTGGGGGAATCTCGTTTAGTCCTGCAGCTTTCCTATTTTTAATTTTTCTAAGAACCGAGTCGAGTTCTTTTTTGGTGAACGGACCAAGTGTAATGTCTAATTGCTTACTAATAATTTTGGTGATGTGTTAACCAAGGAGGTATCAAGTACCCTTTTTAAAGTCTTTGGTATGACGCGACCTGTGATTGAACCTAGGTGTCCTGGACCATTGGCGAACTCTCTACCCTCTAGTCCAGTCCATAGATAGATGTCATTTATTCAGCTGTTTCAGTAGGTAAAAAACGTTTTGTTGAATAAGAGAAATATCAATTACTTATATATGTATGATAATGTGCGTGTACATATGTATGTTTTGTGTTCGTAGATGCCGTTATGTATGTAAACAAACGTTTCAATACCGACATGATCCGATACAATGTCAACTTCTTAGGGGTGTACTGCTGCTTTCAAGTAAGGCATTTCCTTATCTTAGATCAGTTGCCATACGAGCACTAAAGAGATCATTTTCTCTTAGTACCTAACCCATCTCTCACTCAAAGGTTGTGACAAGAGATCAATTTTTCAGAGGAGTAGTGCAGTTTAATTTAAAGTTCCTCCCCTCTTAGACAAGGCTAAAGAGTATAATCTGCCCTATTAATTACCTATGCATGAAAGAAAAGATGGATACAGGACTTTTACAATCACTTCATTCAGAATTTTAGTTCTGGGCCAACGTTTTTGTTTTCGTAGACAATAATTATTGCACCATGCGCTTCCAAATAGTAGATTGGAGGTCATTTAGATTGTTTTGGGAGGATATTCTTGAATTATGTGTGTATATGTGTATCTTTGCTGTCTATGTAACGTTTTCTTTTTGTGGGATATATGTATATATATATATATATATGTGTGTGTGTGTGTGTGTGTGTGTGTGTGTGTGTGTGTGTGTGTGTGTTTCTGTGTGTCTTTGTGTGTTTCTGTGTGTCTTTGTGTGTTTCTGTGTCTGTGTGTGTGTGAAATAATGAAAAGAAGAAATCGTACAGAAAAAAAGATTCCATCCAGATTCTTACAGACAGGTCAGTCGATACAATCATACAGAAAGCTATTTATAACATCGTTGAAGGAGCGAATAAAAATTGTCCTAAAGTGCATACGTAAAAGTCTATTTACCTGCTGACGAGGATTGGGAACATAGAATCATAATTCATGTTTCCAAAACATCAACCTTGGTGATGATAGATAACAGATGTTGGAATGGGGTGGAATAAATATCTCCGGGGACATTTTTTAAAAAAGTAATAGAAGAGAAACCACGTGTTGGATTAAGTGTCAATAATAAATGTTAGATTTTCAACATTAAATGCAGGCTTATAAAGGCTTTAAAAACCATGCCTTATCACAGATGCTACAGGAAAAGTTATGTTAAATCTTCAGTCGACTGTCTTTTTTTAGATATAATTTCTATTATTTTTTCTGTATTTTATTATGAACAGCGTACAATGTCTACTTCCCGTGTACTATGCAATATGGAGTGACATACATTACATACTTATTCTTTGTCTCCTTTCAGTCTATTGATAGATCAGAAAGCATTTTGCAAGACTTGAATTTTGTTTGGATTTTATGGCATATCAACCATTGTAGGTTATTTAATGCCAAACCTGCTTTATATATTCATATATTAAATATCTGATTTGTTGACACATTTTTGATAGGATTTTTAAACGAGCCTGAGCTCACTGTTTTGCACACAATTAAATAGTTTCAAGTATTTTTATCCAAAACGACTAATCATATGAATTATTAATCGTTTGTTTACACAAAGTTAAATGTTTTCAAGTATTGCTATGTAACAGTAACAATTTCCGATCAGTCATTTATTTGTTCACATTTAAATCGATATACATAGATGATTTGTAATAGTTTATTGGTGATTTCATTTTTAAATTAATTAGTTCTAATTTGTTTGTACACTAGTATTGATTTTGTTTCTACGCAGTTAATTCGTTAATCTATTGCTATCTAACACTTATAATTCAATTCAATATTAATCATTTGCTTGCACACAGTGCAAACAAATGATTAATAATGATAATTATTTCTATCTAACACTAATTATTCTATTCAACACGATTAATTCATTTGCACAGTGATATGATTCCAAGTATCTTGACGGATCACCAGAATTCTATTTGTCATTTCTTTGCTCACAGTTAGTTGGTCAAGCCATTCTATTGTTAACAACTCGATTTAATGCGAATCATTTGGTTGCACACAGTTTAAATGTCAAATAGTTTTATTTAATTCATAGATAAGGCCCGATCATGGGCTGCCACTCTTGGCCTGAGTGAAACAGGAAGCAATTGCAATGAGGATGTTTTCCACATATCCCGAATCCAGGACACTTATAGTGGTGTAGGGAGCCTTACCTGTCTGCAGAAACTCAATAGATGTATTCTACAGCCCCAGCCAACAGGGGTTATCTTCGCAAGATGTCAGTTTCTTATCTGAGACAGTATACTTTTTAAGGGATAGTATAATTTATGCTGAATATTGTCTTTCACTATCGGTTGGGCAATTTTGATTATTTTGGTCCATGAATCAAATTCCTCCAGTAATTATTAAGACTGAAGTTAACTCTAACAATAGCTTTCTTAAAGTTATAAGATAGTTTTTTTAAAAGTTTATATTCCTTTGCATGTTTGCTTGCAATAAATTGAGGTGACAGAATTTATCTTACTTAATGTACGCAAACTCATGGACTGTTTTGAATTCTTTTCGATATCTGATAACTGAAAGTGAATGATTATTTTCTTAATATCATCATCATCATCATGTCGTGCTGGTAGCACTGATATCCCTGACCCTCTCTCGCCATTATCGTTCATCGCCTCTGGCAGGTCTTCTGGACTATATACCGTATCCTCACATAGTTGCTGAATGTATGTTCGTGCTGGTCGTCCTGCTTTTGCACGGCCATGTGTGGGGGTCCATAAGAGTACATCACTTATGAGTACGTCCCTGCTTCTCCTGCAGTGTCCTGCATGTCTGGTTCGTCTAACTTGAATAGTTTTCGTGATAGGAGGCAGGTGGCCGTACAGTTGGTGTTTTGTGGGGTGTTGCAGCCAGGACTTGTTCAAGATTGCTCGCAACATTCTTAGGTAATTGCCGTCTAGCTTCTTCTCCAGCCGTTTTGTTAGAGTCCATGTTGTGCATCCTTCTAGCAGTATCGATGCGACCGCTGCCGGGAAGAAACTGCGATTCATTTTATCGGTTAGGTCTGATTTCCATATAATCGATAGCATATTGATAGCTGTCCATGCTTTCGTTAACCTGGTTTCGATGTCCTTTTCGGTTGATTCGACGCTGCTTCCTAGGTAAGTGAATTTGTCTACTAGTTTAAGAGGGGTTCCTTCTAGAGTGGAGATGTCCCCCGTTGGATTATAGCACATATATTCCATTTTGTGTGCATTGGCATAGAGGCCTATGCATGCAGCTGCTCGTTCCAAACTATGCAGTAGTGTTTCGGTTTGGTTTGGTGTATTTGCCATTATCGCTATGTCATCGGCGTAGTCGGCCTCGGTAATTGTGGTTGCGGGGTACCTTCTGCTTCTTTTCTTTGTCAGCTCGAAGCCGTTCTCTCTGATTTTGTCGATCAATGTTCTAAGTACGTCGTCTAGACAGATGATAAATATGTATGGAGCTAGGGTGTCCCCTTGTAGTACTCCTGCTACAATGTGGAAGTATTCTGTGTCTCCATCTGGTGATCGTACATTTACCTTGGTGTTTCTATAGAGCATCGTTATTGCTGCTACGGTTTCTTTAGGTATGCCGTATGCTAGTAGGATTTGTTCCAACTTTCCTCTGTGAATGGAATCGAAGGCCTTGGTAAAGTCGACAAATATTAATGTAGCTTGTAGGTTTTTTGCCCGTACACCTTCAAGGATTCTGCGGATCGTTAAATTTGTGAGGTCGAGGATCTATTTCTTTGGAAACCATTTTGGTTTTTCCTAAGTATGATGTCGATTTTGGGTTCTCTGCGGTTTCGTAGTAGGGCATTGTAGATTTTGGCTGCTATGGATGTAATTGTTATGCCTCGGTAGTTTTTGGCTAATCCGAGGTCACCCTTTTTAGGGAAGGGAAGGATGCATCCCTTCATCCATCTATCTATCGGATTTTCATAATATACTGCGTTGCTGTGTCGGAGCAGTATGTCGTCGAATTGTCTTATCTTCCATACTTCTTGGGGAGCATCGTCCAGCCCTGCAGCTTTCCTATTTTTAATTTTTCTGAGAACCGAGTCGAGTTCTTCTTGTGTGAACGGTCCTAGTTAAATGTCCAATTGTTTACTAATTATTCTGGTGATTGGTTCATATGTTACTTTCGCTGGGTTACCTAGTAGGTTTTCGAAGGGCTGTTTCCACAGTTTTATTCTTTCTTGTTGGTTTGCAGCTTTCAGTTTTGCTTTGGCTGTGCTCTTTCTTTTTCTTTTTTTCATTTCCATCCTAAAAATATTACAGTCCTCATGAAAATGGCGTGGTTTATGCTATTCACACGTTAAAAAAATGTTCATTTTATTTACAATATTATCCCCATATTCATAAATAAACTTCCTTTTTTCAATCAACGTATTGAGTCTCTCAACCCAGGTATAATCATTCTTTACATATTTCAGACTGATATTTTTATCCTGGTTGCTGTACTCACAATGTTTCGGCTGTATTTGCAATGTACAGAAAATAATAATAACAATGCCTCATCTCCAGAAATATATACGCAATTTATTAAAACTATGCACACGTCTTTGTATTGGGATAAAATCTTTATGGTTTTCTTAATCAGTTATCATTAACACGCTTTTGGAAGAAGTTATGAAAAGGAACAGATAATTGCTTATACAGCTGCTTTCCTCTTTTCCACACAAAAAATTTGTTTCGGCAAAATAGTCACTAACAGCGAATAAAGTTTTGTCGGCGAAATCTAAAATAAAAGAAAAAAAACTTAAGGCTAGTCTTTAACTGGAATCTACAAAGGGAAATGATTTCTGTGTTTGGGGGAAATGAGTGTGAATTCTTTATTAAGATTTACTGGATGCATAAGTAATTGTTAAGGAAAAATCCTACTTTATTTTTTTCTTTAACCAGATTTTGGAATGGAATATATATCGTTTTAATAGATAATTATTCAGGTGGAGGTGACCGTGGTGTACTAGTTACCGTCTTTGGAAATAGATACTGAAACTAGAGTTTAAATCATGGACGCGTCTGTTTGTACTTCCCATTGCTCTAATACCCTTGAAAAGTATAAATCCAGCTATTCTCCATCTAGCTATGGGTAAAATAATCGAGAATTCTGGCTTCTTTAACTTTGTTATGGTACTATTTACCAACCCCTCCGCTCGGGCAGGATATGACACAAGGTCAATTTTTAAGCGGAGTTTAACAAGTTTTAATTCAGTGTTTTCATTTTCCTAGACTAGTTGCCTAACCAAGGCTGAAGAACCTAGTCTATCCTACTATTTAGCCATAGCTGGAGGGAGAATAATTGGATTCATACCTTTCCCAAGGGTATTAGTGCTATGTGAAATGCAATCAGTTTCGTCCAGGATTTGAACTCGTATCGCCGTGTTCATTTCCTATGACGATAACCATTACACCACGGGCACCTCCATGGTAACCAGTCAAGGAGAAGGAAAACTGAATTCAAACTTGTTAAACTCCGTTTAAAAAAAATTGACCTGTGTCGCATCCACCTTGTACGAAGGGGTTGGTAAGTATATAAATAACAATTTTGGTATTCAACTTAAAAATTAGAAGTTGCAGGAAATCATTGAACCATGATAAAAACTTATCACATTTTCCCGCATTATCAAGATATATCACCTATAGAATCATCATCTGTTTCGTTCAAACCAGAAATTCTTCTCAAATCTGTTTTCAGTGAAGTTGAATATATCGTAAAAGTCGTTGAAAAATGAATAAAATGAAAACAGTTATCGTTTTTATATGATTAAAAACAGTTTTTGTATGGGAAATGTCATGTAATTTGAAGAAATTCATGGAAAATATTTACATACGTAAATGGTAAGGTTATGGATTTACGTGAATGAATGTTTCTATTAAGAAATTCCAGTAACTTTGGTGTCGATCTGATAGAAGGTCCATTAATCCTACCATCGGAATCATTCAGAAATAATTTTGAATCATTCGAAATTATTCGTAATAAAGGGTTTGTGCATTTTTATAGAGTCATTACGTTTACAATTATACTTCGATTATTTAATATATATTCTCTATATTTCCTATTATCTCTATGTTTCTTAGCATTTAATCATTCCCAGATGGACCCGACACATCAGACGATGCATTCAATATCTTGAATAAAGGTTCAATGACTTTATATACATTTAGTGATGAGTGTCTGTTCATGTCAATGGAAATGTCTTCATATATATATATATATATATATATATATATATATATATATATATATATATGCATTGTTTAATATTTTGCTTCAGGCTTCCTTCGTCAAATTGAAAAAGAAATGAAAAAAATATTAAAAACGTATAAATACGGATTGATAAAAGTATTGAATATAAAAACATAAGGAAGTCGATATTGACTTCAAGCAGGCAATTAACATCCACTCGAACGATTTTTTTTTTTATATATCCTATTCCTCGGAGTAGTAAAACGCGGTGAAGTGTTATTTCTCGACTATAATCATTAGCACGAGTAAATAATTCACATAATAAGTATTTGCTAGGTTCTTAAATGATCAATTGATAGCAAGGCTTTTGAAATCTCTTCTGACTCCAAGAATATTTTGGTCATATTCTCTGTATATGCCTGGGTCTATTTAATACTTTCATTTATTTTTATGCGACAAAATCAGTTCAATTAACAAAAATTTAAATACACTCTGCACACACACACTCACAAATATATATATATATATATATATATATATATATGTGTGTGTGTGTGTGTGTGTGTGTGTGTGTGTGTGTGTGTGTGTGTGTGTATTCTTCAATCCATTAAATCTGGAGTAGGGAATAATTCCCTCAGGACAATTAAATTATTCAAAATTCAAATGTTTAAATATTTCTGGTAAAGAGCTCAATGTAAATGATATCACAGAGCAAATATGCCCCATGTTGGATCTGAAGGAGTCCTGTAAAATTTTGCGGGGAGTTATTCATTCTTATCAATGCTCTTAGCCGATGGAAATAAATTTACAATCCGAATGTGACCGAATTTTAATTTTTCTTGAAGATATATATATATATATATATATATATACGAACAAGATATCTGTTGTTCGAAGGTTTAAAATTTATCCACTTTTCTTTGATTATTTTTCGATAAATACCAAATTTAATTGATGATGACAAATTCAGTGACTAAAATTAAAGTAGCATTGTAATATAATGGCCGAAGGATTTCGTTTTATGCCTTTGGGTTTAGTTAGGCTGAGAACTTTAGGCTCAGTGCATGGGTTATTTAGGTGCAACATGAACGCAGGTGTTCATGCGCGCGCGGGGCGGACGTGTCATTCAGAGATGTCAAAATAAAAATCCCAGATAGGGGGTTGAGAATGACGTCATGTACCGGAAGCGAGTGCGGAGGATTTGGGGGGATTTGAAAAAAGTCAGTAGAGTTTAGAACTAGACACCGAACGAGAAAGGTCGATTTTCGGGGTTCGCAGAGGCCAGACGAATTTGCGCGCTACGAGCGCCGCGCGAGATGGGTGGCAGATGGAAAAGCCAGAATAGAAGGAATGTGTATCTCTCTCCTTATGTCGAAGAACCTTTAAACTCAAAGGTGATAAAAAGTTTCGTACCTGAACAAAGAAGTCTTAAGCGTTTTTCGTGTTTCGGGTTTCCTATGTTCTACGTATATATGTTTTGAACATTCTATGTACGTTTCACATATCCATATTCAGGTATGGCTATGTTACAGCATAAATATTTCTAGATTTTTATTTCCGTAGATTTTAATTTTAAACTGAGCTTTGTCCTAATAAACTGTCATAAAAATTTAAATTAAATTAATTTTTTTAGTTTGAAATGGATTTAACGGATCAATACATTAAAATTTGTATTATACGAGAATGATTCATATTATCATAAATACAAAAAAATGATATTTTTAATGTAATTTTCTATATAAAAAACAATACGTTGATTTAACGTATTTGTCATTTGCCTCCAGATCGAAAGTTGGAATTGTGTTGTTTGCTTTCATTGATATACCTTTGAAAGATTTTTATTTTGACGAGGTATTAAGTCCCATTCTGCCCTACGCTGAAAAAATATTATAAATTACAGCTTCTTTCCATATCACTCCTTATCAACAAATATAGTGTAATTAAAACAGTAGAAACGTATTCGTCTTAGTAACTGATGGGCTGCTATAGGCTTAACGGTACACAAAATAAAATGTTTAAAAATATTCAGTTTCATTTAAGTTCCTTTATGATATTCAGTTATTCAAGTCTGCCTGTATTCATCATTATATTATTGGAATCTTCGTAATATCAGTTCTGCTTTTCTAATAAAATGTTTTCCTTCGAAATGTTGATCTTTTTTAGTCACCATTGGGAACTTCCAAGAATGTTTTGACAGAGATGGTAAACACGGGCAGTCTCTTTAAAATCATATCATGAAAGTCCTACTCTCAGAGTTAACATTCTTGAAATCAGTCGGTATAACAATTAGAAAATATAGACGCTCTAATAAAGTATTTTATTCTACTACCTCAGGAAAAAGTATGAAATTAGTTTTCCTTTAGTTCACCTTGGATAATTTTCTCATTCCATCAATAGGAAATTGATTTGGGGATGATGAAGACATTTTCAAGATAATAATACATATTGTCACAAATTTAAAAAAAAATATAGGTTTTCTTCTGAAAACGGCATGTAGAATCCGACAAAGTATTAATTAACATGAAAAAATAACTTGTCATCGAGTTGATTTTAATAATAATAATAATAATAATAATATCAAGAACAACAACAACAACCGGATCACCTAATCTTGACCAGACGATCAGATCTAGTGATCCTATTTATCAACCCCTCCGCTCGGGCAGGATATGACACAAGGTCAATTTTTAAGCGAAGTTTAACAGGTTTGAATTCAGAGTTTTTCTTCTCCTAGACTAGTTGCCTCACCAAGTCTGAAGAACCCAGTCTGTCCTACTATTTAGCCATAGCTGGAGGGAGAATAATTGGATTCATACCTTTCCCAAGGGTATTAGGGCTATGTGAAATTCAATCAGCCTCGTTCAGGATTTGAACTCGTGTCGCCGTGTCCATTTTCTACAACGATAACCATTACACCACGGGTACCTCTGACTAGATCTAGTGATATTCAACAAAAAAATAAAAGGCGAGAACATGCCGAATAGTGAAAGTTGCTGTTCTGGCTGACCAAAGGGTAAAATTGAAAGAAAGATAAGTACCTTGTCCTTGAAAGATCAGTGAAATAACTATGGAACATGAAAGTGACGGCCATACCAATTGTAATTGGTGTGCTAGGTATAGTCCATCTGCCATATATAGCAGTAGCTACTAATACCAGGGCAGACTAGAAGGGGAAGAGCAGTATTAGAGCGTTGGAGACTGGAGATCGCACTAGATCACCTAACTTGCTCTCGTAATAACGGAAGCCAATACTATCGTTGGACTATATCTTTATTCTGTATTCATTAATCCTATGTTCTTGTCTACTAATAGTCTCTCTATTGTATTTACGTTTTCCTGAGAATATATCTCTATTTCCCCTCGTATCGTGGTTTATCCTTTATTTAATATTACAAGCGATCATTAACCAGAAAGCAACAATAACAAAGATCGGCCAGGATACTGAGAAGAGTCCTGGAGATTTGAGGAGTCTTGCTGCCACTTAAACTCCATTGAGAAACCATGAGCTAACGCATATGAGAAAAACTCTTATAGGAGTGTAATAGTAATAATACTATGGAAACCTTAGGGAAGAAACTATGGACATTGCCTTTGAGATAACCTGGACATGGTAAAGAAAGGGAAATTTAAAGAAACAAAAATGGTGCATAGCAAAGACATAAAGACTAATTATATCAAACCAAAAATGATAATACATTGAAGAAAAGCAAGTGGATGTTATGGGGTAACAGAAATGAAACACTTAATTATATTAAAATCGCATGTATCAAACTTATATAAAGGAATAGAAGTGTAGACATAACAGGGTAGGAAAGTGATCTACAGGGAATTGTGCAAGAGAATACAATTGTTATATATTGACCCTCGACCGGGCCGTCAATCAAGAGATGCACCATGTAAATAAGCGGAAGAACTACGGAAGCAGGTGGACATAAGACAATAATATAACCAGGTCCCCAGACGGTTCGAGTCTGTTGGAGACAGGATGCCGAAGGAGAACCAGCTCCAAACAGAGGGCTTTGGGCCCTTAGTGACCCATGGTTGAGCAACCCAGCCAAGATGAGAAAGAAGTACTGCTGGGTTAATATAGCAGTCCATCCTTGTCTCCACTCATTTCTGACTCACAACAAACATCACCTTTTCGAAAATAAAGTGTGAGAGATTATATTTTTGCAAAGAAGTGTATTCGTTCGTTTGTTGAAGTCGTCATTACGGTTGATTATGTTTCTGCGTGTACGTGTATGTACACATGCAGTTGATTATGGTTGTGGCTATACAACACAATGAACCTTTGAGATACAAAAAGACTAACAATCCCAGCCAGAATATCACACCAAATATTAATATACAACAAAGAAGAATTAGTCGCCTAGTGGATTCTGATGTTCAAGCAGTCTATCGTGTGAAAATAAAAGAAAGGGAAAAGATAGGTTGACACATGGATCATGCCAGAGAGCAAAAAAACGCTGCGGAACCTGAAGATGGTGGTGATACTAAATTAAGTTGGTACTCTTGGAACGATTCCTAAAGCTCTGGAAAAGAAACTGGGGGAACTGGATGTCTGAAGAAGAATCGCTAGCATCCTGACCGCAACACTATTTAAATCAACGCGAAATCTTAGAAGCGTTCTGAAAATCCGATCAGACTTTCGGTCACTCAGACTTCAATGAAAACCAACCAGTTAGAGTTGGTGTGAAAAACAAAAAATAATCGATAATGTGAACATAGATTGTCTTGATATGTTTACATGAAATAAACTGCAGAATAACGATCTAAAAAGTATATTTTTTAGACACGCTCGTTTATTTAGATTTCCTTATTATAGATTCACTACAGTTATTTATACAGAAACCAAAAGCATCTACTCTTATAATTTGTTGAAAACTACACCTTAGTATTTTACTATTTTTCATATCGTTCACACATCACTTTAGCTCTTGTCAATTGTATAATCTAACTAATATCTCTAATTTAAGAAATACATTTTAATATCATCACCACCATAAATACAGGTGACACCAGGTTGATACTTAGTATTTCTAAGGTATTTAAAATATTTTATATAAAGTAACCGGGCCATTGGTCAAATGAGTAGAGTGTTCCGCAATTGTCTGGGTGACCGAAGTTCAATCCCAAGTTGCGCCATACCAAAGACTAAAAAAAAAACGGTACTTTATGTTGCCTTGCCTAAAACTCAGAATTATAAGGTAAGGGTAAAGTGAAGCAATCCAGGCAATGAAAACGTGCCCTCCCCTACATTTTGGTGTCATAGCTATTGAAAATAGAGCTCTCGGACCACCCTCGACTAAAGTCGCCATCTTTACTTATATAAAAAATAAACAATATACACGGTGTTTAAAAAATCGTATCATTTATGATGTACAGGTTGTCTGAGAAAATGGATATCATTTAATATCATGACAATTTCTCGTTCAAATGATCTCAAATTTCAAGTTCATATGTACACACAATAAAATCCTAGATTCAATTTTTGAACACCTTCCTTTTCCAGTAAATGACATTTCTATGCGTGAAAAGAAAGCAACATAAAATATAAAATTATAGTTATTTCTACACATACAGTAAAAATTTGAGATCATTTGAACGGGAATTGGTCAAGGTATCAGATTAAGAAATGATATAAGTTTTTCTGAATTACCCTGTTTGATCTTGTATTCGTATTGGCGATAAGCGTCACTGATCCGATATAAAGGCATTGCAGGTACTACCGTCTTGGTGCAGGTTACAAATGAACAAGCATATATAAGGATCCAGATTTCTGTGTTAAATATCCCTCGACGAAGGTTGAGGTCAAGGTCATGATCTGATCTTTATTTCCGGGTTTGATTGAATGATTTTAACGGTATATCAACTGGTCTACAGTTATTACATTCTTAGAGATTGTGGTGTTTATTGTACGTTCATATTTACATTTTTTATTAAGTTGTTTCTTACATTTTTTTTCATACAGTTACATTATACGTGAGACGTTCAGATAGTTCAAGAAAGAAAAAAGAGAAAGTGTAGGTGGGGCATAAACAAGAGTGGGAGATGTTTACAAATGAAAAATATTTTTGAACACTCGTTGTATCAAGTATTGCTATATAATATAAATAATCTGCACACAGCTGTATGGTTTAAAGTAAGTAATAATAGCAAGTAAATGACCAAACAGTTATATTTGATCCAAAGATTGGATTCTAAATAACGATCTAAAAAGGTCAGGATAGATCTGTCAATAACGGCAATGAACAATGTACTCCTCACCCCTTCAAAACAAGAGCCTGATTATCAGATGCAGTTTAGAGTAATATTCAGGACACTAATTTCAGTTGAGTTTTAATTCTCTGCAGGGAATCCAGTTAGCGTATCATAACCTCCTCCGGGAGAGTGCTACTTGGTCAGAATTTATAACCGTCACTATTAAAAACATTGCACGATCAAATAATGGACGAAGCTGATTACTTTTCACTTCGCACTAATGTTCCTAAGAAATGCATCATTCTTTATCATTAAGGGTTTTCAGACTATTGTCTTCATTTTTATTGTTATTTCCACAACATTTCTTTAGGTGATTGTCAAACTCGGGTACCTACGCGGAACTTCGAACTACATACTTTATTGAATCCAGGGGGATCGCCTGTTCTGATTCCGTTAGCCATAACCGGGTACAAGTGTTAAGTATTCCTGTATTGTTACTCGCCTGCAGCCAGGATTGAACCTGCAACCTCCACGTGATTGTCACCTTAGAAGCTTAGAAAAGCTCAGAAATTTAGACAACTAATGCATGATTCTATTTCCTCTTCCTGCAACTAATGGTAGATTACAGAATAAACAGCGTTAGACAGCTAGTCTAGAAGGGGAACTCTAAATTCAAATCTCTTGTCCCTTTAAAAATTGATCCTATATAACATCCAATCTGAAGCGGAGAAGTTTAGTTAATGCATGCATATATAAAGTTTTTAGAATCAAGCTATAGTGTACTTGCAGTCAAGTCGTGTTACTTACGGTATTTATCAGAATATATTCAAATAGTCTGCAGATATAAATAGACCAAAACCACCGGGAAATTAGTACATTATCACATTAGATTATAAAGGAAACTGGTCGACTAGATCAGCTGTGGCATAATCAAAGTATATTTCTCAAATGATAACGACTTGAATGATCCCTTCATTTGAAACGGCAAAACTTCGATTCTGTAAGATTGGTCATTCAAAGCTGATAGTTTTGGATGGGGTAAGAATTGAAATTAGAATAACTCCAAAGAGAAAGAGAGAAGAAGAAACGAAAAGAGAGAGAGGAGGAAGAAGGGGTGTGATAGAGATACTTATATATGATGGAAATTGATCTTCAGTTTTGAGAGCCAGTGGCAGACGAAATGATTGTAATAATGAAAGCATTTCTGTTGATAGGTATCAGGATAAAATTTGCATGCATTCGCCACCTCAGTGAACCTAATTTATGATATCCCCCAGCTAGAAATGGCGGCAACCTGCTATTAGATTGCTTTAGCTAATAAATTAACCACTGGTTGAAACTCTGCGAACATAACTCGCACGACGTGTTTAATCTCAGCAATTGCATACATTTACCTTTGTGCACACACACACACACACACACACACGCACACGCACATATATATATATATATATATATATATATATAGGTGCAGATGCGCGAATTGTTATGGTTATTGGCGTCAGAATTTGGTGAATTAAGTTCAAATCCTGGACGAGGCTGTTTTCATTTTACATAGTGCTAATGCTATTGGGAAAGGTATGAATTAAACGATCCTCCCTCCTTTAGCTATGAAGACATGGTAGGACCGACGGGGCTCTTTAACCTTGGTGTGAATGTCGTAGATTAAACCGCTGGACAAACAACGTAGAACTCGTAGATATATAAATATATGATTTATATTTTCATTCTTCGACGGCGACGCTTGTGTGTAGTAATACAGTCAGAGAGAGTTCGCCCAGATCTTTCTTCTGTGGCGGAGACCTTTTTTGGAAGTAGTTAAACGGCCGGGGAACACATACGAGGCAGCTGACCGGTTTGCTTGAGTGACCAGCGAATCTCTTCCTTCGTTTAGTGGACAGCGGATCTCTGCTTTCAGTCCAAAATTACCGACCTTATATTATCTTTTGAAGTCCCATGCGGAAACAAGAATATCCTCTTCGCCTCACGTAATTCTCTGTTCATGGCTGGTAAACGGAACTTACGTACTTCTGTTTTCTCCGGTAATTGGTTGATCTTGTCTGCCAACGGAAACATCTGTCATTATATCCACTGGCAATAAATTACATTCTCGCGAACATCCGTCATTTTTCTCTTTCCTGTGAAGCCACTTTGTTGATCTTATCTTGTGACCGCATTGAATCTGCTAAGTTCATCCCCGGCACTCCATCACCAACTAAGCTTGTATATTACATGAAAACCGGTCTAGAAAGAGGAAAAACTCTGAATACAAACCAGTTAAACTCTTTTTAAAATTGACCTGTGACACATTCTGCTCTTGTACAGGGGTTGGTAAAAACATACACGCATATATACGTGGTGCATTCAATAAATTTCCAGACTTTTCTTGTACGGGTATTTAAAATTGTCGTAGACTCTTTAAAATTCAGTATCTTCTTGCTATATATCTTATGAGATGACAGACCAATTTTTATGATTTCAGATTCTTATGAACAGCTACAGCAGGAATTAGAATACATGCTACTAAAGACTGATTGTGACAGCTGGGGAATTTCAAAAATGCAATCTGGACATGAGGACACTTTAGATGAACAATATGCAATAAAATTCCGTTTTAAACTTGGAAGAAATGCCACAGAAACGAATAAAATGCTTCACACTGCTTTTGGAGCATCTTGCATGAATCGATCATCAGTTTTTGAGTGACATAAGAGATTCAAGGAAGGTAGGTTATCTGTGAGGGATGATGAGAGGCGTGGGAGGAGTAAGGAAGTCAATAAACCAGAGTTGATTGGCTAAAAGGTTAGGGCTAGGGTTACTATGTTGAGGTTCTAAGGGAGTTCAGGAAGAGATTTCTTGGGAAGAGGCCAGCACTCTTCAAATCGGGTCTGTGGTATTTCCAGCGGAACAATGCACCGGTCCACAAATCCATCCTTGTCACAGACTATTTGACCAAGTTGGGCATCAAGACAGTTCCTCAGCCTCCCTATAGTATAGACCTTGCTCCCTGTGATTTTTGGTTATTCCCTAAGCTCAGAGGCTGTCGTTATGAGACAATTAAGGAGATGAAAGAGGCTGTGACGAAGGTCATTGATACGCTCACACAAGCGGACGTCCATGGGGCCTTTAAGAAGTTGTTGGAACGGTAAAACAAGTGCATTGCAGCCGGAGGAGATTACTTTGAAGGGGACAAGAGTTTCATGTGTTTACTGTCAATAAAAGTGCCCATACGAAAAAAGTCTGGAAACTTATTTAATAATCCTCGTATATATATATATATATATATATATATATATATATATATATATATATATACTACCTGTATGCATACCGACAGGGGTCGCTTACAATGTTACACTTGCTCAAATCATAAATAACCTCTCCCATCATATGCAATAACAAGTGTAGGTTATTGTTCCAATATTTTTGGTAATGTCTTCTATAATGAGAAGATCAAAAGGGATATTAATAATAGTTATAATTTAATCTTCTTGAATGATCCGAAAATTATTTTAGAGGAAATAATTTTTTTCAATATTTAAGCAGTTGTATGAAAAACGATCGGCTTAATTGGGCTACGAAATTCTGGAAAATACCATGAATAGTACGCACTGATTTTTTTGAATTTGTAAAATCTAAATTCACCTAAGTTTAGTATTTGATCAACTTTTTCTAGTTTTGAACTAAAAATAAACTTTTGATAATTTACCTTAAATCTAAACACAAAACTTACATAGTACTTGGAGCAAACGCACGGACATATTCACACAAAAAGGCGGCACGTTTGCAGTTAAAATGAGTTCTCACTACGAGTCACAAACATATAAACAAACACATTTCTGCAGATATTTCCCTATAACAGCGTCAAACACAAGAGTTTTGAATATAAGTATAACTTACTTTCGATTATTCTGTCCCGAATATAGTGACTCATGCAGAAATAGAAAAAAATTATCGTATAGTTTTTTCGTAGAGAACGCACACCAAACTTTTGAGAAATTTAGAAAGAAATTATGTGCTTTATACAAAAATGATTACGGTAAATGACCGCTTGTGTATTTTTTATAGGGATCAATAAATCAACTATAAACAATTAATTTCTTCCCTTAACAAAACATCTGCTTCATAAAATATTAATTGCCAAGGAATTGGCTTGAATGGGAGAGACCGTGAGAAGAAAATGAACAAAAAAAAATCGATTTCTTCTACCAAAACAGAATATATTTATCCTCATGGATATCAAATAAGGGATTTATGATTCGGAGAAAATGTCAGTAGAATATATAACGGATGTTATTCTTTATGTTTATCACGAGAAATATATGGCTTTCAAATTATTTTCTGGGAGTTGGAGAAATAGTTCTCAAGAATTCGGTAATACACTTGATAAATATCTAAATGAATGTTAACGATTCATTGTATTTCATGCAATAACCCGTTTATTTTTATTGTTAACTATCTCTCTCTCTCTCTCTCTGAGTATGCGAATTGATATATATCTATTTTTTCTTCATATTCACCGATCTTGTCCGTTCCTATCAACAATGGCTCTACCTTTTAATTATGTGCACTCAACCACGCAAGTGTACACACACACTCACCTACGCATACGCACATTCTTTTGTCTAACGCACACACACGCTCACACAAATGCACAAACACCACACACACACACACACACACACACATGCACACACACACACACACACACACACACACACACACACACACACACACACATATATATATATATATATATATATATATATATATGTATCCTTAAAACTCACATAACCGAAAACTTACAAGCGTAACACTGAAGGTGTAGAATTCCTTGAAAGAAAAACCGGAGAGTTGAAACTCTGCAACAGTTACCCTGTACCGGCTTGTTCCTGGATAACAGTCTTTGCGGGCAGAAAGTATAAAGGATGAGCCCCACAAGCATATAGCATAGAAACCATGAGATGTAGCATGGTGGTTGTAAAGTAAGGTGGATGAATCCAAAGGTAGGTTTACGGTGCACTTCTCCGGTTGCTGGGCGGAAGAACTTCTCAGCTCAACGACCAAGATAAAAAATTAATTCAGAAAACTACTCCTATTCTATTTGCAAGAAAAAAAAATTAAGAAAAAAAAAAAAAAAAAAAGAAAAAGAAAAAACAACAAAAAAAAAACAGTACCGTAATGTCTCTTGGTTGGCGAAGTGCATGATCTGAATACGACACTAAATTGCATCTGATGGTGAGGCTCCAGTCCTGTCGCTTTTGGGTAATGTAGAAGTCCTCTTTATTGACATTACTCCCAAGTCTATTTTCAATTAGTGATCAAATTCAACTGTCTAATCATTCACTATACTTCTAACCATTTACCTGTTTTTAAACAAATGAGTAATATCAAATTGAATTATTATCATAAGGTAACAATTCTTGAAACAACTTCACTATATCAAATAGAACAATTTGTGGTAGCAATGTTTTAACCTATTCAAATGTGAACTAACAAATGGGCGCGAGATCGTTTCAAAAATAGCATTACAACCGACTATTTCCATAAAAATCCAAATATACGAATAAGCAGAATTTCAAATTAAATAACCATCAATGCTTGATATGCCATAAAACAAAATAAACTAACGATATATATATATATATATATATATATATATATATATATATATATATGTGTGTGTGTGTGTGTGTGTGTGTGTGTGTGTGTGTGTGTGTGTGTGTGTGTGTGTAAGTCTCGATAAGTGTCAGGTTAAATATAAGAATATAAAAAACAAAATCATTAGAGGTTGCATTTTCAACATTACAATATATCGATATTTTGGTTTTTGTTAAAACATATTAAGGATTATTAATAACATGTTAAAATACTTCACAAGAAAACATATTTTCAAATGAAAAAATTGTAAAGAACTAATGGAAAACATATTTAGCGTTCTACTATCGGTGAAAATGTTCCCTTTCAAAATATAGAGAGACATCACCTGTTGTAAACGAAAATTAAAATAAAGGATAACGTCTTTTCGATAGAGTTGAAAAAAAAAAAAGAACGGTGATAAGAAATAGAATTTATAAGAATAAATTATTAGTTTAAAAAGATATATTAAACAAAGTGACATTTTTTGTGTTCTGGAATCCAAAATTTAGTTAGGAAAATATTTTGATCAGAAATCATATTAACGCTATTGCGTTTCCATTGTAAAACACCATTGTGCCGGGGTTAATATACTGGACTGTGATATCATAGCATAATTCGAAATCAAGCCGCGTTCCCTTTCGTACTAATACCCTTGGAAAAGGTATAGACCGCCATTTATGGGCTAAATTGTTATAAAAGGACAGCTTTGGCATTAAATAAACCCTGAAGTTCATATACCATTACATAAAGAATGCTTCCCGCCAAAAAAGAGAAAGCAAAGAAGAATTTACATTTTGTTTGATATAAAATAAAAAAAGAAGACTTTTTGAAGAATTTTTTAAAATTACACACATTCAGGGACGTTACGCTTGAAATTTTTTTTAAATCTCAATTCCGATAAATAATCAAATTTGAAAGATGTAACATCAACGAAAGCCATTAACCTCTTTAAAATTCGAATCCCTGTGACGTAACTATTTATTTTGAGATAGAATGGTATTCACATCGATAGAACGCTATACGTTGTCTGATTTTTTCCGTCTGATTTTTTTTTTTTTTTCATTTGAGAATATTTTTCAGATAAAGGATTTTAACATCTAGTATTAAACGCCCTGAAGATGGTTTAACAAAAAAAAAAAAAAAAGAAACAAAAAAAAAAAAGAAAATAAAGACAAAAAACCCCACCTGAGACAATAACATATTACCATATATAAAATATACATCCTTTGAATATTTCTTTTTCTATATTTTCATATCTACCTAGCGTCGGATTATTTTCATTTTTTCAAATATATATATATATATATATATATATATATATATATATATATATATATATATATATATATGATCACCAAGGTTGCTATCTTGCTCTGTTTGTATCCAAGTTAATAGATATTCAACAAGATATGTGATTGGGCATTTATTAATGTATTGGTTGGCCTGTTACTTTTACTTTACCCTGTATTTGTTTACGTCCTTAATTTTATTTATTTTCCAATATGGATTCGCGGATGTTCACATTACAGGAAAGCATGTCAAGAGACCTGCCAAACTGCAACTTGGAAATCACAGGAAATGATTGGATAGAGTGTCAGTTTTGCCGCCGGCTAATGCAGCTGGTAATTGATTTCCTCTGATTTTTTTCTCCTCTACATAATAAATACAAATCTCTTACATGTTAACTTGTTCTCAACGAAAGAGATTCTAAAATAGGGTTTAGTTTTTCTCAGACACATATGCTTGCATTTTAGGCACATGTATTTATGTTGAACGATTTACTTGAATGTTTAGGAATTTCAGGAAATAGATTAATATGAATTATTTCCTAAATATGTTTCTTATTTTCTTAAAGGAGAATCGAATTACATCTGAAGAAATGTCTTTGAATTATTCTGTTATACATTCAATTTTTTTAGGTAATTCATTTTTGGTCACTGTACATTTAGAACAACAATTAATTTACATTAAACCAAAAATGATAAAAAAGGACAACTTTAACAAAAACAAAAACAAAAAAAACAAAACAAAAAAACAAAAAACGAAGCATTAAAAATCATTTAATTCTAAAGCTTTATTTGTTTTGTTTTTGTAGTTTTTCAAAGGCAACCAACCAATTTCAGAGTACAGAAAACATTTTTATTTTCTCATTATAGGAAGGACATTTTTTTACAGATCTTGTTGGTTTTCCTCTTCAATAAAAGTAATGTTTCCAACATCATTTTTAAGGTTTTGAGAAATAACACTTAAAAGATTCTTATGAGTAAAAAGGTTTCAAAATAATGTAAAAATCTTTGAAGATCTGGTTTCATTTGTCTGTTTCAGTTTCCTAACAATAATGCAGATAACCATAATTACTTGACTCGCATATGCTTATCATACAATAAAGTACTTTCTTTTATTTTAGTTTATATGACTGTTAGAATTAATATCTTTTGTATTCTGTGAAGATTTTCTTTAAGATAAACGAAAATGAATTTCATAATCAATATTTTTGTCTTCATTGCTTTCTTATGTAATATAATAAATCTTAATAAGACATAGACAAACTTACAACGGCCCCTAACACATGTGGTACACAAAATAGAATATAAAGAAAAAGGCCCAATTTCGAAAAATAACTTTTCACTATTTTCCTGCCAAAAGTTAGTGTGCCCAAATATCAACTATTTCTTTGGTTATGTAGTAGCAATCTAGTCGTAAAAAAGACAGACAGATCCTTAGATTCTCCACCCACGGAGCTGAAAGGAATTTTTGAGTCTCAAGCAAGTAACCCATAAAAAAACACTAACTTATTTATGTACATAGTACACGTGAAGAAATATTCACACAAAAACGTACTTTGTCAATTATTATGTATTTACAAAATAATAAATAAAAATGTCAGTTCCTGTTATTTGTCTTAATGTTTTATTGTTTTACTTCATAACTATTGGGGTTCCCCTATAGATGGACTCATCTTCATATGACACATATCAACTGAGCTCTTTTCTGCATAGACACAGTCTCAGACGCAGTTTCGAACTCAGTCTCGGTTCTGTCTTAGCGAGTCGTTACCAAGAGCAGTAATATTCCTGATTTCTAAGCTGAGGAGGGGTTTCTCCCAGTTATCGTTTGTGTACGTATTATTTGCCTTCAATATATTTCTTTTTACTTATTTCTGTGTCGTGTCATCATTTGAACCTCCCCTTGAACACAGCCATAAAAAATTCACTTTTATCACTGTTACTCGGAAGTCTTCTCTGCTATGATATCAGTCTACATTTTATTACGAACTATTTACAAATAAAACGCTATAGTCGGGCTACGTTCGTAACAAACTTATGAAAATTGATGTGATTTCCTGTCTTATGCTTGGATATGAATTTTGGGGCGAATTTTTTAATGGAATAGATTATTAGTCAATCCAAAAGTTTTAATAGATTGGTTATTTAGTTTAATGGCATATCAATCCTTATCTGTTTTTAATACCAAATCTTATTCATACATACTTACTGACAGACACCCCCCATATATATATATATATATATATATATATATATATATATATATATGTAACGTGATATGGTAGATTCCAAGTTATAAAGAGAACAAAAAACTAATTTCTTGGGAAAGAAAGAGAGAGAGAAGAAAATAATAATAAAAAAAAGGCAAAAAAGGCAATATGTAAAGACAAATCCTGTTAAAAGAAAAAGAAAATACAGAAAGAAAATTCAAGGTCTGTGTCTGCTATCTCTTTCTCATCGAGACATGTCGTTTGTATTTGCCTAGCTATCGCGGTCGACAACACTTTCATTCTTTCTTTCTTTCTCCCAGTGACTACTTACAAATTGTAGTAGGGAATAAACCTTTGTGTTGTGAACTAAAACAAAGTTTCCTGTGTTCATTAACTTTTCCCACAGCAGAGTCACAACAGGGTTCCACTACTAGTATAGACATAGTGGTACGGTCATTAATACGATCTAGCATTAGGTAGTACAAATTGTAATATACTAGCTTACTTAGCGACAGAGTGCCGAGGATGAACTTAGAAGATTTAATGCGGTCGCAAAATAAAATCAATAAAGTGGTTTTCACAGGAAAGAGAAATATGAAATATGATGGCAACAATATAAGGCATTGCCTGTGGAAAGAGTGACAGATATTTACGTTCGCAGATAGGATCAACAAATTACCGGAAAAAACGGAAGTATGTAAGTTCCGATAACCAACCATAAACAGAAAAAATACATGGCATGTTTTTCCCAATTTTGGCATTCATGTCTTCGCCAATAACAAGGACGTTGTGTTTCGGGATGCTACGAACAAGGGAGAATAACTCATCATAGAAGGCGATGAGTTCAGTTTCTTCAATAACGTTGTTAGGGCTGTAGCAGGAGATTGTTGTTTCTCTGGGGTGGCCATTAAAAGTAGCTACCATCATCCTAGGTTGTATTCTCTTTATGATATTTAGTGATTTTAATGCTCTTGGTCCTATAAGTATGCCAAAACCTCCAACCGTGGCATTGATAGAATTCCTCGATGCTGATACAGTGGCTAGCGTCCATCTTTTGCCAGTATCGTGATATTTAATATCCTCGCTATGTGTGTAACTGTGCTCTTGAATGCATATTATGTCTATGTTATGATCTATGGCCGATGCTGTCAGCTCCGGTAGTTGTCCTATTTCATTTAAGGTTCTAACGTTGAATGTCGCTATTTGTATTGTTTGTTTGCATTTTAGTAATTTTTGTTTGAGCTCTGTAGCTGATTTTTGGAACACTGAGGCCAGGGCTCCAACCTCAGCAGGATGTGCCCCTTTCTTACCCGCGCGATGATCAATGCGGTTTAGACATGTGGTTTGAGTGTGGGTCATGGTTATCTTTCGATGGCTGTTTTTATTCTCTTCTACAGAAGCCACCTTTATAGATGAACAGCAGTAGTTCCCCGATTGAACTAACGATCCCTGCCGTTGAACCGTGAGATTCATACGCCCAGGACCAGGTTAGGCATTGCGTTAGACCGTCAGAGGTTTTATCCACTTGCTTTTACTTCTACCATGCTGCTTCGAGAAAAAAATGCTTTGTTTCTCATTTTCCGTTAAGTTTTAACTTAGTTAAATTCCAGGATTACCTTTTTTTTTAAATTTTATTAGAGATTTTTTTTCTTCTTTTTCTTCTTTTTTTACGTTTACTTTGTTATTTTTTTGTGTGTTTGGTGGGGTTCCAATAATTCTAACAGCGTTAGATTCTTTGGCGAGGTTCAAGAATTTTAATTCTGGTCTTACAGTTCATTGTTCTTCCATTTAAGACACATGATAGTATACAACACTGATTTAACAATGACAAAACTGAATAAAATCATACATGCATTTTTAAAATGATAATTTTGTATAGACCAATGTTACCAACCAGTTTTGGACTTCTTTTCGAAATGGACGTGTTAATTATATTCCTATGATGTTTACAAATAGTCTCTCAAGTAGTAATTTACAAAGCTCATTGCTTCAATGTGGCACAAGGCCAAATAAATGGGGCGCCCAATGAGACTCGAACTCACTCGTGTAGGTTTGCTAGTCTAGCTTGCTAACCGTTACACCCCAGAGGTGCCCACAAATGGTCTCTCAAGTAGTAATTTACGAAGCTCTTTGCTTCGATGTAGCACAAGGCCAATTGAATGGGGCGCCCAATGAGACTCGGACTCACTCATGTAGGTTTGCTAGTCTAGCTTGCTAACCGTTACACCCAAGAGGTGCCCACAAATGGTCTCTCAAGTATAATTTTTCAACTTTTATGAACCTTTATATACATTTGGTCCCTCTACTGTTTGACAGAATGGGGTGGGGTATTTACTTGTTCGTTACTAACCTGCCCTTTCCTCCCATTTCCCTGTCTTCTATTGAAATTTCGACACTACCACAAGTCAAATAATACTACCCTTTTTCTAAAAATATAATTTCACGTTCCAATAGTGATACCTTTTCGGCCAAGTTCAAAATTTTAATTTTGAGCTTCGTTTAAAAATCCTTTAAATCAGTAATAAAAGCGATCAAAGCAAAATATTATAAAAACAAATAATTATTATTCTGAAGATCAAGAAGCATAAATATTGTAAAAAGAAAAAAAAAAGTAACCGCATGACTTCGAAATGAATAAGCGATATTATCATTTTTCTTTGTTGTTCCTTATACGATTCAATCCAATTCTATTAGACTTTCAAAGAAGTTTTAGAGAGCAAAGAGTCGAAAAGCTGTGCCCATTTTTCAATTTATTTTAATTTATTTCAGCTTATGATATTTCTATTTGTTTATTACTTTATAGGAAAAGAGTTTAGCATTGAATGTATAAATTAGGTTTCATTTTGGTGAAATCTGTTTAATTTACACAAAGGTAATGAAAATGAAAAATGTATGAGTTTTTAAATGACGTTACACACACACACACACACACACACACACATATATATATATATATATATATATATATATATAAGAGAGAGACCCAGTGTGCTTCTTTGTCTGAGTTCGACTTGTACATGAAACTGGGTTGCCAATATCTTCAAAGTATCATTGCCCAATAAACAACAGTCAACTTTATAAATTAAAAGACAATATTTTAAATATTATATTCATCAGAGATAACTTTTAGCACAAGGCAAATGTATCTAACATCGAGTGAAAATTGAACTCACTAACAATGGACAGTTGATCTAGCTTGCTAAACATTTCACCACGTGAAGTCCCCATTTATTAATACAACTCAATAGATCTAGCACTTCTTGTGAATACATCTGTCCAAGTCGAATTCTTATGGCATTGCCAGGAACTAGCAGCAAGGGGCATTGGACTCAATGTGAATGAAGACAAAACAGAGTTCATTTTTTTAGATAAGATATATCCATCTCTACTAATTTTCAGGCTTCCGTAATTAATAGACCTGTTCATATACATCGGCAGCAATACTGAAAAGTATCTCTTCATACACATATATCGGCAGCAATACTGAAATTGATCTCAATATACGTATAGGCAAGGAAATGATTGTAATCGAGAGATTGTCGCTCATAGAAATATAATCTCTCTTATAAAATCAAACAGGATTTCTTCCAAGATTGTCGGTAATACTTGTTCGTTGCACTACTTGGACGCTTTGGAAAAAAGCATATGGTAATTTTACAAGAAAGCTACGCTCTCTTTTGAACAAAGCTTGGAAACAGCACTTCACAAAACATTTGTACGGACAATTGCCTCTTATCTCACAAACTATCCAAGTCAGACAAATAAAGCATACAGGGAACTGCTGGTGAACTAAGGACAAAATCATAATCAATCTTCCTCTGTTGGGTCTCACTCATGAGTACTCCTGTTTTAGCAAAATAGCAAAGACCTACGAACATTAAGACTGAGTGGACACTGCATGTCGTCTTGAGTAACTCCAAGGAATGATGGATAATAGGCAAGGATGTGTGTGTGGAGAGAGAGAGAGAGAGAGGGAGACAGACAGACAGACAGACAGACAGAGACAGAGACATACAGACAGACAGACAGAGTCAAGAAACTATGCACAGTCGGCACGACTTGATGATTTTGATATTTACATTATGGAGTGAGCAAGTAGCATATTTCCTTATGAAATCTTTTATTCGATAAAAAATATGCGTTCATTTTTAAAAATTTAATTTACAAAAAAATATGCTATTAGAAATTTAAATATATATATATATATATATATATATATATATAGAATAAGTATGTCTAATTATCTTCATATTTATCTTTTAGTTCCTAATAATCCCTTTCTCGTGTACAGTTGTTTGGTTAAAAGACTTTAAAATAACCAAAGGATAAAATTATCATATCTTAGAATATCTAAGTTGTTATAGATCAAGGGTGGGTAAACTGCGGCCGGCTGCACTGTTATGTGCGGCCGGCGGGAGCCTCTAAAAAATAAAAAAAAAATATACATTTACACTTGAATCAAGACAAAATTCATTGGGTTTTGAAAGATGAGGCTCTTTGATAATTCATTAGTCAATGATGCGACCCTCCCGCCAAAACTGTCATATATCATTCCTTTGTTCGTCTATCGTCTGTCTTTTATTTTAGTCAGTGTTTTCGTCTTTCGTTTTTCGCCGAGTCTGTCTTCTATAGTCAGCCACCATCTTTGTTATTGTAGTCGCCTCCCTAGGCCCTATCTCGAGGTCTTGTTCGTTTAGGTGACCCCAACTTTATCAGTTCTTCAATTCTGGAATAATAACAACCCGGAAACCATTTTATGTGCACGTTTTTTTACGATAATCATTTTATCCACCCAACATTTACAGGAAGTTAAGAGTACAGGTGGAGCACAACCGTTTCTTTTAAACCTTCCTCCACAACTGATTACCTATTCCAAACTTCAAGCATCGATTTGGTTACTCGATCGAAACCATCCAATCAGAGCAGTGGTTTCAGATTAACATCAGGTTCAATATTTTTCGACGCATTTAACGGCTAAGGACTTTATTCGAATGCTACCCAACATGTCAATAATTATTATCATTAATCTATTATGTAAAAAGTGTTTTTTTTTATTAATTAAGAACTTCCCACGTATCAACGACGATAGACTTATTGAAAATCAAACCGCCCTCCCAAAATGTTGACAAAAAGTTTCTCCCATATAAGATAAATATCTTTAGCTACAAAAGTGAATTACTCACTTCAATAAACCGGATCTTCAATTTCAACATTCTTTTCTTTTTAAATTATATTTTAGATTTATTTTGTCTGGTATGAATGTTGTTTTTTAATGTTGTTTTTTAATGTTGTTTTTTAACTTTTATGTTAAAATCGACAGCGAATTATCTCAAAATGTCATTTATTTTTTAAACTTGTGCAACTGATATTCAATAGTATTTTAACATTTACTGTTATAATATATATATATATATATATATATATATATATATATATATATATTATAACAGTGTGGGTTGTCTCTAAATCACTTTGTGGGTTTGCGGCGAACGAAGTGCAATATAATATGGAGAGTGCTCAATATCAAGGATTGAGCTATATAATAATAATAATAATAACAATAATAATATATTATATTTTTATGTGTATATGTGTTTGTGAGGGTTATACTTGCGTATTATTGTGTGTGTATGTGTGATATAACCCACACAAACAAACACATGCACACATCCGGTAAAAACAACACGCTGCGCATGTGCCTTTGCATACACATGCACTATATACCACTCACACATACACACACAATAATACGCAACTATAACACACACACACACACACACACACACACACACACACACACACACACACACACACACACACACACACACAGACAGACACACTCAAGCACACGTAAAGATTCTTACAAAATCCCTACGGTTTTTGACTGAATGTTTTGACTTTTGATTTATTTCATTTTGTTATCTGCCTGATGATTGTTGTTTTGTAAAAACCTCATGAAACCCAGGAGTCGCAGACAAAATTTCATGGTATAACATATATGAATCTAATATGTTTTTTTATTATCTATATAAATATATATTTATCACACACACACACACACACATGTGCCAGGCAATTATTACCAAGCAATACTAAAAGATAGCTTTTTCTGCCAACTGAGTCTTACATTCGCTGATTAACGCAAGTTGTTTATTCTGACTTACTAAACATGTATACCAATGTGGGCATACATATATGAGAAGTATTTCTGTGGAAACCAGAACAACTAAAGCATAAAATATAACACATTTATTAGGTGTAAGACACTATTTTCCACATCGTCACAGTTGTTGCCTATGCATTTCAGTTAGCGATGAACAAGAACCGGAGATAGAAATAAATTCGGAGGAAAGGAGATATATATTTGACAGGCATTCATCATACCGAGAAGGGGTGAAATAATATTCCTGTTAAAATTAAGGAGAGTAAAAGAAGACAAAGTGTGCTTTTGAATATGGAAGAAGAAGAAGAAGAAGAAGAAGAAGAAGAAGAAGAAGAAGAAGAAGAAGAAGAAGAAGAAGAAGAAGAAGAAGTGGATATACTAGACAGAAATGGAGAACAGATGGTGGCTGTGAAAGATTAAGACAGAGAGACAAACAGAATGAGAACGTGAATGTGTTTATGCATGCTAGGAGCGCAAACAATGAACGAGACAAAGGCAGTCACTGCCTGGTATAAAGAATATGTGTATACATGCAAGAAATATAGTATAAAGAAAAAATGAGAACATTATCCAATTAGATATAAAGTGTGAGTGAAGGTGCAATTGAGAAAGTAAGAAAGATTTTGGTTATTGGTTGTTTGGGTTTTATGGCATATCAACCTTTGTAGGTTATTTAACGCCAAATACATTTTAAAACAAATAATCAGTTCCATTTCAAATAATTGAGTTTAGCATGAGTATACGGTTTAATTGCCAAAAACATTTCTATTTCAAGCAATTCAGTTTAGTCAAACAATTCAAATAAGAGTAAATCAGTTTAGTATAAGTATAGATTTTCTTTACACACATAAATGTCAAAACATTTCTATATTAAACAATTCAGTTTAGCGTAAGTACAGATTCAATATCAAAAACAGTTCCATTTGAAACGATTCATTTTAGCATAAATACGCAGTTTAAATGTAAGTACACAGTTTAATGCTCGAAAACATTTCTATTTCAAGCTATTCAGTTTAGTCAAATAGTTCTAATTTTAACAATCCAGTTTAGCACAAGTATCAGGTGCTACTATTCCGGGCCAGAGTGGACCTGTGAGTGGTAGCAATGAAGAGGTGCTCAGCATTCCCCAAACCTCACCATCAGATTGTTTAGTGTCATATCCAGGTCACTCATTGGGGGGTAGGATCTTAACCCTCTGCAGAGAAGCGGTCGGTGTATTCCAAAGCCCCAGCTGACTGGGCAAAAGTAAGAAAGAAATCATTAGATTTTGGCTAAAGCACGAAACTCTTCCCTCCCCACACCTAAAAAATTGTGAAAGGTTACTAATTCTTCATTTAATCCTTGATGATCCTTACTTGTCGTTTGTTGACCAGTTTAAACGTAGGAAGGGGAATGAAACATATTGCTTGCTTTGTCTGTCAAGGCTTGAATGAAGTGGCTGAATTTTGTTGGTTTTCCGTACAGATACTATTTTTAAGTAGAGTAAGGTTCATTGGTACAGAGGGAAGAGTGTTCGCCAAAGGCCCGGTAGCCCGGGGTTCAATACCAGGTCGAGGCATACCAAAGACTCAAACAATGGCACTTGATTTATCCTTGGTTACCAAGGTAAGGATCGCAGGTAAAGTGGAGAAATCCATGAGAAGCATCCAATGAAGCTAATGAAAAGGGAGCCTTCAGGTCACCCTTGACTACGGTTGCCAACTTTACTTTACTACCATTCTAGAGAACTTTGTCTTGAAAACCTAAGAAAGGAATTCCAACAATGGATGGATTATATATTTTCGCTTCATGTTTTTATTGCTTTCTCTTTATAAAATTTGCTTTGTTTGCAGAGCTTAGAATACGCCTGCAGTAAGTCCTTCAGGGGTTTTAGTATCCCTCTGAAGTGGATGTCCTGGCTATGACACTGGACTCTATCTGGTAGTGAGTCTCCAGTCCTGGCGATATGGAGAATAGGAAATACCCCTTCATAGTAATTACCTTTAGTTTCCCTCTGATTCCGGATGATTCTTAGGGTCCCATATTGCCATAATGGTTAGAGTGTTCGTCAATGTACCGGGAGTGGAACAATCCAGGGAAAGGAGTAGCACCTTCCCCAACACCTTGGTGTAGTAGCTATCGAGAATGGAGACTTGGGGTCACCCTCGACTACGGTCGCCAACTTTACTTACTTACTCGATATGTTTGCAAATTATATGTATTAGACTGAAATATTGAATTTAATCAAAAAATACAACAACAAAAATTAAGAAAGTACAAAAAATGTAAATATGAAATTATGATATAAAGTAATCCATAAGCTCCAGAGATAAAATATCCCCAGATAGGTTGACACACCTTTAAAATCCCATTACAATCAATCAATTTAAGAATAAAAACCTTTAAAATATATTCGTATTCATATAATGAATATAACTTCAAATTATTTTCTCTTGAATAATGAAGATTATATAAATGCAATTTTACTATACTGTCTTATCTTCATATAATTTTGAATACAGTTTTTACTAAGGTTAGATTTGTCCAATAAAAGAGCAATGTTTAGATTGAATAAGAATGAATAGAAATGATATTAATGCAACTTTTATCCCAAAGGTTACGATTTATTCATCAAATAGTAAAAAATGAATCGTTAAAGAAAAAAAAAACGATCGGTATATATATATATATATATATATATATATAGTGTTTATTGTCATCCACAGACAGACTGTTTCGTTCAATCAGAACTCTTCAGTGTGGCTATGTAAACAAACGGACGCCGCCGCTGCTGTTACTACATAATACCTGAAAAATTCCCTTAGTCAACGTGGTACGCTTGTTGGTCAAGCGGTCTGAGACAAAGTCTAACGTAAAATTGGACGGGTTTCGACCCCAGCTTCGAGCGTCTGATGTGTCTAGCCACACTGAAGAGTTCTGATAGAACGAAACAGTCTGTCTGTGGATGACAATGTGTGTATATATATATTGATAATGAAATATAAAAGCAAAAATTATCACTGACAAGACCATATGTTTTAACTAAGAGAATATACCAATTTTTAGTTTAGTCTAATGAGTCATTCATGATATATATATATATATATATACTCATCGCACACGCAATATATATATATATATATATATATATATATTGTGTTTGTGAGAGCGATGAGTAAATTGTCGCTATACTAAATTATTAATTCCACTCATGCGCCGCGATTATTCATGTATCATCTTCTGTGTAGCAAACTAGAGTCAGTTTGGCCCTGTGAAGAAAGCAATAATTCCCTCCTCCCGATATTTAAAAACGAACTGCTGTACAGATTTTCATTTACGCCGGGAGTTCCATTTTACAAATTTATGAGTGTTTGGGCGTCAATCGAAGAACAGAGCAAAGAAATGAAAAAGTTGAATGAGTTCAATGTGATTACAAAGATGCGATAGTTCTGAGCGTTCTGATAAAGAAAGAACTTCATGGAAGTGCCCGTGTAGTAATAGTTATCGTCGTAGGAAATGGACACGGCGACACGAGTTCAAATCCTGGACGAGATTGATTGGATATCACATAGCGCTAATACTCTTGGGAAAGGTATGAATCCAATTATTTCTCCCTCTAGCTATGGGTAAATAGTAGGACAGACTAGGTTCTTAAGCCTTAAGGAGAAGGAAAACTTTGAATTCAAACCTGTTAAACCCCTTGTAAAAATTGACCTTGTGTCGTATTCTGCCCGAGCGGAGGGGTTGGTGAATATGATAAAGAAAGAACTTCCGAATTTCTTGATAACATCATGGCTATGACTGACAACTATTCTAGCAAGTCAATCAAGTCCATAGCCAAGAACATTTGTGTGTTTGTCAACAGGACTTTGAGTCGTTCAACACAAGCTGAAGAATACAGTGTTGGTTGTCAGAAATTTTTTTGCGGCATCTTCCCTCAGATCTAGTTGCTAAACTCCCTTGATTATTATGTGTGGGGCACGGTTGAACGAGAGACTAACAAACTTCCGTGAATCACTAAGTATGAACTGAAAGCCAGGTAACCGCAGCAATTATCAATTTATACAAGGAGACCGTCTGAAAGGTTTGCTAGAGATTCCGAAGTCGCTAACTTTTAGAGATATCTCCAAAGGTACCTATCATAGAGGTGAGTCAAGAAGCGTGGAATTTAGAAGAATAAATTCAGAGACTTGAGCGAGAGAAATCTCAAAATAATTTTGGTAACAAAGAAAATTTCCCAGCGCAGATGTTAGAAGAATAAAATAAGTACATTGTTTTGTTTTTTTTTAAGCGTGATGCAATCTAATGTCAAAATGAGACGGAAACCAGAAACAGTGTCAAGTTTTTGGTTCGTAGAGAAAATACAAAAACATGAAATTGTTTTTCTAACCAGAGAAAGAAAGCAAGAAAGCAAGAAAGGAAAGCTAATATCTATTTTGCCATCGGAAAGACATCTAGTCAAAAGAAGAGCACTGTTGGATTTAGTGTTTGAAGGAGTCAGCCTGTAGGTGCAGGCCGACTCTATTGGAAAACAGTCGCACTATTACGTTCACTTTCGGGCAAATACCCTTGGGAAAGGTATGAACCCCCTTATCCTCCCAGCTATGGGTTAAATAGTACCACTACTGTTTTTTTAGGAGAATGTATTTGACATTAAATAGCCTACAAAGGTTGATATGCCATTAAGCAAACAAACAAACCTCTATTGGAAAAATCTTACTTTGAGAAATGGAAAATTTTGACTTAATTTTGGAAGTGAGCAATTGGCTGGACATGACGTATTAGGGTCACGAGATAAGAGATAACTGCCTCCTGCTGAGAAAAGGGCATAGTAGCCGACACATAGAAATACGAGGAAACCCTTCCCCTTCTTTGAGTGGAGGGCACAAGAAACGTTGGAGTAGCAGAGAGCAACAGTGAATGGGATTAATTACTGAAGATTAATTAAGGAGAAGGCTGTTGATGAGATACGTCTACTTGAATATAAGAGAAACAATTATATAAACTCATTTTTTGACAAAAAGTGACAGTTGCCGAGAGACTGTTAGTCGGAGTTGCCGAGACATTTGGACAGACGGAAGATAAACAGCACTAAAACCCTAAACCTTCTGCATTTGAAGCCTTGAGCCAGACCTTCTGAAACAAAGAAGTGAGAATACCGAGTTAGTAACGGGAACCTGACGAACAGAAAACTTGTTTGAATTGAAAACCATAGAACCACTTAGAGGGCTGTGTTTACTGCTACAACTAGACTGACTGCTGAGAGAAACGGAGTCAAGTATCTGAACAGCATAACCTCATTCAACAGGGAAGGGACGTGTATGATCGGACTGATTAATTTTTGAAACGAGAATCGAAATATTTTTTTCGAACTTTGTTATATTGTTGGCGACTAACATTTCTTTTAATCATTGAGAAACCAGTTTTGTTTTATTTCTGGTCTTCAACTTCAATTTATTTTTTTCTTTCGAATGATAAACCCTGTCTGATTTGTATGGCGATTGACGAAAGGTGACATTAAATTATCTGGACCTAAAATACAACGTTGGCAGGTGACTGAACAAGCCAAGGTTCAATCCTTTATTGAAACAGTGACCCATCGGTGGTTTAGGCGGTCGACTGGGTGACATACTTACTACAATTGATGCCACTGAAACATTGATGTTCCGATGCAATTCCAGTTCACTGGCAAGATATACTGGTTCTCTTGAACGCCCAAATTCACAAGTTAACAAGTTCTCTCTTGTTAATTGATAAGTCCAGTGTTCTGGCCGGGATAGAATGATTTGTATCTGAAAGTCAAAGAGAATTTTACGTTTCCCATTTTCTTAGCGAGATTCTGGTTTGTGTATGAACCATTTTCTGAATAGCTAAACTCTAATCAATAGACCGATTGCAAGTGGATTATATTTTCCCTTTTTGTATTCTTTTTGCACCCGTTTGTTGCCTTCACTTATTTAACGATTAAGCGTTTCATTATTATTATTATTATTGAGAGTTTTTCACATTAGCTTTAGCTGATGGTTTTCCACTGGAATTTGAGTGACAGCAGGTCTCTTCAAGTCTCCAGGACTCTTCTCAGTGTTTATTTTTAGTATTATCTTACTCTTTTGAGAGCTGCATTATTATTAGTGGTAGTTGTGAAAGTGCACACACACACACACACACACACACACACACACACACACACACACACACACACACATATGTATATATATATCATCATCATCATCATCATCATATCGCACTGGTAGCACGGATATCCCTGACCCTCTCTCGCCACTCCTCCCTATCGTTCATCGCCCTAGGTTGGTCTTCAGGACAACATCCTGTATCCTCACATAGCTGCTGAATGTATGTTCGTGCTGGTCGTCCTGCTTTTGCGCGGTCATGTGTGGGGATCCATAAGAGTACATCTCTTATGAGTTCATCTCTGCTTCTCCAGCAGTGTCCTGCATGTCTGGTTCGTCTAACTTGAATAGTTTTCGTGATAGGGGGCAGGTGGCCGTACAGTTGGTGTCTTGTGGGGTGTTGCTGCCAGGACTTGTTCAGGATTGCACGCAGCATTCTTGTGTAATTGCCATCTAGCTTCTTCTCCAGCCGTTTTGTTAGCGTCCATGTAGTGCAGCCATATAGCAGTATCGATGACCGCTGCCTGGAAGAAACTGCGTTTCATTTTATCGGTTAGGTCTGATTTCCATATAATTGATAGCCTATTGATAGCTATCCATGCTTTCGTTAACCTCGTTTCGATGTCCATTTCGGTTGATTCGACGCTGCTTCCTTGGTAAGTGAATTTGTCTACTAGTTTAAGAGGGGTTCCTTCTAGAGTGGAGATGTCCCCCGTTTGGTTATAGCACATATATTCCGTTTTGTGTGCATTAACATAGAGGCCTATGCTTGCTGCTGCTCGTTCCAAACTATGCAGTAGTGTTTCGGCTTGGTCAGGTGTATTTGCCAGTATCACTATGTCATCGGCGTAGTCGGCGTCGGTAATTGTTGTTGCGGGGTACCTTTTGCTTCTTTTCTTCGTCAGTTCGAAGCCATTCTCTTTGATTTTGTCAATCGATGTTCTAAGTACGTAGTCTAGACAAATGATAAAGAGGTACGGAGCCAGCGTGTCCCCTTGTAGTACTCCTGCTACAATGTCGAAGTATTCTGTGTCTCCATCCGGTGATCGTACTTTTACTTTAGTGTTTCTATAGAGAATCGTTATTGTCGCTACGGTTTCTTTAGGTATGCCGTACGCTATTAGGATTTGTTCCATCTTTCATCTGTGAATGGAATCGAAAGCCCTGGTAAAGTCGACAAATATTAATGTCGCTTGTAGGTTTTTTGCCCGTACACCTTCAAGGATTCTACGGATGGTTAATATTTGTGAGGTCGTGGATCTATTTCTTCGGAAGCCATTTTGGTTTTTTCTAAGTATGTTGTCGATTTTGGGTTCTATGCGGTTTCGTAGTAGGGCATTGTAGATTTTGGCTGTTATGCCTCGGTAGTTTTTGGCTAATCCGAGGTCCCCCTTTTTAGGGAAGGGGAGTATGCATCCCTTCATCCATCTATCTATCGGATTTTGATTGTATAATGCGTTGCAGTGTTGGAGCAGTATGTCGTCGAATTGTCTGGTCTTCCATACTTCCGGGGGAATTTCGGGAATAAACTTTTGACATTGACACTGTACTTACACTAAACTGAATTGTTTAATATCGAATTGTTTTGACATTTTACTGTGTAAACAAAATCTGAACTCATACTAGACTGAATTAGCTGAATTAGAACTGTTTGAATAAACTGAATAGCTCTAAATAGTAATGTTTTTGACAATTAAACTGTGTACTTATGCTAAACTGAATTGTTTGAAATTGGACTGATTATTTACATAAAAATGGGTTAGGCGTTAAATAACCTACAAAGGTTGATATGCCATAAAAACCCAACCAACCAACCAACCAACCAACCAACCAATCACCTTTTTGGTTCCCCAACATTTGCAGGTCTCTGGCAACGTTCTTGTATTTGTCCAGTTTTTCAATTTTTTTAAATTTTTATTCTGATCCACTAAATGCCAACTTATTTTCTTCTCGTAAACACTTGGTCTGGTTTTCTGGTGTTCCTTTGTAAATCAAAATCATAAAGTATTTTATGCGTCTTATTTTCTTACACAGATTCTAGTTTGCGCATATACCCTTTGTCAGGATAGTCAATTTTTTAAATCCTTTTGCACAATTTCGAGTGGATCACTTTTTCGACCTAATCCTACCTACTCTTGGCTTCTTTTGCGATTGTTGCATCCGCTTATTTGATTAAGCGTGCAATTTCTGTCTCGACATAGCCACCACTTTCTCTTCTGCGTATTAGGAATTTTTGATTTGACGTAATACGTCCTCTTCTTTAAAATAGAATCAATAGAGTTTCATTCTCTCACTACCAGTTTTCTCTTCTCAGCCATATCCGTGTCATCTTAACTGCAATTGTCTTAGAGCGTCGCTGCAATTGTCTTAGAGTGTCATTGAAAGTTTTAATATAATTGTTTTTCACTATATCTTTAGTTGCTGTTTTCTGAAATTTCTTAGTTTATTTTCACTTTTATTTAACCAATCTTTTTTGTATACTCTTTGAATACCTAAATTATTGTATCCACATAATTCTCAATGTTGTCGTGTCTTCTTTCTCCTTTTCTCGACATAAAGAATTGATCTGCCATCACTCGCGTGTAAGACCTTATTGATCATCATCAGATCTCTTGACCAATTACCCTTTTGTCTGGGTTCTCACATTGTCCATTCAAGAAGGGTTCAGATTATCATACCCAAACAGATTATTGTACTACCCTGTTTATTCTTTGAATTTCTAAGGCAAATTTTAATTTTACGATGTTTTTTTTTTTTGTTCTCACCGCATTTTCACTGAAGACTAAGTATCAGCATGTTTATTGTTTTAGGAGTATTTTACTCTTTGCGAGTTCTCACAGCCATTATGAATGTTTTTTTTTTGTTGTACGAGTATGTTACTCTTTGCGAGTTCTCACAACCATTATGAATGATGTTTATTGTTTTAAGAGTATTTTACTCTTTGCGAGTTCTCACCGTCATTATGAATGATGTTTTTACTTCTAGGAGTATTATACTCTTTTCAAGTTCTCACAGACATTATGAATGATGTTTATTGTTCTAGGAGTATTTTACACTTTGCGAGTTTTCACAGCCATTATGAATGATTTTTTTGTTTTAGGAGTATGTTACTCTTTGCGAATTCTCACAACCATTATGAATGATGTTTATTGTTTTTAGAGTATTTTACTCTTTGCGAGTTTTCACAGCTATTATAGATGATGTCTTTTCACTGAAGACTAAGTATAAGCATGTCTGCTCCCATATGTACAACTCTTGTAAGTGTTTTAGTTGATTTCAAAAGTGATGTTGTCTCGATGTTCTCGCTTATTCATCTCCACTTGCCTCATTGTCTTTGGGAACTGTTCCAAGCCTTCCAACTACAATTGGTATCACCGTCAGCTTCATCTTCCACAGATCTTCATTTCCTTTGAATGATTCAGAGATTTGCTTATCTTTTCAAATTCTTTTATAATAAATCTATGGTCTGTTTAAATAGAAAAATCCCCTTGATAAAAATTTTCTTTTTGATTAAAATTAGATCAGTTCATTTGGTTATGATTAACTGTTTCAAAATTTAAAATGATTTTATGCATCTAATTTTCTCGGAAATATTCTGGTTTGCGCATGCACCATTTAATAACATGACTAAATTTTCAGATTTTACACAACTGTCTCTGGATCTCCTTTCACACCCATTCGTTAATAGTCTTGCATTCCTTTTGTGTTAATGTTCTGCAGTGGATTATTATTGTTATTATCCTTATTGTTGGTATTAACGCTAGAATGTTTTCTCGTGTTTCCAATATATTCCTCCATCGTATTACCTTCTTCATCTTCTTTAGGATTTTCTATATTTAAGCGTGTGTATTTTACTATGTACGTGCGGGCTTTGCAATATATGTGTATATATGTGTACGTGCTTGATTTCTTGTGCCTGTGCGAGTCTTCTTGAAAAATAGACTTCCTCGAGAGATCATGAACTTGTAAAATTTGCAGTGATGTTTTGGAGTTATAACATTAGACAAAAAGAATTTAAAAAAAAGGAAAACAAAAGCCAAAAAACAAAAATACAAAAAGACAAAGGTTAATGAAGTACTTCTGCAGGATATGTATTCTTCTTAAAAGTAGCGTTTTTTCTTGTTTCTGTTTAATTTTCTCTCTTGAATTTACCATCACCTTTTTCATTATCCTCTTTCCTATCAGCGTTTCTTTTACTTGTGTAGTTTCTAGTCAGCTGAAATCTCTCTTTGCTTCAGCCTTCTTCAAAGGAATTGTCAAATGTTTACCAATTACAATCTCTATCAGTATTTTTTAATCTATTCCACAGGTTCTTAATCTCTAACGAATGACTTACACATTCCTTTTGTTTAAATATGAATGTTGTTATGACTACGTGGATCATGAAGCAGTTAGTGCACAGGTCCTCAATACACGATCAACAGGCCACATGCATCACTCGAGGCTCATCCGTGTTGCTGTTTAAACAACTTTCATAATTCTTTCAATTTTTAATGTTAACTGTGAAGAAGTAGCATTACAATGGCAGGAGGGATTCACTCATCTTCAGCGTTCAGAAAATCTGATGTCCAAGTTCCTTGTTTGCCACATCCCCAATTTCTATAGGAACCACATGTTTTCATCTGGTGGATTATCCAACCATATCCCTACACCTAGTAAATAGAGATAACATATGGCACTAAATACTGTTAGGAACAGTCTTACTCAAGAGTGAAACATGCCAAGAGTGCGCTGCTTTGGTAAATGAGTGTTTCTTTGTGTATTTACATTTTTTCTGTCCTTTTAAGAACGTATCCCAGTACTCTCCCTAGTTAATCTTTGCAACTCTCGGACTGAAAAAGTTGGTGAACTCTCCGTAAGTATATACCATCGCATTCGGATTTTCCGTTTCATGACAAATGTTGAAATCGTAATTTCTTCATTCCCACATTTAAATAAGCTGAATATTAAAAAATGGAGAAAAAGATTTCAAGTTTTTTTCTTCCTATTAATCAAAACAAAGTTTGGTTTTCTTGCCTTGATTTAGTGATCCGTTCCTATTAGGGAGTCCTAAAGAATTTTATGCGTTTCCTTTTTTATAGACAGATTCTAGTTTTTCTTAAAAGTTAAATTTGTCTCTTGCACAATTCCTTGTGGATCACCTTCCCCAAACATTCAGCCTCATCTTTGCTTTTTAACTGATGCTAGTTCACTTATTATGCGAGTAAATGTTTTATTTCTATTACCACATGACCTACACTTGCTATTTCAATGTCTATTATGGTTTGATTTCTCCATTATAAAGGCTTATCAATCTTTGGGGGTTATTTAATGCAAATGTTTTCCTTATAGAAGAACAATTGTGCTATTATGTAAGCCATATCTGCAGACGTAAGAAGGTTCATGTCCAAGAGTATTATCAAATTTTGATTCGATAAAATTAGTCCATATGACATTATTTTCGTTGCTTTTGATATACGATCATTTTTTCTATTCAGTTTTCAGAAATGTTGTGTACTGGAATCGAGAGGCCTGTTAGATCAACCTCTTTCACTACAGGAATACACCAAAAGAAAAAAAACGGTTAGAAAAATATCTTTAAAATCTAGAAACATCATGACCTATCTACATACTGTACGAGACCGTATCATAAACATAAATTTTATTCAAAAATTAAAATATGTTTAAATTTCTACGGATATTCTTTATTGACAGATCTAAAGTCGGGCCTTCTGATCGTTTATTGGAACACTTCTGAGTGCATCTGAAAACGTTTAAAAACACTTGGTTACTCATCTAAGCCTTCTAAAATCAATTACTTCTGATTGGCTCTTAATTGCCACCGGCACCTTTTCGATATTTCCTGCAACCATTGGAAACCACGCGTATAACAATCTAGGATTGACAACTAGAGATATTTGTCTATTTGTGAAGCTGTCAATTATTCAAGCAATTGATATCTGTTTCGCAAGGTTTTTGAGAAGCAGGTTTGCCAGTAGACATAGCAGAACAAAAACCAGTGATTTTTATATAATATTAGTTACATGTATCAGATTGGACAGGGAGTTGCTTTATTCTTTAATTCAAAGACTTTTCATAATATTGCTCTATCAAAAAGTCTCTGCGATGTATCATTTTACTATGCTATTGTAAAAATCATCAACTCATGAGATAATTAAGTGATTATTTTACAAATATGAATCAATGATTACATTATTAGATGAATTTATAAGCTGAAGTTTAATATAAAGTTTTCATTGCATAATGATCATCTATGGCATCAATAAGAATGTGATCGATTAAGTGCAGTGATAAGGACGATCATGATGAAAGATTCATATGCAAATGTACCTGCTCGTTTTATGACGTCACAGGATTATTTGATATACCTACGTCTATAATGAAAGAGAAAGGAATATATTGTGTTTTAATAATCATGAAACGAAAATTGTTTTTCTTTTGTTAAATAAATCTTTTCTGTACTTTCTATTTTTATTTTGTTCCTTTTCATCTCTTTGTATTTTTTAAATTTTTTTTAGTTTTGTTTTAATTCTTTTATTTTTACTTTTCTCTTTGCTTATGTTCCATTAAGATTTTCATTACTTTTCCAAATTTATCAGAATGTACAGAGAAATACGTTCAATTTATTTATTTTTTTACTTTTTCTAAATTATTTTAGATTTTCCAGTGATGAATTTCTCCTAACTCTTGTAAACTCAATTCATGGGATTTAGTATTATTATACGTGGGTTTCAAAAAATTTGCAGCCTATTCTTCGTACTTCATAATATCTATATTTTATACTGGTAGATTATGATTTTAATGGCATAGCAAACAGTTTAGGCTTATTTTATGCAGTGAGATCCCTTTCATTGTACTTTTATGCTTACATTGTTTTGGCTGCAATTACATAAATATCTGTTGACAATTATGAATCTATTCTTAATTTGACCAATCTTAGAATAAACCGACAGCATCTCTGCTGAGTGGTATGACCCCCCAACGAGTGACCTGGATATGAGACTAAATAATCTGATGGTAAGGTTCCAGTAACGCTGGAGCTTGGAGGAGTGCAGAGTACCCCTTCACTGCCATCACTACTAGGTCCACTCTGTTCCAGAGTAGTAGCACCTTATAGGCTTCTCTCTATGGGTCAAATGCCAAACTGAATGGTTTGAAATGGAACTTTTTATTTGTATAAAAATGGATTTGGCATTAAATAACCTACAAATGTTGATATACCATAAACCAAAACAAACAAACAAGCATCTATTTTTGATATTTCATTGAATAAATAGAACCCATTTTTTAAAATTTGCCAATAATAAACTGTTTACAAAGTTACGTGGTGCATTCAATACGTTTCCAGACTTTTTTCGTATGAGCATTCAAAATGGTCTTAGACTCTTGAAAATTCAGTATCTTATTTCTCTAGATCTTTTGAGATGACTGAATAATTTTTATGATTTCACGTTCAAATTAACAGCTACAGCAGCAATTAGAATACACGCTACTAAAGCCTGATTGTCACAGTAAGTGAATTTCAAAAATGCAATCTGGACATGGGGACACTTTAGAAGAACGATATGCAATACAATTCTGTTTTAAACTTGGGAAAAAATGTCACAGGAACATATGGAATGCTTCAAACTGCTTTTGGAGCATCCTGCATGAATTGAGCATCAGGTTTTGAGTGGCATAAGAGATTCAAGGAAGGCAAGGAGTCTGTGAGGGATGATGAGAGGTGTGGGAGGAGTGAGGAGTTCATTACACCAGAGTTGATTTGCCAAAGGTTTAAGGTTAGGGTTACTATGTTGAGGTTTTAAGGGAGTTCAGGAAGAGATTCGGTCGGAAGAGGCCAGCCCTCTTAAAATCGGGTCAGTGGCATTTCCACCAGGACAATGCACCAGTCCACAACTCCATCCTTGTCACAGACTATTTGACCAAAATGGGCATCAAGACCCTCCCTATAGTCCAGATCTTGCTCCCTGGGACTTTTGGTTATTCTCTAAGCTCAAAGGCTGTCGTTATGAGACAATTGAGGAGATGAAAGAGGCTGTGACGAAGGTTATTCAGACGCTCACACAAGAGGATTTCCATGGGGCCTTCCAGAGGTTGTTGAAACGGTACAACAAGTGCATTGCAGCCGGAGGAGATTACTTCGAAGGGGACTAGAGTTTCATGTGTGTACTATCAATAAAAGTGCCTATACGAAAAAAAATCTGGAAACTTATTTAACGATCCTCGTACATACTTATATTGTATTACGTATTTCTATCTACCAAAATAATTTGCGCACAGTTCTATGGATTCAAGTATTCCTATCTAATATTAATAACTATATTGTTTCGAGTAACTGTTTCTATCTAAATTAAGTCATCTTTTTTTCACAAAGTCCTATAGTTTTAAGTATATAATAATCCTCCTTAGTACATAATGATAGCTTTAAGTAACTTTTAATACTAATGATTTGGAGTTATATTTAATGAAGTATTACTATCGAATACTAAACATATTCAAGCACACTATTTGACCTATAGATGGGATTCTTATTTCATTATTAATCCGGGTCAGAGAAAACAATAGAGTAATGGCAACAAAGGTGTACTCCACACTCTACAGAATTGGAGCTTCACTTCCAGTTTCAGTTTAGAGTTATTCTCTGGATCCCATTTATCGTTTTCTTACCTTTCTATAGAGAAAACAGTTAGCATATCCTAAGCTCCGCCGACAGGGAAGATATTAATTGATACATTTAGTATGTGAAATATAAATGTAAGTATACTGGTACTTACGTAAAATGTTATTCTTTCCATTTCAGTCACAATTTGCGGATATATTGCTCTTAGATGCAGGGGATTATTTCAACTATTCTAAACCTTACCTAATCCAGAAATACCGAAGGCTTATTATCTTTTATAAAGCAGATTCCACTGGGTATTTTTATATATCTATTCATTTGCTGGTTTCTCGTGATGGGAAATAATACCCAGAAATCCATATATCCCGCTGGCATATAGAAGAAACCAACCGTCTGAAGACCAGAATCCTCTTCTCTTCACATCTTCAAATTCAATAGACTTAAATATTTGGATAAACTATCCAACAAATGGAAGAAAAATAAGATGGGAAAACAAAACTGATGGAGTGTTTATCTACTTATTATGGTATTTCTCCTTGGATTGGTCTTCATCAGATAAGGATTCGAACAAGTGTTCAATTTTAAGAAAAAACCTAAACAAAAACCCAAACTAACAAAATAAAACGAATAAATAAAAAAAAAGGAAATGTTTTCCAGTATTTTAAAATAGTGAGCAAATACTATTATGAATAACTTTTTTGAAATTAATGTGATTGAAAAGGTACTCAAAAATATTTGAACAAAGACTAACAATTATTTTGGGCAATGACTGAAACGGTCAGTGAGTATTTAAGCAAGTTTAACATTGTTAAAGAATGACATTTGGGTGCGTGAAGAAAGTTGAGATGACAATGTTTAACATATAATCTGGTAGGCAAATTGCAGCCAAATATGCCGAGGTCACTAAACTCGATCGATCATCTAAATCGTGGTGGATGCTAGGCTGAGGCTAGGCGAACGATGCGGCCTATGCGAGGCCAAAGTGGGAATTAGGTATTCTGTGAATCCAAAGAAAAGAAAAAGTGCTTCTTGATTCGTCATTCGTTTGATGGCTGGCGTTCCAGGAGACAGTATTCGTGTATATGGAGAGTAAGGAAACATTCCACAATACAGGAAGAGATGGTTCCAACTAAAGCAAAGATGCCTGTTGTGTCCGATATCCATTTCCATTTTCTTCCACAGTCTCAGAAACTTAACGAGTAAAATAACACCGGTAGGAATGCTCAAGGTAAGTTTTCTTTATATGTTTCTTCTATCTTATTACATGGAGTTCCCCTGATGCAATGGCTAAAGTGTTTACTGCAGCCTCAAAGTATGCCAGTTCGAGCTCCAGTTTTGCTATTATGTTCACTTTCGGACTTATACTCTTATCCCACAGCTGTGTTAAATAGTATCACTGCTTCTTTTTGACAAATGGGTTAAGCAGTAATAACCTATGAAAGTTGATTTGCCATTAAAGAAACAAACCATACCATCCTCCCCTATTCAATGATTAATTATCATCGACATAGCAGACGTCGGTGAATATGCTACAGTGTTTTTTACCTGAATTTTATTGATTTTAACGGCATATATACACAACTAGCTCTTTTTGATGTCTAGGGATTAAGGAATAACATTTGTGGTAAGTCCATACAATTTTAGTGGAGTTAGTTATTAAGAGATCTTTTGCGCACAGTTCAGTTAAATATAATTAATTTTAAACTTATCTATTTTTGACACTTTTACATGATTTAAAGTATCAAATAATAATCGTTTATAAACAATTTTTAGTTGTAAGCATATATTGAGGTAAATAATTTTCACCGAATTTTCAAATGAATCTACTTGATCCATTGATGGGACCCTAAAAAGTATTAACAATCCAAGTCCGTGTAGACCAGGGATTAATGACAGTGAACGGGTATTTCACCAACAGATATCAAAACCTAGGCTCTCACCATCAGATGAAGTTAAGAGTCATCCCCAGGACATCTGTGTTTTTAGAGGGATTTTTATTTTTCTGCGGTGATTGCTAATAGACGATAATGTTAGCGTTTTCTGATTGGAGCTATTGCATCATTGTTAGATATTACCGCAATTTTTGCTCCCTGTATTTTCTTGTATATTTATACTATTTCTAAATTTGTAGATATGAATTCTTGAATGCTTTATTCAGTTTTAAAATTATGGATATAAAACTAACACATAATATCTTTCTCAATACAGTAATCCTTCTTTCGCCGACCTTTTTTATTTGCTATGTTCATTTACAATTCAGTTGTGATAATACTATATCCAATAGTATTATAGAGAGTTACAAAAATCACCATATCAGAAAGCCAACCAAATTGAAATAGATATAATTGGTTCTATAGCGAAGTGAACTTACTGTAAAATCTAAAACTTTGAGGTTAGAAGATGAAAATGAGAGTCGATCCTCTATAAAAGAGAAAATGTGACGAATAAAAGGAAAATAAAAGTTAGTACCTTTAAAAGAGAATATAAAACTTTGTATCAAATGGGAAAATAGGATAATGGTGGATTCTGGAACAACGATTCAGATTTGTTGAAAATCTATAAATCGGTGTGCTTTATGAAAGGGTAACGATTTTTGACTTGCAAGTGTGTCAAAGCCATTTTCTTATCTTCCGAATGACGATTCACTTTCAATCTAGCAAAAATATATGAAATGCAAGATTGTTTCATATTCCAATATAAACAAATGATTATAAGATTAACGTTGTATAAACAATGATTGTGTGGAGATATAAGAGCAAAGTGAATATATATATATATATATATATATATATATATATATATATATATATATATATATGTGTGTGTGTGTGTGTGTGTGTATATATATACGCCAAAAATTCATTCACAGTGAGATTCAATGAGATACACGTGTGTGCTTGCGTATGCATGTAGGTGTGTGTATGCATATACAAATGCATATGAATACATACATATGTGTACAAACATATTCTGCTCACACACACCGAAACCCACACAGACACGCACACCCATATACATTTACATATACACATATTCTTTGAGAATATTTCTGTTTCTACGTATGTACAAATGATAAATTTTTTTGACAAAGCACACACACACACACACACACACACACACACACACACACACATATATATATATATATATATATATATATATATATATATGATAGTGCAAATGTTCACGTACATTTACACATATCAGCATACACAATCACGTAAATATAAACGCAGCCATATATAGGTATACTAACGAGAATGCGTATAGATGCATAGACGTTTATAAGTCCATGGGATACCCAAACATCACACACATACACACACATATATATATATATATATATATATATATATATATATATATATATATATATATATATATATATATATTGCAATATAAGAATTAATCTACATGGTATTTTTATATGTATACGTATATGTACACATTTATTTACACACGTACACACTGATACAGGCATATACAAAATGAAATGTGTAGCTCTATCTATAAAAGACGGTGTGTGTCTGTTGTTGTTCTCCCGAAGAAATGATTTTAGTATCGGATAAAATATTTCTGTCACTACCAATGCTGATATATTTTAAATAAATGTTTTTATTAATATTTACTTTCGAGTTTATCTGGGGTCAGTAAAATCAATTTATCGGACTTTGTATAAAAAAAAAACATGCTAAAACTAAATTTTCATTTCGTTGCAGAAATTCGAAGCTAAATATAATATAAATTGCATTTTTTTTAAAGATAAAACATTCAAAATATCTTTAAAAAATATAAAAAATGTTAATATCAATTTAATTTCTGAAGTTGATGTTTTTTTATTCGAATTATTTATCCAAGTATTTTTGTAGGACAAGCATTCATCTTTATAAAAAATTCTAGCTTTTTGGTTTCATCGTCTTTTATATATATATATATATATAAATATATATATATATATATATATATATATATATATATATATATATGTATATATATATATATATATATATATATATATATATATATATATATATCCTTATATTAGTCAACGCCAAGTCAGCCGATGGTGGGAACGATTCTATTTTCGGATTTTCTATCAACAATATCCATGAAATTCAAAATACAAGAGCTCAATGTAAAATTATTATAAAATAAATTACAGGGCAACATATATATATATATATATATATATATATATATATATATATATATATATATATATATATATATATATATATATAACCCAAAATGTTTTATATTTTCAATTAGATAATTTCAGAGTCTAACTTAGAATGAACTATTAAAAAATATTACTACTTACTATGATTCTACTATGATCCTTACTATAATTCTAAGATGTTTTAATCTTTAAGAGATTAATTTTATTTGGAAAATAATTTGGCTGAAACAGTTCCCACAATTCATAGGAAACTATGATCTGTTCGGATTTTAGCAAGGGGAATTTATACACAAAGGGACCAATTAAAAGTGTGTGAAATTTCTTTTAAGGACACAATTTTGATTAAATGCAAAATCAAGGAAATATCAAAATTGCACACAAAATAAGTGTCATTTATAAATGAAGACGAAAAACAATATTCGCGTATAAAACTGTAAATTCTTTACCTCAATGTCATCTTTCAACTGACTCTTTTTCCAAATTCCTCCAATTCCCTGGACCATCTCTTCCGGGCATCACGTTATCCATACTCCAGCCCCATTTCCTGTCTGGGGGTTTATTATGACAATGGTGATTGCCAAAGCCTTTGTGCGCGAGCGTAAACTGCACCAATTGACTATACGTTTGAACTCTTAACCTGAATAGTTTAAAGCCGAACCAAACTGAATGATGAAATATAATTAACGAAATTAGTCACAAAAAAATTCCTTAATTATATAACATTTAAGTTATCGCTAAATAAAGAACCTAAATATTTACTAATTTACTTCATTGGTGACATGCAGGAACAAACTCAGAGAAGATAAAACATATATCGGGGGAAAACTGACGCTATCCTTTAGCTACAAAATATTCTTCGGCTCACTAAGAGTAATATAAAAAGTTTGAAATATTTTTGCGAAAGTGCAGCAGTCCTTGGATTACAAACTGTCATTGATCCTGAAAAGAGACCCGTAAGATGGCAGACGCCGATTCAATGCTCCAGAATTCAACAAAGTTGTGTGATCATGGCAGACTCAGAGCATGGTAAGAGACACATTGAGATAAAATCTCGTGACAATAGCCCCGATTTTATCAATCAAACCCTCCGGTATGATGATGGCTTATATATTCCTTATTCCTTGTAAATTGGGAAGAAAATAATCTTTTTGCCATTCCACACGAAAGTTCTAACTCTTCAAAGACTATTTCAGAGATGTATTTCCATGCATGGTTTGAGACAATTTAATGTATGTTGAAGTCAGAATCTATTTAAAGAATCTGTTGTTAAAATAAATGCAAAAGTAGAAAGTGAAATATTATGTTTTATAAGAAATCATCAAAAAGAACTTGGATCTATCTCTTATATTCTTGTAAGAGTTGGAATTAAAATGATATTGCTGGAAGTGATCTTGCTCAGTATTCCATCCTCTCATATTTACTGGAAGTCCGCGTTATATGCACGAAAGAACACGGGATGCACTGACTTATGTCAGAAATTATTGACGTCCATTTTTATTTAACACGTTTAAGTGCAACTAAAATGGAAAGAGATACATGATGAGTTAGTTCGCGCGCAATCACCAATTTATAGACTCGGTTTGATTGTCTGAGTAATTCATTTTAAAGTAAGAAAATTAATGGATTTAATTACCTAAGTGAAAATATTTGCTCTTGTACGATGACATATGTACACGGATGAACGGTAGAAGCAAGGATTGTTTCATGCACACATACTTTCCTGATTTAATACAATTCTCCATTCAAACGAAACTGATTTATTTATGTTAGCTGAGCTGCCAATTCCAGCGAATGACAAGGCTATTCATGAAACCATTAAAGCCTCATTAGTGTATGGGCCATGATCACAAAATCATGTATGAAAGATGGCTAATTCCCCAAACATTATCCAAAGCCCAGAAACATGTGGCTAATCCTTTTACTGTCACCGAGAAGCAGAAGATGGTGGATAAAAAAAAAAAACAAAAAAAAAAACAAACTTGAAAGTATAAAGTTTATAACCAAGCCTTATTGCTTATTTCTCTCCAAGATATAACCTGCGGTTCGCCATAACGGCAAAGTCAACCTGATAAGTTATTTTTTTCTAGATAATTTTTCTTTTAACTAGAATTAGATGATTCGTCTGATGCAACAAATCCCAGAGAATGTTATGACTCCCATTCTCTGAAACGGATTCTAGTTTGTGCATAAACCATTTAGTAAACCATTATGGAGGTGCCCGTGGTGTAATGGGTATCGTCGAAGGAAATGGACACGGCGACGAGTTCAAATCCTGGACGAGACTGATTGCATTTCACATAGCACTAATTCCCTCCATGGGTAAATATTAGTGCAGACTAGGTTCTTCAGTCTTGGTGAGGCAACTAGTCAAGGAGAAGGAAAACTCTGAATTTAAACCTGTTAAACTCCGCTTAAAAAATTGACCTTGTGTCATATCCTGCTCGAGCGGAGGGGTTGGTAAATATGATGAACCATTTAGTAGTAGGCTTATATTTTAATCTCTTGCTCAATTGCCAATGAACGACTTTTTCAAACTGTCAATTTTTGTACTCGTATTCTGCTTGTTTGCCGCATTTGCTTTTTATTACCACATTCTATTTGCCATTAAGTAAGTGTAATCATTTATCAATATGATGTCTGATCCTGGCATATTTGCTCTTCTACACAAGCAAAACATTCGTAATCACGTTGCGCATCAGCTCAGACGGTACATTAATACTAAAGAAACTTTCGGTTTTTACATCCAAGAAAGGCATCTTACTGTTATCAAACTGGCTGTACACTTTGGAAATGAGTATTGAATGTACTTCATTGCTTAGAAAGCTGAACAACAAGCACAAGCTACTAAATATACCATCATAACTACCTTCTCTAAACTTCGTCAGTTGGATTCATTGCTAAAACTTATTTGTTATTGCGAGTCCCCTCCTGCTACACAAAGAACAATAAACAGTGGGGTTCAAGAAAGGTGTAGAATTTCAAGTTGATTCAAGCATCTTTTTTAGTCCAGATCTTGGAAGAGTGTATATAGTTCACCCAAATAAGCAATATTGCTTCTTCCTGCATCTTTTGCCTAATGAGGTTACAGAACAAATATTCTTAAGAACTTTTAATTGATTGATCTGCATAGTTTTCCGAGAAGTCTATTTGCTGATTATTTACAATGGGATAATACAATATCAAAAGCAACAATATCCCAATCAGCTCAACGTCTTTGTTATTATGTTTAAACATGGAAATTAGTGACCCCCACATGTCTTAACTACAGAGACGATCTATCGGAAGATTTTAAGCATATGTTCAACTTCCAAACCCTAATTTACACATAGGCTTCAATGATAAAATATATAACACTTATCTTATATATATTGAAAACAAACTTTAAAAGAATGATGGCCCAGAGCAACAAATGATTGATCTTCTTAAAACAAACAGAAATGTATTAAATATTTTACTCCCGGATTTCTTATCAGAAAACAAGTTAGAATGCTGAAGAATTAATCAAGTTTGTCGAAGAAAAAGGAACTTAGTCTATTTTTCAAACCGTGTTCAATATCGTTTTGGATAAACAAAGTCCAGTAAAGAAGTACATCTATTTTTCTTAGTTGAACCTGGAGGAACAGAAAATACTTTTATCTTCAACCCATTTCTCGCTAAAAAAAGACATAAAAAATAAGAGCCCTAGTCGTGTTTTCTTCTGTTATTGTAGTCACCCTACTGCCAGGTGGTCAGACAGCTAATTCTATTTTTAAAATCCCTCTTGATCTTTCTAAAAAAGACATGACATTATGTAAAATGACAAAAAAAACCCATCTGGGATGGGACATGTTATAAATCGGTCAGAGTTCATTGTTTGGAACGAATTTACAATGATTCATGAGTAACCAGAGAAGGTGGTTGACAGGATCTTAAAATATTTACGAAACTCTAAAAAAAGAAAAAAAGAATGAGAAGTGTTACAGTTATTTTATCAGAGGATATTAAGCAGACATTATCAGTTTTACCAAGAAAAGCTAATGAAATATATGTTTGAATCAAATCATCCGAAATCTGGCAGCATCTACAAACATGAGATTAATGCTTTCTAGAGACGAACTTTTACACTTGTTGGCTCAAAATCTGTTATAACTTTGTGAAGAATTTGTACCACTTGATATCGCTGGTACATTTAATCCATTGCAAATTAGCTCTTTGGTTACAACAGTTAATAACTTGGAATCATCGGTATTTCCTCATTTTCTGCATTATTCTAAGAATCCAAGGAGGTTATGTGAAAGGTCGAAACTGGTACAATTTCCACTGTAATTAAAGTGAATTATCATCTTCTGTTTATTCCAATTAATATTCAGATCTCTAAATCTATTGACGATGTTGTTAATTAGGATTAAATGATTACCTACTCTACTGAGTTTCTGATGGCATTGAAAGCACCGGAACTGTCACCAAATCGATTTAAACTGTAAGTTGGAGTTCTAATAACGATGTTGTGAAATTTGGATCAGTCACAGTTTTAGAATGTAACAAGACTTTCGGTTCAGAGGCTAATACCACGTGTAATTAAAGCAACTGTTGTTGCGAAGAAGATATTTTTGTTCTATTGACACCATCGGTAATGCCATTTCAGTTTAAAAGATTATAGTCTCCTATTCGATATACCTTTTTTCATGCCTATTAATAAGTTCCAAGGTCAAACTCTGTCTGTTGTGGTTTTGTAATTTGAAGAGGACTGTTTTTCTTATGAAAAATTATATTGAGTTGCTCCAGTGTTAGAAGTCTCAATAATCTTTTTATTTACGTACCTTATGTAAAAACAAAGGATGTTCTATAACCTTAAGTGTTAAGATAATTTACAGCTCTCTTTACTCTATTAAAATAGTTTTCCAAGCAAGAAAAATACACAAATTATTCTGATCTTTCTGTTTTGTTTTCTGCCGTTTTTAAATTGGCAACACTTTTTTTAGTTTGACATTAGCTAATTCCAGCAAAGTTTCAAAACTTAGTAATTCTAGTGTTTCTGAGTCAGTTTCTTTTTTTTTATTTGATTAAATTTGGAGATGAAAGAATTACATAGCTTTTGATTTGAAAATCCATAATAAAATCACATAGTTTTTATTAAATTCAAATATTCAGATAGTAAATGTCCAGTATTGGTCGAAAACTGATGGTTATATTAGAGACCTTTGTAGTAGTTTCATGTATTAAACATTTTTAACTGGCAATACAAAAATGGATTATTTAATTTGAAAAGTATGTAAAAGTAACAGTGGTCCCACTTCGAAATCGGCGATGGAAAAGTAACTTAACGTGTAATTGTACATTCACAAAAAAACAAAAACAAAAGTGTTTCAATAAAATATTATCCTTGCGATATTTCAGTAGTTTATTGCAACTCAAAATGACAGGAAATGCATTAGTCGTAATTATGATTTTTAAAATAGGTGATGCAGTAAGAACTTATTTAACTGAAAAACATATACTAAAATAACAGTGATTCCATTATATTGAAATATTATCATTGTAATATTTCAACTTTTAGGAGACTTAAAATAACAGTGTTTGACCTTGGAACTTATTAATAGGCATAAAAAAAGGTAAATCAAATAGGAGACTATGATCTCTTAAACTGAAATGGCATTACCGTTTGAGGCTGTCTCTTGGATTATACATTTTTAAAGTTGGAAATTCAGAAAGGAATAATTATTAATTTGAAGCCTCCTGTTAAAAACAATAATTACATTGATTTCAAATATTGTGATAGCTGGATTTCAATTGTGTGAGGTAACTCAAGTTCTCATGAAATCTTTTCGTGGCTTTTTTCTTGGACAATAAAAGGGTTTTTTATCACTTGTAGTAATAAATATAGTTGGAACTAAAATATTACCTGAAGTATCAGAATGGGTAGCATTTTATGCGGAAGAATATGCGGTTATTAAATCTGACCTCCGAGTTCATCTGCAGTCACTTATCAAGTATTATTAATTTTTCTATTAGTAACGTGTAACTCTAACAAAAACGCAGTTATCGAATCACAATATATTATTTACCTAGCACCATGTTACGAAAATCTCCGCTTTGGCTTCGTTTGCGATATCAAACTTAAATAGATAAAGTTAGTAACCATGTTCGATATATTTGTCACCCAAGATCTGTCAGAATAATCCACTAGTATATGCATAGATGTTTGTAATTAAATGCTTAGATACAGAAGCCCTATTTATCTATTTATTTATACAGTGATATGCATATTTATAACAGCCCACATGCACACACATATATTTATATATACAAATATATAATCTTATACAATGTTATTTACATATATTTTGTAATAAAGTGTATATATATATATATATATATATATATATATATATACATATCTTTAATTCTGATTCCTATTGAATACAGGAACAGCAAGCAATCTACTTGTTTCTAAATGGAAACATATCACTGATTATATATACATATATATCCACCTTATAAAATCTCTTTCAATAAATATTATCTGTCTTAGGCATCTTTATTTGAAGTCTGTGCATTGCTCGTATAAAATTGTAGCATCATAAATTATGCTTCCATCTTTTTCCCTTTGAATGAAAGAGAAGGTCCTAACACATTTCGTAGATGTCTTTCTTTTTATGGGGAACAGCATAAGAATACATAAGATTCGTAGAATTTACAATGGCGATGGCGTCAGTATTTTGCATGAGCAAATCTCTTTGACTATAAGTCGATAAGTTCTGGGTAAATTTCCATATGATCCTCAATAATTTGCTATTGAAATAAATGTCGTTTAATTCCTCGAGCATTTAGGCTACAGCCGGAGTTTACGAGCATTAGTTGGATGTGTATCCTGTACAAAGTGTAATATTGAAACCTAAGGCCTATATTCATGATAAATGATCAACTTGGGCCTCCTAAAATTAAGTTGAATTGAACACATATGGCCATTAATCAAGTCTGTTTAAAGCAATATCATGTGATAAGAGCACAAGGATTTCTATTAACTTTTTCAATCTGTTCAAAATTTTGAATATTGAATTTAAAAAAATTCAATATCTAATTCATTATATTTTCGCAACGTTTGCCATAAAGAATATTACCCTGAAGTAATAAAAATAACTGCATCTTATGGTGAGATTCTAGTTCTGGAGATCTGGGGACTGTGGAAACTCCTTCATTGTCGTTACTCCCAGGTCCACTCTGACCTGGAGCAGTAGTATCTGTTAGAGTCCCATTAATGGGTCAAGTAGATCTGTTTGAAAATTATTAGTATTAAATAAGAATACTTGAAACCATATTACTTTGTGTAAATTGTTTGCATGAACAATAGTTTTCTGAAGCAATAATTTCTACTCATGATTATTATTGCTATTAGAAAGGGATTTGTGCAAACGAATGGTTATCAGTCTGGGTTCTTCAGCCTTGGTGAGGCAACTAGTCTAGGAGAAGGAAAACTCTGAATTCAAACATGTTAAATTCTGCTTAAAAATTGACCTTGTTTCATATCCTGGGGGAGGGAAGCGATTGGTAAATATGGTTATCATTAAATAGTAATTAGTAATTAGTGATTAGTTGAATTCATATTATTATTAATATTCAACAGGATTACTTGAAACCATATAATTGTGTAAAAATAATTTGTATTTGTTTGGAATACTTGATACCATAGGACTGTAAATTGTTTTTATTAAGATTAGGAGCTTGAAGCTATTATAGTTTATTTAGGATTAACATTTCTTACTGGAAACCATATGACTGAATTCACATTATTTGTATTAGACAGGAATATTTGATATCATATAAATGTTTGTGGAAAAATTATTTAATAAATTGCATAAGAATTCAAATATAAATGTACACGAAAACTATTTCTTGTTTATTTTATTCCTTGTGTAGAAAAGACATGGAATAACTAAAGATGGGTTGACACTCCGATCAAACATCTGGCGATAATTAAAGTTAGGAAAGACTAATAGTGCCCCCTTCCTAGAAGCAAACCTGTTAGATTAATTAATCAAAACTATCTAGAATCCATAGCCCCGTGCCATTTCTTTCTTCTGCTTACTCGAGAGATTTGAAAGGATTTAAGTCAACCAATGTTCTTGCATGTAAAATTCACTAACATGGCTGATTCAACTCTCTGCAACCCATAATAAAGGCAAATATTGATTCATATATACTTAATCCTAACGTTTAAAACGACGAAAATGGTAGCAATCATATAAATGAACATAAAAAACTGCTAATATATATATATATATATATATATATATATATATATATATATATATATATATATATTGGGACTCATGTGTTGAATGTCTATTTTTTATTTTCTTATCCTATTACAACTCGAATAAATCTTGTGAATCAGATATTTTAAACAGAAAATAATTTAGTAAGGAAATAAGTTATATGTTATAAGTAGATGATTGGCAGATGTAATCCTATTCGGGTTATATGTGTAAACAAAAAATATTAGGAGAATGAAAAACGTTTCTTATCGACAAATTGAATATTTGATTATCGACAAACATCATTTCATTTATCATATACGCTGCTATTGCTGACACAACAAAATAAATGTATATGAAGAAGAATGATTTTTGTCAATACTTTCAATTGTAAAACAGTTTATATTCCTTATTAGCGTACCTCATCAACTGAAAACGATGACAAAATACGCATAGCTGAAGTGTGAACTGCATGTGATAATGACCATATGAAAATCTAATGACACGAATGAAATATAACAGGATAATTTCCAAACAGTAGCAATGTCAACACTACTGTCAGGACTAACCGCTTCGAAACTTGAAGAAAATCAAGATGGGAATTATACAAGGATATTGTGTATTATTTTGACTAAATTCTGGAAGCAGCCTCCTACAAAACATTAGCTGTACAGTCACTTACCTCTCATCAAGTAAACAAGCCAAGTTTGGCAAGCAAGCCATACTGGGCAGTGTCGGTGAAGTTAGGGTGAGCTCAAAGGACTTCTACCCTTGGACGCACTAGTGTGGGCTGATCAGGAAAACCTTACATTCATCCGCTCTATGTGAAGCCTGGGTTGCAGAGAGAGAGAGAGAGAGAGGGAGAGAGAGGAATCTGCGTGGTTGACATGCCTCGATGATGATAAGGATAATTCTATAAACAAAAAAATAATACAAAAATCAGGAACTAATACCATATATATTCTGAACCTGCTTCTTCGAAGGGATATTTTGTTATATTTTGTATGGGATTCATAGAACTAGAGATATTTAAAATAAAACACAATAATATGAATTTTTTTAATGCAAAAAACGCATTACATTTTTATTGTTGAAACTCTATTCTTCCACAAAAAATATGACAACAAACTTTGAATTCGTACAAAGTATTATATAAGTTCTAACTACTCGTGTAATGGCTGCCTCTTACTCCCAGTGAGTCTGATACTTGGTTCTGTGATCAATAAAGGGTCAGTTACGTGAACTCACGAGGCAGGTGCAAGAAAAAGTCACAAGCGAGATTCTGGGATTTTCTGAAAGAGTCAGTGAGTAATCGGCAAAGGGCATATAACAAAAAATTTCGCAGTTAGCAAAACCGCTCCCGTCTCAGATGATTTAGTAAACAATAAGAAGTTTACTAATCGACGCAAGAATACCACTTCACGACTCCCTGACTAAGACCGATCCAGAGGACGGTTACAACATCGATAATAATATGTGAAGTATTTTTCTGTTACCACATGTCTGACTTTTCCTTTTTTCCAGATGTAAACTCCTCGTCGTCTCTATTGCGTCTTTTTCGCCGGCAACATGCACCCGAGAACCTACTATAATGCACTTGGAAAGACTGGTAATAACATCAATAGATAGCTTTCTTTAATACCGATGGAATATCAGTTTCAGAGTATTCCTCAGTATCGCTAAAAGAAGCCTAAAAGGCTTGAGGTCTAACATTACAACATCTAATCAAAAGACCACTCCTCATTCAAATACACCCGCAGAAATGTTTTTAATTGTGTAGTGAAAGGATTGATTGGAAAACCGCTGTTGGAAGGAGATGCACAGGTCAGGCGAAATTCGGTTTCAATTGGATGTGATTGATAACAAAGCGCAAAAAGAATATACATGGTAAACAGCACATGATCACTAAACCGTGGAGGAAATGGATGCATTTGATAGTGGCTCAGTCATAACCAGGTGCTGTCTGCTCATATAACTGGATATTCGATCCTGTGAATTGCAAAGCGACCATGACAACCACAAGTACAAGAAAAAAGTCCTCGAAAAAGTTTTATTTTATTTTTATGATTTCTCCCAGGTATCACGTTTCATCAACATAGATAACAATGCACAACTCGTGCAAGACAGTCTGTTTTTACCAGGATCATTAAATATGTTTCCAGACTTTTTTTCGTATGGGCACTTTTATTGTTAGTACATACATGAAACTCTAGTCCCCTTCAAAGTTATCTCCTCCGGCTGCAATCCACATGTTGTACCGTTCCAACAACTTCTGCAAGGCCTCATGGAAGTCTTCTTGTGTGAGCGTGTCAATGTCCTTCGTCACAGTCTCTTTCATCTCATCAATTGTCTCATAACGACAGCTTCTGAACCTATGGAATAACCAAATGTCACAGGGAGCAGGGTATGGACTATATGGAGGCTGAAGAAATGTCTTGATGCCCATCTTGGTCAAATAGTCTGTGACATTGCTGGAGTTGAGGACTGGTGCATTGTAATGGTGGAAATGCCACTGACCAGATTTGAAGATGGCTGGCCTTTTCCCTAGGAATCACTTCCTGAACTCCCTTAAAACTTCAACATAGTAACCCAAACCCTAACCTTAACCCTTTGGTTTATTGCCTTCCTTTCTCCTCCCACACCTCTCATTATCCCTCACAGACTCTCTGCCTTCCTTGAATCTCTTATGCCACTCAAAAACTGATGCTCGATTCATGCAAGATAGTCCAAAAGCAGTCTGAAACATCCCATACGTTTCTGTGGCATTTTTTCCAAGTTTAAAACAGAATTTTATTGCATATCGTTCTTCCAATGTGTCAGATTGCATTTTTGAAATTCACCAGCTGTGACAATCAAGCTTTAGTAGTGTGTATTCCAATTCCTGCTGTAGCTGTTAATTTGAACTGGAAATCATAAAAATTGGTCAGTCATCTCATAAGATGTATAGCAATAATATAATGAATTTTCAAGAGTCTACGACAATTTTAAATGCCTGTACAAAAAGGTCTGGAAAATTATTGAATGCACCACGTAACTCTATCAATATTTTAGACTGTAAACTGTAAGCTGACTCATTTCCTGAATAAATACTAGCAAAATATGCAATACATTACGGAAAGAATGTCGAAATACTTACCAAAAGATTAGTAAGCTGTATGAGGTTAAGTTGGGTTTTGATTTTGGAAGTTTAATGGCATATCAGCCGTTGAGGGTTATTTAATGCTAAGACCATTCTTGTAGAAAAACAGTTGGGGTACAATTTAATCCACCCCTTTGGAATAAGGGGGTTCATTCTTTTCCCAAGTGTATTTGTCTTAAAGTGAAGGTAATAGCACGAGTGGAGTTCAAACTGACGTTTTTAGATGTTGCAATCCATCACATTAGAGACTACGCCCCCGAAACGTCTTCGCAATATTGGGGGGGGGTTCGAAAGGTCATTGGTGTGTATGGTAATCACACCAAATATTTATATTAGTTTTTAGTTTCGTATATTAGTTTAACTCTTTATGGATTATTCAATCTCAAAATTTCACTCATTTATTAATGTTTGATTATAATTATTTATTTTCAGTCCCATAGTGTATTTTTAAATTTCAGAATTTTTTTCGTCTTGCAACATACTTGCACACATTTAGATAGTATAAAGTATTCTTTACTAAAACTAATAAACCAAACAATTACATGCTTTTAATGCATTATGCATGTTTAATTAAAATCCTCTGTTTGCACATACTTGTATATCACGTATTTCTATCTAATACAAATGATTTTCAAACTATCAATTTGCTTTATAGATTAGAACCAAAACCAATATTATCTCTCTGGCCGAGGGTGGAAACATGAGTTATTACAATGAGAGCTGAAGCCTTATAACCGGATGCAAATTACAGCCATGCACATTGCAACCTTTTGTGAGGAGACCATACCGATACAGAGACTTCATTTAGCGTATTCTATGCCCCAATCATTTTCTTTGTGTACAACAAACTTAAGAATATGAAACTATCTTTTTTAAATGTGATTGAGTATAGTGTATCCGTATATTCAGCAGAATATGACACAAGGTCATTTGACTGGGAGAGTCACAAACAAATCAAAATTCATGCGCAGCCGTCTCTAGAAATGTTTGATCCTGTCAGAATTCTCTACTGTGGGGCGCCTCGGGGGCCAAGCAATAAACTCAGTTCTGCAAAATCGGTACTGCCTTGAGCAATGGCCCCTTGGGACCCGAAGATTAATTTTCGATTCATCGGCACGAGTGTCAAGCAAAAATAGGAAAGTCTGCCGAAACATATTTGTTTCTGACAAGAGTGAACCATTAATTACATTCATTTAAAAGATGCCATTCAAATACACCTTCTCCTATGATGCCATGGTTGCTTTCATTCATCTGTATTCAAGATTGTATATCTTGCAATGATACCTGATTGAAATCAATCAGCGTTTTCTTTCAAATAAATATTCAATAGAAGTGAAAACATCAGTGTTATTTAACGATTGAGTATATATATATGGCTATTACTTGCAATAAAGCAAAACTCTTCGAACGAATTGAGCCCTCTGGTATCCGGTAGGGAAAAATGTAAACAAACGAAGACTGCTACATTATGACTTATAATTCATGAACAGACGTTGTTCGGTTGTTGGCTGAGCGGTATGATACTAAGTCTTAACGTAAAGTTGGGCAGGTTTCGATCCCAACTTCAAGCGTCCTACTTATTTTCCTACATTGGAGAGTTGTGATATAACGAATGAGTCTGTCTGTGGATGACAATTCATATATATATATATAAAAGATGAACAAAAGCGATGAGAAATTTTGAATATATGATATTTTTTTCTTTTATTGTTCTCATAAACTTCAACTCGAAGTCATCATCTGAAGAAAAAAGTTTATTTGTTGAAATAAAAGTTTTTTTTTATAAAGTTTTTAAAGATTAAAAAAGAATAAAAGAGTCGATATAGTTTTATACCGGGAAGAAAAGGGAACAACTCGTACGTATAAAAATATTATCTGCTTTTCTTTTCCTTTTATTAAGAAATGTACGAAATAGTGGCGTGAAAGAGATGGTCGAAGATGACTAAATTTACATACACACAGGGCTGATATATTATTCAGTGAAACCCTTCTACGTTCTGCTTTCACGAGACTCGTACAGGGACATTGAAAACATTTACTCGTTTCAGACTTGAGGGCCTTCTTAAGGTACCTGTCTTCTTTCCTCAATGATCCGTCCAGCTCTAAACTTTAACGAGTGTGTTTTTTGTCGTTTCTCGACTTCATGCGTCTGACATTAACTTGAGGCATTAAGTAATTTTAATTTCCTTATTTTATCGAGTCTCGTACAGGTTAGGCCTTTGTCTATTTCTGAATTTTGGGCAGTCTGCCACAAGGCCAGCGCCTAGAGTTGCGTGACGTCTAGTGACTCTTCTGCCAGTTCATTTCTGAGTCGAAAAGTTTCAGTGTTTGCATGATTTTTCGGAGTCTGCGTAATCCTCATGACCATACATCCTTCCAGCATGCCCTCTAGGCAGTTCATGTGGCATTTCCGCCGTGTTTTCTTTACCTTAAGAAAACAGGTAGACATCCTGTTTTGCCACCCACTTTATTTGCATAGTTCGTCAAATGAAATATCAAAAAAAAAAAAAAAAAAAGAAAAAAAAAGAGAATCCCCAGTTGGCGAAGCATATCCATTAGTCTAATGGAAAATTACGTCTGATCAAAGTGTTTTTAACTGTTTTTTTTTTTATAGATATATCTTTCTATCTGTTTTAATATCTTTCCGTTATTGTTGGGAAGAGTTCCTTTCAAATCTCCCGTGACTTGATCGGCTTTATTTCTGAGGATTTTCCACTTTGTTTTTTGTTTTTTTATAAGGGATGGCCTTTCAAATCAGCAGTGACTTTTATAGGGTTTATTTATTTGAATAGATGTATGTAGTTGTCATTTTTTAAAATTAAAAAGTCGTGTGTTTAAGTTTCATATTAAATCCAAATGGCACATATGTTAATAATTTTGTTAATTTTTTTATTTAATGAATGATTTTATGTTTATATTTTTTCAGTTCTTTCTGTAATTGTGAATTTTGCCTCTCTGTTGAAGTCGTTACCATTTGTGCGGAAGTTTTGTTATACAAATATTACATTAATTTGTTCCTTTTTGTAATTATTTAATCTCAAATTAAAAAAAAGAATCTACATGAGTATAATAGGTTTTGTATGTGTTTATCTTTAAGATGCAAAAAACAGGAGAGATCGAAACCCATGTAAAGTGGCAGACATAATGATAAGAAAGACTAGGTTATTTAGCCTTATTTAAGCAACCTGTCTTGGAGAAAAAAATCAAACCAATTTAATTCTGCTTAAAAAAATCTGATCTTGACTCACATACTGTCTATGCAGAAAGGGTTAGGAAAATGTTATATACAATTTTGGTTATAAATAAATGTAAATATGAGAAGTGTTATTATGTATCAAATACTACTATTTTGTATTTTAGTAACAGTATTTCAGTACAGTAGAGTTTGATTATGAATTATCACGAAAACTATCCAAGTTAGACGAACCAGACATACAGGACACTGCTGGAGAAGTAGAGACAAACTCATAAGCGACATACTCCAGTGGACGCCTTCACATGGACAAATAAAAACAGGACGACCAGCTAGAACCTACATAAAACAGCTCTGTGCCGATACAGGATGTAGCCTTGAAGACTTACCGAAAGTGATGGACAATAGAGACGAGTAGTGGGAGAGGGTCACGGATATCCGAGCTGATAGCGCGACATGATGATGATGATGATGATGATGTGTTCTGATCGTATATTGTTGCATTGGAAATAACAAATTCCTGGCATCTTTGGTTTGGAAATAAACTAACTTTTATAATAGATAAATTGTCAATAGCATTCTTATTTACGGCGATACTGTATGTGCTTTTATAATCATATTCATTCCACCTCGGTATGTTAACTCTATGGACATTTTACTTAAAAAAAGAGAACAAACTTTAGAAGCTTTTAATTCCATCAGTAAACAATGGTTTATTGCCTACCGTTATGTAATGTATCAAATGTTCAGATCTTTGATAATGTAACTTTTAGATAAATACATATATAAACGCATATAAGGATAGGGACACATATATGTATAAAGTGAGCTGAGTGTAACTGCTGTTTTCGTAGGCAATGTTTTGCTTTCTTTGATAAATGTTCGCGCAGTATGCACCCCCCATATATATATATATATATATATATATATATATATATACGTATGTGTGTGTATGTGTGATTGAATAAGGACACCCCCTTTATGCTTATTTTATAATTGATCCGTTCCAGACTTTGCAAGATTTGCTTTAGTTTTTTTTAATGGTCTATCAACATTTGTCGTTTATCTAATGCCATGTACACTTTAGACAAATATATTAAATATATCATTTGTAAGCAAACAGCTTGTAATTTAAATGTCAAAGATTTCTATTTGTCCCATAGGTAGGACCCTATCAGGTGCTACCACTCCGAGCTCGAGTGAAACAAGGAGTGATGTCATTGAAGGGGTACTCCGCATTCCCCAAAGCTCCTGCATTACTGGAGCCTCACTATCAGATTTTTTTGTGTCATATCTGGGTACTCATTCGTGGGGGTCTTACCTCTCTGAAAAGATTCAGTCGGTGCATTCGACAGCCCGAACTGGCAATTTTAAAGTCGTTTTACCTCTGGATTGAATGACTTCAAACAAGCGCCTTATTTTCCCCTAAATGTTGCATATTGACCTCCGACCCAGCCAAGCTGTCAAAATAGGAAATGCATATGGTCGAGGAATATCAGGGTATTATAACCTAGACCGTAGACAGGTTGAATGAATCCGATTTGTGACGCCCACAAAAAGAAGATGGGCGTCGAAGGATTATATAACCCGGGTGAAGACAGGAAATCAGGCAGTTGGAGATTAGACGAGTTGGAGATAAGATGCAGTAGAGAAAACCAGCACCCCGAAGAGTGGGCCCCCCAGGCCCCCGGTTGAGCAGCACAGGAGAACAGGGAAGAAACGCTATTATGGCCATAAGAGTGGGCGTCAATATGTTGAAGTTCTGTTGTCTCCAACTCCCTCTCATACACAACCCTTTCAATAAAGCGAGTGGTATATTTTTCTAAAGAACTGTGTCGCTCGTCTTTATTGTGTCGTCGTTATGATTTCGCATGCAGATGTATATTTGGCTATATAACACTAAATACTTCTGGCTGTTAGTTGATTTATGAGTATTTTGGTACACATTGCACATAATTATATGGTCTTGTACGTGGATTAAGATAGTGAATTTTTCCTCACTAGGTTATTCACAGATGAATTTTTTGAAGGGCTTGACAAAGAAATATATTTTTGTTTAGTAGACTTATTCTACAAATATATTTGATGAGTAAGTATTTACTCAATATTTCCCTCACTGGTCGGATGCGACACAAGATCAGTTCTTAAGCCGTAAGCAACTGGCTGAAATACAGATTTTCTACTTGACTTGCTCCTCTACAAAGGCTAGGGAACCGAGTCTGTTCAACAACTAATTTCTTTTAATTAATTTATTTATTGCGGACTTTTTTCCCCTCATCTTGGTAGTTTTCGTGTTATTTCTTCTTTCACTACGTTTCAGCCAAATTTCACCTCTGGCCTTCTTCGGGTGATTTACCGCGACCTCGGATAGGAATGCTGAGTCTTGTAACCGTATCCCTAGTAATTACTGCCTTCCAGAGGCACAATAAGAACAATTTAGAAAGTTTTTATTCACAACACAACAAAAATCCCCATCCTTAACAAGAATTTATGTTTATGTAAAAGACTTTAGATATGAAACATATGTACATTGAAGATTATTCACAAACTTACATTATACGGTTGATTGATTCATTGGTTTTGACAGCACCTTAACCTGTCTGGCATTATTTTTTACCTAAATAAGAGAGAATTTCCTTCATTGTACCTTCATTTGTATATTGTTTGTAATTGTTTCTTAAGAGTTTATGAATATAGGCTGTTGAAAGCAATCATGATTGAATGAGAAAATATTTCCATCGAAAAATGTAGAGACTGATGATTGAAAGCAAACTTAAAAGAACTGATTTGTTCAAAAATCCCATTGTAAAAGGATCCCATATTAAAAAGGACTTAATATGTCTAACAATAAATGTCTTATTTTACTCAAGGTTCCTCTTCAATAAAAGTATTTATATGACCCAGGCTCATTTTTCCCTCAGTGTAAATACTAAGTTAAGGTTTGTACCGATTATATATGTTAATTAAACTTTCAGGGGGTTAGTTTTGCTTTATTTGAGATTTAAATGGTCATTACAAGCTTAGCTGTGTGGTATGGCTTAGTAGGGTCAAGATTGTTTGGGAATGGCACTTTTATAGATTGTAAAACCTGGGGATTCCCTTTTTTCTTTTTCTCTCCCTTATGCTATACTAAATGGAATGGCACGTTTTATATGTGAGGTATATCACCTTGTAAAAATAAGACGCTAACGTGCTGGTTAACGTGCTGGAGGGAGACATTGTAGTGTGTGAGTTTCAACGCCAGTCACGCTATTGCTTTCACATTTGGACTAATATCTTTGGGAAATATTTAAAGTAATAAAATTCACAAATTCGTTTCTCAAACCACAAAACGCCATTTAAGTTTTTGAAAAATTCCATCGCATGACATAACATATTTAGAATACATCACCCTATATTATTACTTTTTTCACATAACAAAATCAACAAGCCCTGGTGAAGACTTCCAAATGAATAAAAAAAAAATTATGTTATGATCATTTCTCACAAAAAATAATTTTATTATATATTTTTGTATTCAGATAAAACCTTAAAGTCAAAACGCGTCGGCACAATAAAGGAATCATCTAATATATATCTCCGTTTTGACCTTTTTGTGCGCGCCCGCGCGCACACACACACACACACACACACACACACACACACACACACACATACACACACACACACACATATCTAAATTTCCTTCGCTTGCGCTGGCTTCCTTGTGGCTGATTGGTAGAATCTTGGATCCGTCCATATCGTAGATTGCTACTAGCAGGTCCTCTAGTTTGCGTTCTATGTCCTCACATAAATAATCAATGTATGCTTGCTGGTCGTCACTGTTGCAGTTCAAAAGAGAACGTCGTATATGAGTTCCTCATTTCTTCTCTAGCAGTACCCAGCATGTTCTGTTCATCTTAATGGGATAGTTTGTGATATGAGGGGTAAGTGGCCGTACAGCTGATTTTTGTGGTAGGTTGCTTCCGTGATTTCTTGAATTCAGCACAAAACCTTCTTGTGTAGTTCACATGTTCTTTTTCTCAATGGGTTTCGTTAGAGTCCAGGTGATACATCCATTTACTAATACCGACACGACCACAGCTCAAAGGAAATATTATTTTATTTTATCAGATTTTCGATTTCTGCGTGATCGACAGTCTGCCAATACAAGCCACCTACTTCACACTGCATATGCTGAAACCACTTTCTGTAAATGCGATATTATTACCGAGGTATGTGTGCTGGACTACTAATTTCAGAAGCTCGCCACTTAAAATGAAGATGGCACTTTCTTACTAAAGACTTAAACTATGTTTCATCTGAGTTCACAAGTAAAGGAACATCTTAGGAAAAATCAGATCGACGTTTGGAGAAATCGATAAACATCGCTGATACTGAATATGTGTCGAATCATCGAAGGAGTGTGTGATAAAAATCTTGAAGCAACACTATTGTTTATTGATTTATCCAAGATATTTGATTCCATCGCCGAGGAAAGATGGAGTAAAAAGTATGATCATATAGTCTCCTCAAAGAAATTGTTACCACTATAATAATGTTTTACAAAAAATCACGAAAGCAAGTGTTTGCTCACGGGATGTTACATTGTTTTATTTAATGTTACACCAGGGACTAGTGCTTATATCTATCTATCTATCTATCTATCTATATATATATATATATATATGTCTCAAAGATGTTAATAAACTGCCTAGATTGCGTACTAAGAACGTCAAAAGATATAATAAAAGAAAATAGTTTCACATAAAAAAGACAAGACACAGACGGTATTCCATAGAGAGATGCAAACTACGTAGGCCAGCAAGCTCTTCTCACAAATACGCATGACCAAAGTAAATCTCTCCAGGGACACCCTATATATATATCATCATGTCACGCCGGCAGAATGGATCTCCCTGACCCTCTCTCGCCACCAGTCTCTATCATCCATCACTTCCGCTAGGTCTTCAAGGATACATCCTGTTCCGGCACAGAGCTGTTGTATATAGGTTCTTGTTGGTTGCCCTGCCTTTGCTCATCGATGTGAAGGGGTCCACAGGAGTATGTCACTTATGAGTTCGTCCCACATGTATCCTGCATGTTTGGTTCGTTTAACTTGGATAGTTTTCCTGATGGGTGGTAGGTGGCCGTATAGTTGCTGCTTTGTGGGGTGCTGCCTCCATGAGTTGTTCCATGTTGCTCGCTACATTCTTGTGAAATTGCCGTCAAGCTTTTTCTCCATGCGTCTATTAGCTCTCATACAGTGCATCCATATAGCAGTATAGACACCGCTGCTTAGAAAAAACCGCGTTTTATTTTATGCGTCACGTCTGACTTCCATATGACCGATAGCCTATCGATAGCAGTCCATGTCTTTGCTAGTCGCGTATTGATGTTGCTCTCGGTTGATGGATCACGGCGTTCTATATATATCACGGCTACAACGTGTGATTGCGGCAGAAAATTCAACAGCTTGCGAGGGGCACGAATCCACAAGGCGCACTGGTGCAAACAACGTAATTCTCCTACCGGAGAATGTAAATCGAAAGATTGGCTTATGAATCAGGATTACCCCCACAGTATTCATGAGCCCATTGATGAGCGTCAGCGTTCTGGAGACATTCCTAACAAGCCAAGAATTTTGTGGCTCAAGGGTAATCAGTTAGCTACTTGGACAAACTTAGAGCAGGAGCTTTCTTTTTACTCACCACCCATCTTAAGGGCCACATTGATCAACAAATAACATCTTTCAGCAGAATTATATATGACGTTTGTCTCGAGTGCGTTGGTGCAGTAACGCATAAAAAAAGATAAATTGAAGGAAAACGAACCGAATGGATGACAGATATAGAAGGGGTTTCAACATGAATGAAATGCACGCGGAACCACCATTCCCGTGTGATTACGCAAAATCAAGAAACGTTTGCTATGACATCAACGGCCGAAAGTAAACGCATCTTTAAATCACAAACTGCACTAAAATGAAGATGAACGAACGACTAATGTAATGTCTGCTTTTAGTTGATCTGGCGTATATTTAGATATATATTTCTATTAAATACCCTGTCCGCAGGCAAAAGCTGATTGGTAGCGCCAGGAGTGGCAGTACCGTTTTGAGCTACCCAAACTGTGTTATCACCCTGTTTGTCGGCCGATGAAAACAGGGTATCGCACGTGCTTTCACACGTTGTATGATGAAAAAAAAATGTATATATATATATATATATATATATATATACAATTACATACCTAAATGTATTTATAAATGCATATTGATTGATATATACGAATACATATACAAGGGCAAAATGTATATATCAATTTGCGTATTTGATTATTTTGAAGTTGGATCATTTTTTTTTCTTACTCCTCCATTGTTAAAGTTAGGGATTAACTTAAAATTGAAAAACATATTTATATATATATATATATATATATAGATGATGAGACGGATAGTATAATAATATTCTATGGCGAAATAAATTTATAATTACAACTTACCCAGGTTTGAGTTTCCTTCTAATTTCACAATATACACTCTGAATGTGATTTTTGTTATGTACATGTAAGGAATAAGTGATGTAACAATAGCCATATATCGAGCACTCACATAGATTAATATGATATTCCTCATAAATTCTATACCAGAATAATCCATACCCACTGTCTTCGGACGCTGACTGGATATTACTAATAATTATATATATATATATATATATATATATATATATATATATATATACTTGGGTGTGTGTGTTGCGTTTGGTTCGATTTCATTGTTTAATGGTATATCAATCTTCATGGAGCATTTAATGCCAAAACCATCCTTGTTGAAGAACATCGGATGATATTTAAACCAAAGCTGAGGGAATAAGGTGGCTTATCTACTTTTCGCAAGAGTATTAGCCAAAAGTTAGCATGATAGCGTGACGAAAGTTCCAACACCCTTACTTCTAGGTTGAAATCCAATACTTTAGCCATAACGCTTTTGTGTTTAGGGTCTAAATATATCGTGAATAATAATAATAGTTAAGAAGAAAGAAAGAAATAATGAAAGAAACACAATTTTTAAAATATAATTCTCATGTAATTAATGTACTTATTTCAGCTTATTTTCTATTTTATGAAGCATCGTTGGAACTATTCTACAGCATTTCATTTCTTGCTATGTCTTCCAGGATATCAAATCTGACCATTGAGATATTGTACAAGAAAAAAAAAATCACTAAGTGCTAGATCTGGTAAGTATTGACGCGATGTCCATTAGCCTCAGACATATGATCAAAAAGTATCGAGATTGTTGATAAAATGTAAGAAGATTTGGCTCTGATTCGTTTAGTGGAATAAATATTATTATCACTTAACTATGAATTGTTTAGCAGTGTTCACATCTTTAAATTCTAAATCTAAAATGAAAATTTCAACTTACCATTTTCAATGATTTATCCCAACTAGTATGTGTGAGTGTATGTGTGTATTTCCATGTATATATTAAGATTTAATAATTGGATAGGCGAGAAACTGACAGTTACCCAGCGCCGTTGACACTATTTCTACTGTATTCTAATTTACATATGCGCCATCACCATTACTGTGCACTCTTTATTGTGAATATAACAAACTTCATTATTAACCATATATATATATAGAGAGAGAGAGAGAGACAGACAGACAGACACAGACACAGAGAGAGGCTGAGATACAGAGAAAGTGAGAGGGAGAAAGAGAAAGTGTGTGAGAGAGAGAGAGAAAGAGAAAGTGTGTGTGTGTGTGTGTGTGAGAGAGAGAGAGAGAAAGAGAGAGAGAAAGAGAGAGTGATACAAAGGAGCCACTATTTATTCTATAATTTACCTTATGTCAGTACATTTTCCCATAAAAATATTCGGCTGTACATTAGAATAAATATTCATTTCCAACACACAGACACACGCACACACACACACACACACACACACACACACACATATATATATATATATATATATATATATATATATATGAGATAACATTTTATCTATCAGTCGTCTCACCTTAAGCTATTTGATTAGTTTAATGAAAGTTTACTGCAGTCAATTTTATCTAAAGCCAAAACATCTATGTTATTTTTGGATCGCTCTCTTTGCTCCGAGACAGATCAGGAAATACATTAATCTTTTTTTTTTTCGACCAAAACCTAAAAGTACTAGTCAATTAATTCGTAATTTTTAAAGACTCGTACAAATAATTTTTTTATTTAAACAACTGCTATTCGAGATCTTTCAAAATCATGCTGAAAAATGAAGTAAACAAAATCGACTCGCATTAAAAGAAAGTGAAATCACAAAAAAGTAAATTTACCAATGCCTGGAGGTTCCATCGATATAAAAAGTGACACAATCAGATTAATTTTCGATGGATATTAAAAAAGTAAGGTAGAATCATTCGTTGATCCTTTTTTTTTTGTCACACTGGAGACAAAGACGTAATAACAAATTCATAGCAATGGACAAAGTCAAACACAAGGTCACAGAGAAATACCACTCATTAATTAAAACCAGGGAGACGTGAATTTATATTTTTCAACTCGATTAGGGAAAGATCCTAACAATTCCTAAATAATATCTCCTTCCTAATGAGACGGGTGGGATCGGGAACTCCAACATTTAACCTTATTTATTGTCATTTATCGCTTGCGAACTGACTAATTCAACTTTTTAAAAATCTCCAACTCTCAAGTGAGAGTTTATTGAACTTACCGGAAATGTTTTCGGGATTTCCCCTTTACTCTCTGACGGTCAGCATATTCATATTCTTCTTACATATATTATTCTATATATATATATATATATATATATATATATAAGTAT
>OY757905.1:16598264-16613632 GCA_963585895.1 Sepioteuthis lessoniana
TATAGTAGTAACATATATAACTGTGTAGTTGTTTGTGATTGTGACATTGCCTTTCCTCGGTAGAGGGAGTCACCCTTGCATCCATATCTCTTTTGTGTTTTGGTTATATACGGCCTTCCATAATCAAAGATGTATGTCATCAAATATCGTTGTTGTATTTAACAAACTCAGTTCCCATCGTAGCAAGCGAGTTCGAAATCCAGTCACTCTATCAGGTTCACTTTTGAACTAATATCCAAGAGAAAAGTATGAAGTAACATAGCACTACACTGAACTTCTACAATGATATCTTTGGCGTTAATTAAGCCTCGCAGTTTGATATGCCTTTAAACAAAGAATCGAAGAGACCAAGTAACCAAGATTTTTTCTTACTGCGACTGTATTCAATTTAACATTCATACATACACATACTCACACATGAATCCACCCAGTCACACGCACACACATACATACACATTCGCACGCACATGCACACTGACATATACAGATGCACAAACGGGCACACGCACACGCACATACACACTCACGTGTACACACATGCACACTGACATATATACACACATTCATCCACATGCCCATACATAGACATGCGCACATACAAACACACGCACATACATAAATACACACACACGTATACACATGCATATACACATGCGTACACAAGCACACACATGCACGCACTCACCTACGTACGTAAATGCACACACACATGCACACACACACGCACACATGCAAACGGACATACATACACACTTACACATACACATATGCACATATACACACAGGCTCGTGTACACACACAAACATATACACATGGACAAACATGCTCACACACACACACACATACACACACGCACATACACATATTGTGAATATATAATTCCTTAAGAAAACTTTTTCTTGAACTAAGAAAGTTTTTAAATACCAGCCAGTAGACCAGGATACAACTTAAATTATTTTCTTATCTCAATTTGTCATGTCAACTTTTGTATTAAAATTTCCATCTATTTGAAGTCGAAAATACTATCTTCAGATGAACTATTGCTATTTCTTGACTGAGTGCCAGAATATTGCTTGCCCAGTCGGCTGGGGGAGTACAATACATTGACTGCACTTCTGCAGTGGGGTAAGACCCCCCCCCCCACCAACGAGTGTCCTGGTATGACACTAAACTATCTGATGGTGCGTTCCAGCTGTGCTGGTGCTTTGGGGAATGCGGAATACCCTTTTATTCCCATCGCTCCCAGGTCCAGTCTGGCCCAGAGTGGTATCAGTTGATGGGGCCCTATCAATGGTTTAAATAGAATTAACAGCATACTTATGCTAAAATGAATATTTTGAGTAAACTGAATAGCTTGAAATAGAAATGATTTTGACAATTAAACCTTACTTACATTTAAACTGCGAGCTTATGTTTAACTGAATTATTTGAAATAGAACTGTTTTTGACCTTAAAACTGTATTAACACTTAACTGATTTATTACATATAACTGTTTGAATAGTTTGAAATTGAAATGTTTTTGGCAATTAAACTGTGTACACATGCTAAACTGAATTGTTTTAAATAGAAAAGATTATTTACATAAAAATGGATTTGGCGTTAAATAACCTACAATTGTTGATATGCCATAAAACCCAACAAACCAAACCAGAATATTGCGATGTTACAGCGCGATAACCTAACGTTACGGGTTCGAATAGGAAGTAGAAAGCAACTACGTTGTTTAGATATAAAAATAGTTTTACTTCTGACTGAATCTATTTCCCAACAGTCAACTCAACACGAGGGAGGAAGACATCGTAAATGGTCTGCGAACAAACCCACAAGACAGACCAAAATGACATCACACCACACCGAATCGTCTCTAATTCCCAACTGCAACTGCCTACCAACTGACTCAATTTTCGAATTAGCTCTGTTATATATTCTAAATGAATTATTTCATCAGGTAATGTTTTGGGTGTGATGTTATCTTATTAAATTATTGGTTTGGTTTTGTTTGGTTTTGTGTGTTGGGTTTTATGGCATATCAACCTTTATAGGTTATTTAACGCTAAATCCATGTTGATGTGAATAATCAGTTCTATTTAAAACAATTCAGTTTAGCATAAGTACACAGTTTAATTGTCAAAAATATTTCTATTTCAAACTATTCAAGTAGTTATATATAATAATTTAGTTTAGTGCAAATACAGTTTCAATGTCAAAAACAGTTCAATTTCAAATAATTCAGTTCAGCATAAACAAGCAATTTCAATGTAAGTATAGTTTATTTGTCAAAAACATTTCTATTTCGAGCTATTCAGTTTAGTCAAGCAATTCTAATTCAGCTAATTCAGTTTAGTATAAGTACATATTTAGTTTACACACAGTTACATGTCAGAACAGTTCTATGTTAAACAATTCAGTTTAGTGTAAATACAGTTTCACTGTCAAAAACAGTTCTATTTCAAATAATTCAGTTTAGCATGAGCACGCAGTTCAAATGTAAGTATGGTTTAATTGTGAAAAACATTTCTATTTCAAGCTATTTGGTTTAATCAAACAATTCAGTTTAGCATAAATATGCTGTTAGTTCTATTTAACCCATAATTAGGACCCTATCAGGTGCTACCACATCGGGCCAGACTGGACCTGGGAGAAATGGCAATGAAGGGGTACTCCGTATTCCCCAAGGACACAGTATCACTGGGACCTCACAATCAGACTGTTTAGTGTCATATCCAGAACACTCTTTAGTGGTAGTGGGGTCTTATCCCTCTGCAGATGTGCAGTCAGTGTATTCTACTCCCCCAGCCGACTGGGCAATCATTAAATTATTGCATCATACTTTATTTCTTTTTTTCTTACGCCAGTTGACCTTTACCCAATTTGTTTACTTTCCATATCCTGTCTAGAATTCTATATTTTGACATGAGGTGATTTTTAATTCATTCCCCGTGCGCACACAAGTATTGCACGACCTGACTTTAGCGACAATTACTCTTACACTCAGAGTTTTTACCTTCTAACAATTTTACTAAATAAAATAATTTACATAATCAATTATCGCCGATATTTTGTTGGCAGAGATTTGAAAATGCTTGTCGCTTATCCTAATAAGTTTAATATTGGTATTTAACAAAGGAGAGTGTTCAAGGATGAGTTTTGATTATTTGGAGGTTTTAAAGGAAAGAAATTAAGAAATTATTATAAAGATTGTTCTTTTTTCTTGAATCAAGAATATGCTCGAATTCTGGTCAGTATAGCAGGATAATACCACAAGTAAAATAAATCAGTTTCTCAAATAAGCTTCGTTATTAAAATCTTGATATATTTGAAAAAAAGCCAATCTTCAGATGAAAAGTGGTACCCGTGGACGTTATTTTTTTCAAATACATCAAACATTTAATAATCTATTTTAGACTATGTATATATATATATATATATAACAGAGAGAAAGATAGACAGAGACAGAGGCAGTGACAGAGACAGTAAAAACATATTCAAAATTAACCGTATAGTTAATATAGCTGTATTACATCAAACAAACCCAAATACAACAAAGTATCATACATACCATGTGTATCAAGAGTACACACGCCCATACACTCTTTCATGGATACTAATATACGGATGGTATATCGCCATTATATATAGAGGTGTGCGCGTATTGGTCTTTACACGGGATCCTTCCGCGTAATGCAACTACATCTGTTTTTAATTTGAATAATTCCAAACATATTCAGTTTTGGCTTTATATTTTCTGGCAGTGTATACACATAAAAATGTATTCGTATCGATGTCTCTGATTATCTCGTAAATAACGTAAAAACCGTGGTGTAGGTGATTGATATGGTATGTATGAGCTAAAAGGATACACGAAAGAAAATTATGCCGCGTGTGTATTTTCTTAAAAAAAGGCGGGGGAAATTCTTCAAATAGGGAAACGAGCTTCCTAATTTTCATTCTAACAGTCTAATGTCAGCCCCCTACTGATTCTCTCTTGCTTGATATTCATTGCGGAAAACATCAAAGCTTTATCATTCGGCTAATCAGAAAAAATTGTTTTCGTTATATATATATATATATATATATATATATATATATATATATATATATATATGCTTGTATGTGTGTGTGCATCTTATGTTTTATATCTTGCTGCATGTTTTTGTATAACAAAAACCACAGTTAATACACACGTAGGTACATTGTACACATCTTTGTATATATATATATATATATATATATATGTATTAAAGCAAACCGCTATATATGACTCCCCTTTATTTACATACACACACGCACATACACAAGAATATGTGTATTCTCCATAAATATAGTTTCATACACACACACACACACACACACACACACACACACACACACACACACACACACACACACATATATATATCTATATATAGGTTTGTGTGTGTATGCATGTATATATATTTATACGCACACACACATGTATATGTTCATATATATATATGCATACACACACACACATACATGCACATGCACATGCACATATATATATATATATATATATATATATATATATATATATATATATATATATATGCCCACCCACACCCACATATGTATGTCTGAGTTTGTAAAATAAGTGAAAGACTTTGGATTTTTTGGTAACATGGGGTAAAATTTTAAAGCCGATATCATGGTGTTGATAAACCTCACAGGACTGTGAGTTGCTGAGCTCACCTGATACTCTCTGAAGGGTACTTGTCGCATTTGCCTCTGTTCCTTGGAACGCCGACTCCTGATCCACGGTTTTAATCCTACCTAACCATGCACGTTTCTTGCAATTCGGGCAAAATTGTGCAATTTGATTTTTGTATTGTGAAACAACTACGCCTTTGGCCGAAGAAAATATTTTCGTTGCTTCTGCGGCGTTATTTCTTTTTTCAAACTCTTAAAAGCATATAATACCGAATTACACTTTGCTGCGTGTTTCCCTGTTTGCATTTAAGATAGCGTTAATACCTGGAAAATGTAAGAATGCGACGATTCTCCTTCGAAATATTGTTAGATAATATGGTGAATTGGGCTCATTACTCTTCGTAAAGCAACCAGTCTGGGAGAATAAAGACCCTGAATTCAGAGTATATATCTCTAAAATATAAAATAGGATTTCTTCCAGGCATTTTCTGTGTAGAAAACTGCATGGATGAACCACCTAAATGCTAACGAAAAGCCTAAAGAAAAAGCTAGATGGAAACAACAGTATAACGCTACGCGCTGTTTTTAACAAATCCTGGAAGCTACACCCCTTACACCTGCAGTTGTATAGTTACTTACGTTTCATCTCACTTATCACCCTAGAAAAAACTAACAAGACATGCGGGACTCTGCTGGAGAAATACGGACGAGCTCAAAAGTAAGGTTCGCTTATGGACTCCACAATCTTGCACTAGTGTTGGTCAAGCAGAAAAGACTTACGTAGATCAACTATCTATAGACACTGGATGCAGTGCAGAGCGATGGATGGTAGGGACGGATGGTGTGTGTATGTGTGTGTGAGTGAGTGAGTGAGAGAGAGAGAGAGCTAGGGAGCTCTGACCCATCCACCTGACTTGATTATATATATATATATATATATATATATATATATATATATATATATTGTCATCCACAGACAGACTGTTTCGTTCTACCAGAACTCATCAGTGTGGCAAGACAGGCTAAATTCTCGAAGCTGGGATCGAAACCTGAGTGACTTTAACGCCAATCCAAGATTCTACCACTCAGCGACTAGGAAACCAGTGCAAGCGAAGGAAATTTAAACGCTTATGTATCTCATTTGTTTTTGTTTACGTATATCCGCTTAACGGCTACCGAGAGCTCAATTCATTTGAAGGGATATATATATATATATATATATATATATATATATATATATATGTCCCTTTATTTCTTTCTTTTTCTTTCTTTCCCACAAAACTCTCTCTCTCTCTCCCTCTCTCTCTTTGTATTTATTGCACTCTCTCTATGTATATATTGCTGTAACATAAATGGAAGAAAATTCAACCACAGTTATAGTGCCATTATAAATCTATTTCATCGAGATAATTTTATTTCCTGTTTTATTAGAGGGATAACATTTTTTGTGGGGAGGGAAACCAGCAAATATAGTTTTCCTTTTATATACAGTGCAGTGAAATAAATATTTGTTTATATACACATATTAGTAGAATATACCCTTATACAGTAAATGTATATACAAATTTTGTTCTGGCTATGTTTGAAAGATAAATAAATTTCATATGCACGGATATTTATTTCACCCCACTATATATATATATATATATATATATATTATGTGGAGTCATAACATAATATATATTATGTGGATTCATAACACCGACTCCTGAAGACGTAGCCCCGGAGGTGGCCTTGTCCTCTGTAAGGAATACGTACCTTCAAGACACATTAGGTCAAGTGGTCACGCATAGTTAATTCGGCATCGCTTATATGTAACATGAACCGGTGGCCCAGTGGTAGAGTTACGGCTTCTGCATACTTGGTTGTTGGTTAGATCTCCATTGGTGGAGATTACTGTGTGCACAGCTGAAGAGACCCAATAAGATCGAAACAGCTGTTCAGTGTTCTGTATGTCGCATGTAGTTGTTTGCCGGATTTTCTAGTCATGATAAATCTAATGTATATTCTTCTTTTGCCGTCTTATATATATATATATATATATATATATATATGAAGGCAAAGGAAGAAAAAGGGTAGAACCTGACAGGGGCATCAAAGGAAAGTAGGACTACAGATAAAATGACCATGATGTATGAATTGGATGAAATTAATTAACATAGTATACGGAAGGATTTGGATATATAATAAAAAAAATTAAGAAATTATTAAAACAACATAGTCGGGCCCTCTTTATTAGAAGGATTTACAAGGCTAATTTTATGGGCCTTATAGCGTAAGAAAAGTTTAAATTGGTTAAATTAATTTAGTATTTTCTTGAAAAAAACACACGACTTAGTGTGATATTGAACGTAAAGGAGGAGAACAGATAATTGACTCTAACACCATCTCTAGAGACTTAATAAAACATAGTAACTACCGAAAAAAAAATAAAAGGTCAAGTCATACAAGTAACCCATGAACTCTTCGGAGCAGGCTTATAAGGATTAAAAGGGGCGATAAAATAACTAATGAGAAACCAAACGAAAATTGTACTAAGACTTAAAAAAGCTACCATGAAACCACATATAGTGATACTGGAGGTTGGTGTAGGAACGCTATAGCTACTTTTTAATTCTTTATTGTTTTTCTACCTTTTATGTCTTTATAGTTTAATTAATTTAATTACCTTTTTTATTCACCTGATCGTTCCCTCTTCTTCAATTTCTTTTTCTTCCCTTTTTCTCCATTTTTCTTCTCTTTTTTTCACTTTTACTTTTTACGTTTCCTTTCCCTTTTCCTTTTCTTCCTTTTTCCGTTTTTTATATATATAAAAGGAAAACTGTATTTAAATAGATAAATAATAAAATTAGACGTTAGCCACCCGATGAGGCGGAAAATAAAAAATCTCGTCAAAATAAATTCATAATGGCTCCATAAGTTTGGTTGAGTTTTATTCCATTTACGCTTCAAATATATTTTCTCTGTATGTGAGTTTTTTTTTATATACATCTTGAAATACATATATAATAATAGCCATACATCCAGCACCCCCATTGAAATATATGAAATCCCTCATATATTCTACATACGAGTATTCACTTTGTCTTGTAGACATAGTTGATATATATATATATATATATATATATATATATATATATATATATATATATATATAATAACATCAATAAACCTAATATTTATTTAAGGTACGCTGACGACTTACACCTCATAATTGCACTGATGAAATTAACATGATACAAGAGACCTTCTAAAATAATTCCGTTTTTAATTTCACACAAGAAATCAGTATAAAATAAAATCCATTTATCGTGTACTGTAAATATACACGGAGCAATATTGACCGATTTACCACTTCCACATATGAAAAGCCTACCAACATTACTCCCAGCACCCTCAATTTTCATAGTAAATCCACCTTCTGTTATAAAAAAAATGATCACAAAAACACCAATTTCCAGAGATAAACTACGTATACTATCTTCCTCTCAAACTGTCTTCCTTAATGAACTTAAAAATATAAAACAAGCACATATTAATAACGGGTTTCCCAACTACATTGTCGATACAGCACTTAAATATTTCATTAATAAAAATGAACAACATAACATAAACAATACCCTAAACCATAAACAATCAATATACCTTTACTACGAAAAACAATTTCATAGTACTTCAAACATAGATGAACATCATCAATCATCATCATGTCGCGCTGGTAGCACGGATATCCCTGACCCTCTCTCTCCACACCTCCCTATCGTTCATCGCACCAGGCAGGTCTTCAGGACAACATCCCGTATCCTCACATAGCTGCTGAATGTATGTTCGCGCTGGTCGTCCTGCTTTTGTACGGCCATGTGTGGGGGTCCATAAGAGTACATCTCTTATGAGTTCGTCCCTGCTTCTCCAGCAGTGTCCTACATGTCGGGTTCGTCTAACTTGAATAGTTTTCGTGATAGGAGGCAGGTGGCCGTTCAGTTGGTGTCTTGTGGGGTGCTGCCGCCAGGACTTGTTCAAGATTGCACGCAGCATTCTTGTGTAATTGCCGTCTAGCTTCTTCTCCAGCCCTTATCAAAAATGTTCTCCCTCTTGATCCTACCAAAATGATTTATCCTTTACTACAACAAATTTAAAACCTCCATCCTAATTATTTCCAATAACTATTCCCTCCTCACAGAGCTTCTTGGTAGGACAAGCCTCGTATATATGTTCAAATGTCCAACGAAAATAATACATACGTTGGTTTTACCTCTACAACTCTTTCAAGACAGCTTACTAGCTCGATAGCCTTACATCTTAAAACCCATTCTATTTCCAAATAAAGATTTCCAAAAATTGTAGTTGAAAACATCAATATAATAGCACATAAAATTAATAAGCTACAAATCCTAGAAGCGATACATTTAAAACCCCCAAAACTTGGAATCAATAGAATTAATGTTTTGAAATGCCTTTTTTTTTTTGCTTTTTTTATTTCTACATTTCTTGATGATAGTCTATCTTCGTTGATGGGGTTCTGTTTTTAAATTCATTAGCATCTCAGTTTTATTCAACTCTGCATTTACGTAATTTTGCAATGTTATAGAGTTTTTTACTTTTTTAAAAACTCTTAAAAAATTCTCTTTATATATGCAAGCAACTCCTGATGATGGACTATGAAAAGCCCGAAAGCGCTTGGAACAATTTTGGAATATTCAAACACCAATTCCAAATTGAAACTAAGGCACTTATCAGGAAACTTGAAAGGATCTTAATAAAATTATATAGACAAAATGTGTCTTTATTATTTAATCAGACATACTTAAATGAAAAACTACGACTGCCCAAGCACAAACACACACACACACACACACGCACATATATATATATATATATATATATATATATATATATATATATATATATATATATATATATATATATATAGAAAGAGAGAGAGAGAGGGGAGGGGAGAGAAAATAGAAAAACAAAGAAATCTAAAAGTGATGAATTGATTGAAATGGAAAGTTAACCTTAAAATGTTTCGGTTTCAGTAAATCTTCATCGGGACTTTAAGGTGGCGAAGGGTGTTGCTAGAACAACGATTTTGTTATAAAATAAATAAGTCGAGAAAAGAAAAATATATACATACGAAGAAACATCATTTAACTGTTGACTGATTCAATCAGTTTTCTTTTTAAAAAAAAACTATTACGTGATTAGCACAGGTAAGGATCTACGTATGCGTAGAACTTCCTGGAGACTCGGCAGATTGAAAGATGATAAAAGCAATCATTTTTTACTTTATCCTCTTTCAATATATATATATATATATATATATATATGCGTGCGTATAGTTTGTTACTGTGAGAATATTCATAAATATGTTATACGTTAGTAATGTTCAGCATCGTTCAGCTATATCTTAAGAAAGAGGCTATCAGCAACCTGGCTTCTATTTCTGACAAGTATACAAAAATATTCCTCCATGGGGATTGTTAATTGAGAATTTAATGGCTACTGCTTGAGAGTCAAGTTGATCGTTGAAGACGATCACGTGATAAACAATGCTTCTTCTAAGACATCAAGGCATTTACAGGTCTTTAGGAGGCCGTTTCTTCAATTGAGTAGCGATGTACATTACGGGGACAGCTTGAACATTCACGTAGAATAAAACTAGTCAAAAGGTACTTATTCATACTTATGTTTATACGTCAAATTATTGAAACAAACCCATACAAGTATATATTCGATTAAATAAAAAGTTGAAACTTATATGTTAAAACGTGCGCTATGGCAAAATATTAACACGTTTTGAAGGGATTACAGCCTGCATTATACTTATGCAAACATTTTCAGTGTCAGATTTTATTTAAAGAAAATTTTTATCCGGCAATCTAAGTTTATTTGGGCTTTATCAGTCAAGTATATAAGACAAGGTAAATTTCCGAACATACAAAACTGGCGTATTGTCAAACATGATAAATGTGACATACCAGTAAGAGGTTTGAACTCCAGTCGCGCTAGCTATGTTCATGTTGGGATTAATGCCCTTGAAAAGGTATGAACTCTGTATCTTCCCTGCTATTGGTTTAGCGCTGTTAACGTCGCTAATTGTTTCCTCCCACCCTAAACCAACTACATCCGTACCAGCACTATTCTTCTACAAAGATGGATTTGGCATTAAACATGCCACGAAGATTGATATGCCATTAAACGAACTAACCGAAAGTAACCAATTTAGGTTTCAGATTAATCTACAGAAATGAAAGGTTTTGTTTTTTCTTTAATGGTACTTTATCTCTATATGAGTTATTTAACACAAATTTTGATTCGTAAATCATAGAAATATACTAAATGTTCCATTAAGTTGTTTAGAAATTGCATTTTTATTTGTTTATGATTGTTTGTTTACACAGTTATAAATATCTAGATTTTCTATCAAATACAAATAATTTTCACACTGGTATCCAGTTTCAAGCATGCATATCAGATACTAATAATTTTGAAATCGATGCATTTGACCTATAGAATGGGATTTAAATAAGGTTATAGTGGACCTGGGAGTAAGGACAATGAAGATGTACTCCATACTTATCAGATCTTCAGAACTGGAGCCTCACCATCAGATAGAGTTTAATGTCACAGCCAGAAGACTCAATTTATCCGGTGGAGGGAGTCTTACCCCTCTGTAGGATAATCAGTTAGAATATTCTAATCCTCGCAGACAGAGGGGTTTAGGCAATTAGATATTGTTTTCATATCAAAAGCAATCTAACATTATCGATACGTATCCTAAAAATTAGTTTTCCCCCCTTTATATACGTAATAGTATGACACTAAAACGAGGGACCCAATCAAGCTAGTGTAGACGATATTCACACTCTTGGTTTAGATATTTTTTGATATTTGCGAAATTACTCACATCTTATAACTTGGTTATTCTTAAGTAATATTTTGGTTTTCTTCTCAAATTCAGCAGATCTACTCAACTCTGAAATATTCTTCAGTACGAACTCAGCAGAACAGTCTTATATTTCTTGAGATATGCGTGTTAATTAAGGACCTTTCCAGTACTTTTATTTCTTGGATGTATCTAATTTTCCTTGGAAATGCTAGTGTCATTGTTATCGTTTGTTGTAAGTCTTTTTAAACTAAGGGACACACTCACACATATACATATACACACGTATATATAATATATATATATATATATATATATATATATATATATATATATATATATATATATATATATATATATAAAGGTAAAACATTAATAAATATGTTTGATGGTTTGTTTATTTGCCAACGCGTTTCGTCAGCAATCTTTTTTTGAATGCAAAAGTGTTTTATCGAAATTACTTTAGTATGAGAAATAATTATCATAAATGTGTTTTTACATACGAGGTATATACGATAATTTTCCAGACGTTTTTCGTAATGGGCATTTAAAATTGTAGCAGACTCTTGAAAGTTCTAAATGTTATTGCTATACATCTTATGAGATGACTAACCAAATTTTATGATTTCAGGTTCAGATGAACAGCTACAGCAGCAATTGGAATACACCCTACTAAAACCTGATTTTCACAGCTGGTGAATTTCAAAATGAAATCTGATACTTATCATGAACGATAGGCAATAAAATTCAATTATTAACATAGAAAAAATGCCACAGAAACGTATGGAATGCTTCGGACTGTTTTGGATTATCTTGCATGAATCTTGCATCAGTTTTTGAGTGGTATAAGAGATTCAAAGAAGGCAGGGAGTCTGTGAGGGATGATGAGAGTTTTAGGAGGAGTAAGGAAGTCAATACACCACAGTTGATTGGCCTAAGGGTTAGAGTTAGGGTTAGGATTACTATTTTGAGGTTTTAAGGGAGTTCATGAAGAGATTTCTTCCAGGACAATGCACCAGTCCTCTTCTCCATCATTGTCACAGACTATTTGACCAAGATGGGCATCAAGACAGTTCCTTAGCCTCTCTATAGTGCAGACGTTGTTCCCTGTGACTTTGGTTATTTCCTAAGCTCAGAGGCTGTCGTTATGAGACAATTGAGGAGATTAAAGAGGCTATGACGAAGGTCATTGAGACGCTCACACAAGAGGACTTCCATGGGGCCTTTCAGAAGTTGTTGGAACGGTACAACAAAGGCAGTGCAGCCAGAGGAGATTACTTCAAAGGGGACTAGAGTTTCATATGTGTGCTATCAATAAAAGTGCTCATACGAAAAAAGTCTGGAAACTTATCATATGCACCTCATATATATATAATGATAATTAATAATACCTTTTATAGAAATTAACAACAAATTAAACTGTGGAGTAATGGCAAAATTATCGACTGCGTCATTGTATTGTACAATTTCGAATTGCAGTCTCGGCATTATGTTCATTTTCAAACAAATACACAAGAAAAACTACGAACCCCTTATTTCCCTAGCTCTGAATTAAACAGTAAAACTACTGTTCGCCTAAGAGGATGGATTTAGCTTTGAATAACCCACGAAGGTTAATATACCATGAAAACCCAAGTACACAAACTAAAGTTTTATCGATTAAAACAAAAGTTATAATGATTTCCAGAAATAACTTATACTAATTTGGCCTTCAAATGCTCGTGGGTATAATATACCTAATTTCTAGTATTAGTCAGTAGCTGTCAATAAGTCTTAGAAAACAGACAAATCAAAAATACAAGTTGCAAATTTTATGGGGGTATCTACGCTTTAGCATTTTGGGAATTCTAAAGCTGATGTGTAAGTTAAAAAAAATGCTAAAATAATTACGTACACTGCATACCTAGAAAAATTAATCCACCCACAACCTATCTTTTGTAAACTATGGCTCATCATCAAAAGTAAGACATAAGATTAAAATTTTGTTTCAACTCAACTTCATGTTATTTTACTGTTTGTTTTATTTATAATTAGTTTTATCTACTTAATCAGCAACAATCAAATCACAAAAGTTAATGTAGAATGCTATCTAGGGTTGGTTTTGATGACACATTTAAAGTTGCCAATCATTTTTGTCTGTGATATCGAGAGCAAATTGAATAATTGGCATGATGTTCAGAAACTTTTATTTCATGTGACGAAACTGTTGTTTTAAAAATATAAAAGCTTGATAAAACTTCTTTTGAAATAATGAATAGAATTTCTAATTAAGGTAGAATTTTTTTCTGGATTTCTTCTTGAACTGAAAATTTACTATGAAGATAGATTTTTAAAAAATCTTCAAAACCAATTGAATTTTTTAGTAATAGAGAAAATTGTTTTGGAAAAAAAATGCTTAATCAGAGAAAAAAGTACTGAAGAGTACTTAAAGATTGAATTGGATCATTTCAGCATAGACGTTACAAAAATTGATCTAGGAGGGCATTTTTGCTAATTATTGGGTGAATTACTTAAGATAATTTGAACTGTAAACAGATACTATATTAATAATAATCTGCTGAACGTTTGTTTTTGTTAAAGTTGAGAAGCAAGTAAAATGTAGAGATGCCAAAAAGGCATGAAACCTTATAATAATAATTTTAAGAAAGTAAAATTGGAGACCGTAGTCGAGGGCGACCAAAAGGCTCCCTTTTCAATAGCTACTACTCTGAGGTGTAGTGGAGGGTTCTATCCTGTCCGAGCGGAGGGGTTGGTAAATATGGAAATACTATGGAACATGAAGGTGATTGATTAAGGGACTAGAAGACTTAGAAATCAGAGGACAAGTAGACCATCCAGACTACAGCATTATCAAGATACGCCAGAATATTGAAAACAGTCCTCCTGGAGACTTGAGGAGACATACTTTCGCTCAAATTTCATTAAGCAACTATTAGCTAACGCTGATGTGAAAAACTTTCAAAAGAGTAAAATAATAATAATAATAATAATAATAATAAAAACTAATAATAATAATAATAAACCACACCCACAACTACAATACTCGACCTACAGACATACTACAACATGCCACCTCCAACACACTCAAATGTCCAAAAAACCCACCCAACTTACACCACCACCCCTCCACTACCCAACCCTCACCATCCACACACCACAACCCCCCTACCTCTCCAAATCCACACACAATAATCAAAATCATACCCTTCTTACCCACCTACACAACCAATCCCTTCCCACAATCCCCCTCACTTCACACTACCACTCCCAATCAACTCTCCAACACCCCCCTATCCACTACCACCTCAACCATCCCCAATATCAATTATCTAATCTACCCCTCCCCCAACCTTAAACAAACCCTTTCCATTCTTCCACACTCCAAATTCTTCCTTTCTCTCCACACCCCCCTCCCCTCCCAATCATCCTTCCCTCTCCAACCATCTCCTCTACCATTCCCAATCTTTTCAATCATACACCACCCACACCCTATCCACCCCCCACACACAACCACATCATATCCCCCACACACTCATCTACCACAACCACCACCACAACACTCCTTCCATATCCCCCTCACTTCACCTACCCACTCCAATACCCTCCAATCCACCCTCATATTCCCATCCCCTACCCCTCAATATCCCCAATATCAAATATCAAACTTCCCCCCCCCCCCCCCCCTTCAACAACACCCTTCACTCTTCCAATCCACTAATTCTTCCTTCACTCTCACACCCCCCATCCCCCCCAATATCCTCCCTTCCCTCCAACACCTCCTCCTCCATACCTCATCCTACTCCAAATCATAC